>CAJNDT010000644.1:25000-47500 GCA_905221615.1 Symbiodinium sp. CCMP2592 | reverse complement strand
CCAACCGCTGGCATGTACCTGCGTAACGGTCCGCCCTGGCAGCGGGAAAGTGCATGAACCAAGTCATAAAACAGAATCTGAAAAAGGATCGGACATTGTGCCGGATGCTGCCTCTTATCCGTAACAGGCTTGCGGCAGCACGGGCAAGGCATGCCCTTGACAAGGGTCAGGCCTGATTTGCTGCTCTGAGTTGCAGCTGTAGCGCCATGAGCCGCCCATTCAGGTTTGTGGGCCTGCCGGATGTGAGACTTGAGCTTGGTATTGTCCGGGGTCCAGAACCCACACAGCAAGCAATGTGACATAAGGTCCTGAGACTCATCAGATCGTCCGAGCTCCACAGCCGTGTGTGTTGTCAGAGTGTCATGCAAGCGCTGCTGCCTGGGATGCAATCTGGGCTGATGCTGCGAATCCAAGGGAGGGTGCGCCGCGTCATCCAGCTCCTGTAGCCTAGCTGGCTCCGAGCAGGCACCTGATAGCAAGTGGTCCTTTAAGCCCTTCATCTGAGGGAATTGCCTGTTGCAGGCCGCACACTTGGGGAGCCCTCCTACAGAGAGGGTGTGGGAGAAGCCTCGAGGGACATATCTGATGACCGAGCCTGGATGCTTGCGGGCCTGGTGGGTGCGAAGACCGACCTCAGTGTCGAAGGCCTGAGCACACGTTGGGCACACGAAGGACGGGGGGGCCTCCTGCTGTGATGTGTCCTTAGAAAGTTGCTGCAGAACGTCTGCATAACTAGTAGAGAGTGCCTCCGCCTGGAGAAGCGCGCGCTGGGTTAAAGAGATGTCCCCCGCAGGAGTTTTCCGCCGTCGAGCACCTAAGCGCTTGACACGATTGGCCTGTCGCGCCTGCAGCTTACGGACAGGGTCCATGATCTCATGGGAGGCGTAGAGGTCAGCCGTGGATATGTGTGTCAGGTGCGCTGGCTTGTTCAGGACAGCTCGAATTTTGCGAGCGTGCCAAGCCCGCAACAGTTTAGCTGTCTCTAGGGTCAAGCCCACATCCACCAATCCAGAGGCTACTGTGGCCCAGACAGTGCTATGCCAAATGTGCAACCGCGATGCAGGCCCCGCCGTTCGTCTGTTGTGAACGAAGCGGCGTACCTGCTGCAATTTCACATTGCCCTCCTGCAACCGGAACTTGAGAGTAGCCTTCTCGAAGTTGGAGTAGGAGAGCATGACGCCGAGATACTTAAAGGACGTCACCAGCGGAAAGCCCTCGTGAGACTTGGACTCTCCCAGTCTCCACATCTTATGGCGGGTTCCGTCAGGCGCGGTGCGCCAATAAGTGTGCTTGGAGATGGCGCGTTGCGCCTGTTGGCCCTCGAGTTTGACCATAACAGTGCATTTTGCACCGTTGACAGCAAATCCATGGCGACGGACCAACTGCAACAATTGCTCAATCAGAGCATGAGCGCGATCCAGGTCCTCCATTGAGTGGATGTCACGGTGAACCGTAAGGTCATCTGCGTAGCCCGTGAGGTAGTCCACCACGGCTCGAACCCCAACAAGAGCTATGAGCTCCCGGAAGATGGTGCCCGTAAGCATGGAAAAAAGTGTGGGGGCAAGCTTACACCCCTGTTTAATGCCCGCAGTGGACTGGACCGTGTCCTCTTCACCCTGGGTGCGAAACGTGTAAGCACTGCCAGCATGCAATGAGGCAACTAGGTCAATGAGGTCTTGCGGGACTCCCGCTTCCTGCAGTGTGCTAAGCAAGTCTGTTCTGCTCACCATGTCAAAGGCTTGTGACAAGTCTAGTGCAAAGCAGATGCCACCTACTAGCTGGGGACGAGTTCGTCCCGAGTGAAGCTGATGCCTGGTTCGTCGGGCCTCCTGGCAGTTATTGCGTACCTGAGTGACATGACCAACGACCCTGCTCAAGGCATCTGAAAGACCGCGATGTGGCTGGTAGGCAAATTGTGGGAGACCCCGAAGATAGTCAGCCGTGTAGGGAGACAGCTGATCTCTACAAGCCCCCGCCAGGCCCTTGCCGTCTGGTCGAATGATGCCGAGGGGACGTAGATTGCCAGGCTTCGTGGCCGGCTTGTTAGGCTTTGGGATAAAACACAAGTCAGCATCCTTTAAGGGCGGCTGAAGTACCTCAGCAGCCGGCAATGGGCGTTGCCCCCGAGATTGCAGCGATGCTGCTAGCGCCTCTCCCGCAGCCGCCGAGCAGAGCCGCCAGGCAGCCGCCGGAGCAGAGCCTTGCGGTACCGCCTTGTGCGGTCTGATGGAGCCTATGTGCTTGGCCAGCAGACCAGCCGGGATTTCCGGCAGCGAGTCCACCTGGTGTGCGAGTGGCGGATGTCTGGCAAAGACCTGTTCCACGTGGTCTCTAAGCAGGCGGAGCTCAGAGGTAGAGTCCAACAGCAGACCATCCGGTCCCTGAAGCTGTGCCTTAGTTTGGGGTTCCCAAGGTCGGAGCTTCTTTAAGGTCTTATGTGCGATGTAGGAATCGTGTCTGGCACACGCCTCATCGACCTCAGCCTGGAAAGCTCGGTGTCGTTCCTTCTTGGCTAAGTAGAGAGCCTGCTTATGCCATCGATTCAGGTCCTCCAAAGACTGATCTAGGTCGGATAAGGTGGTTATGGAGTCCTCATGCAAAGAACGAATATGAGCGACTCGACTCCACATTCGCAGCGTCGCACGGTGCTGAGCAGTTTCAGGAGCTTGCTGAGGCCGTGGTTTGGGGAAAAACAGTGCAGAGGCCTCCAGCAGTACCTGATTAACTTCATCAGGCGTGTGAGTCCGAGAGGACAGACGCTGGCCCACCCAGTCTTGCATGCGACCGGCTATTGGCAGACCTGAACGGACAGCCGTCTCTAGAGCTTCCTTATGAAAGGTCGTGGAAGGACAAGTAGGCTTTGGCAGATTCCAGTGCTGGGTGGGTCTGAGTTGAGCCAAGACTGGAAGGTGGCCGCCCCTCTTCCATTTGCCGAGCTGAAGATCCTTGCACGGCCGAGACTGCTTTGCCAGGCCCTTGGCCGAGGCTTCTGAAGTGAGCAGGAAGTCAATTTGTGATCCCTGACCATTCAGGAAGAAAGTGTGACCTGCACCACTAGACCATGTGTTAAGAGCTACCAACCGATGGGAGGAGACTAAGGCTTGGAACGATTCATCCTGCATCTGAGTTTGCTCTGGCTTGGTGCTACACTGACCTACCAGACCCTCCTGCGGGGTCAGTCGAGCATTAAAGTCTCCTGCCAAGAGAAAAGTATCTCGCGCTGGAATGGCCCGTATCGCAGCCGACAGATCGCGGAGCAGGTGTGAGCGGTCATCCTTGTTCTGCTGTGGAGTCTTCTTAGAAGACCAGGCATGTTGGTAAACCGCTAGTACATGCACACGAGCCCCAAGCCACGGGAAGATGACCTGAATGAGCCTTCCCCGGCGTTGCTCGCGCCATCTTATCTTCTGCTTGTCTATCTGCGGAGAGAGAAGAACCATGACGCCGTCCGCTCGGCTTGTGTCGTGAACAGCCGGCTGCGTGGCAGCGCCTTGCTTGGGGCGTTGCCCTGAAGTGGCTTTACCTTTAGGTGCTCGAGCAGCCCCTTTTGTGGCGGAGCTTACGCAGTGCCAGCCTTCGACATCAAATTCTGCTGTCTCACTCCAGTGGGTTTCCTGAAGGACAAGAATGTCACAGACTGACTTGGCCTCCGTGCGAAGCCATGTCTTCACTTCTGCCCATTGTTGCATGCCAAGGTGCCCTGCATTCCAGGAAAGAACACGAAGAGACTTGCTGGCACGACCGCCTCTCGGGCGCGAGCGGAAACTGGCGGAGAAACCTGAGGGACCTGAAGGAGAAATCGTGGAGCTAGGCTGCACTGGGAGGGGGGGAGGGGAGGGGGGGGTGAGTCCACTGCGACGCAGATGTTCAGGCGTCAACGTACCATTCCGGCACGGGATGCTTTCTTGTGTTCTATGAACCTTATTGCAAGCCTTGCGAAAGGCCTTCTTGCGAATGCTCTCAAATGAATGCTGGTGCATTGGCGATTGCGCCGTCCGCTAGTTTCGCCGGAAAGAGAGAACTCGAACCGACTCCTTTCACCCTGCGGAAAAGGTGAAAACCACTACCGCTTACCTCATGCCAAGGTTGTATAACTGCAGACAGAGGCCCGGGAATTGGGACCCGGTAGATCACAGCGACACGCGGCTCCGGGAACAGCTATGGCTCAGTAAGAGGACGGTCCCTTAAGCTTCGCAGAAGGGGCACGTTGCGAGCCTCTAGCGTTGGTACCCAGAGCCTTGTTAGCAAAGCTACACAGCCTGCTGTGATCCATAGCGGCTACAACAACAACAACAACAACAGCAACAGCAACAGCAACAGCAACAGCAACAGCAACAGCAACAACAACAGGGTAACAACAGCAACAACAACAACAAAAAAAAAGCTGGGAGCTGTTCTGATAGCAAACCCACATTATGGTGATGCCACTGAAGATAATCTTGATAGTGCCGCTCCTCATCACAATCTCAGTACAGTACTATACTGAAACACTGTATACTGGATCTCCTAAGTTCTACGCAGTACGCTATCTGTTCAATGGTGTGCGAACATATAACTATATATCTACCTACCTACCTACCTACCTACATGCATACATACATACATACATACATACATACATGCATACATACATACATAATTAGTTAACACAATCATGTATGCGTTGTAATTAAATATGTGTGTGTGAACATGTGTGTATGCATGTATGTATGTGTATGTATGCATGTATGTATAGACATGCAGACATGTACATGCATGCATGCATGCGTGCATGCATACATATGTACGCACGTACATACATACGGTCAGGAAGACATGTTCTCGCAGACATAGCTATATAGATGGATAGACAGATAGGTAGGTAGGTAGGTAGGTACATAGTTTGATAGACAGCTAGATGTATACACATACATCTAGATGTTTTTCCAATGCAGTCCCCAGATGTTCAGCAGGGACCTTGGAGCGTCTCCGGGGGGACTTCGAGTCTTCCGGGCCCTGCCCCATCCACGGGGTAGACGATGGCATCCAGAAGCCTTTTAGGGCCCCTTTGAGGCTTAGGCTTTCGGGTGTCAGTTAGGGTTCCCCTGTAGTAATTCCGTAAGGATTGCTCGAAGAGTGACTACGTGGGTTCCATAATTTAGGGTGCCATAAGGGTTTCAGGTCTGGAGTGCAACAGAGGGTAATGTATGGTTGGTAGGAGGGTTTAAGGCTTCAAGGGTGCAGGGGGCTTGGGATTGACGGAGTTTAGGGTTTAGGGGTCTACGTTGATTGCGGATGATTCATGCTGAAGGATAATCATGTCCCCGACCTTCTTGCAGTTACTGCAAAGCACCTGCAAGACATCCGAAGACAAGTCTTGAAAGGCCCAACACATGGATAAATCGGAAAACAGATCACACGGGAGCCGGTCAAGTATCCAGCTCGTTCGGATTGGGGTGTAGGCTCAGTGGAGGAAGGCACGACGATAGCACTGATGTTTGGGTGTGTCCTAGGAGGATGGAGTGACAATCACGAAGACTTCCTGCGTTGACTTTCGTAACAGGCAGAACGAAGCACTGAAGTAACACCCGGACGACCAGTACGTATACTACAAACGGCTGCGCACACGAACTTGTAGGTTCTGCTTGCATGCACCCATCACATAAGGCATACGCTTACGTTAAGAACACCGTTGCAGTATCAGGCAGGCATCTACAGTGTTTGTGGCACTTCCGTTGGAGTAGCCTTGATAACTAGGCTAGGGCTCTGGGGTATGCTATCACGTAGGAATTTTATGGGACTATAGGGAGAGAGGCGAAGCCCTCGGATTAGCTTTGAAATCTTCGGGCTTGAGCCCTTGCACCTAGTGTGGTTCCTGACCTTGGGTATACGCTCTTGGATGCAAGAGCCCTGGACGGAACCATGAGACACGGGTCAACCCCGAGGAGTGACCAAACATGGATGCATCTCTAGAATCTCCAAAACCGACAGAAAGAAGCACAAACCCCGAACCCTATCCCTGAATCTGATGCGTTACAAACCAAAGTGCTCCCACACTTGGTGAGGCAGGAAGCTTCATGTCATTCGGTCCGGTAAAGCGGGTGGCCCAGGCCGGCATGGCATAATAGGGATCACCTTCCTGCACAGGGACTTCAGAACGAACCATCTTGCGGTAACCGGAGTTAAGCTAAGGGTCCCATCTCCGTGGTTTCACGTGCGGGAAGCGAGATTTGCTTCTACTCAACTCTGCGCCTTGATGCGAGCCTCACGTGAACTGCACAAAGAAGGGTGCGGCACGGCGTGTGAGTCGCTCACACGACTTCTGGCTTTCTACAGTTCTGACTCTCATCATCAGGTCTATCTGAACTCCTGTCTCCGCAAACACTCAAGAATCATCGAACATGTGCCTCCTGTAACCATATCCCGGCAAGCCCCATTGCACAGGCTCTTAGGAGAACTCATGGTCTACGAGTCCACGGCCGTTTCATATTACAAGGTTTCAGAAGGGCCGGGTTGACAAAGTCTGTATGGTCAAACTCACTGTGCCTGATGCTATTTTCAGTACTCCATATATCCATCATCATAGTTCGTATACATGTTATTTGTTCATGTGGGATCGTAGATTCGGTGGACCACTCTAATGGCCCAACCTCCGGCACCACGTAGAGCTTGTACTTGGATCCGATTGGCATGGTCGGAATGCTGCAGCTCCAAATATCCGGCAGCGACTCCTCCTGGTGGACTCGCACTTACAGAACGAATGCACTGCAGTCACTGCAGTATGTGCACTATAATACAAGATCGCGTGTGGTGTAAAACACGAACTTATAATGACTTGCAATGCAAGACCATCACCTCTCTGATGTCCTCAAATGTTGGTACATTTAAACCACATCTTGTGGGAGGATTGTCGTCATACGAGTCTGCATCAGCAGCGCATTACTGCAAGAAGGCCAGGCCTGTGCCAGGGGCGTGGCGCTAGTGTCCCAGCCATTAAAGTCCCCGACCAGATAAACTGCAGCTGCATAGGGCATCCATTCGCAGTACGTCCATTCAGAGCCGTCTCGCTGGAGACCGAATGTCTTATAGCTTTCGGCAAGCTTGGCTAAGTCGCCGCCACATGCGTCCAAGTGCTCCTGAAACGCAGCCAATCTGCTCTTGGACTGCTCCAGCTCCGAGACCTGTTCGTGCGTAGTCTCCGCAAGTGCGGCATCCAGAGCCTCCAAATCCATGAAGTGCAGCCCGGAGTAGCACCGCGTCATGTCACGAACGTCCACCCCGGCTTCTTCTGAAGCCTGGGGCTCAGCTTGCGGTTCTGCCGCCACAGGTGGTGGCTGTGCCACAGGTGGTGGCTGCGCCACGGGTGGTGGCTGGGCCGCAGGCGTGGGCTGCGCCGCCGGTTTGGGTTTGGAATAGCCGCCAAGTCGCTCAGCAGCCGTCATCGGCTTTGGTGAAGGCGTTTCTGGGGTTGCTCTCGTGGGCGCCTGCTGTGGCGCTGGTTGCGGCGCCGGTTGCGGCGCTGGTTGCGGCACTGGCTCTGGCACTGGCTGGGGTGCTGGCTGCGGCGCCGGCTGGGCTGCTGGTTTGGGTGCCGGTTGGGGCGCCGGCTTGGGTGCTGGCTCGGGCACTGGTGCGGGTTCTTCTGGTTGCTCCTGGACTGGTTCAGGCTGACCTTCAGGTCGCCCGTTCTTGAGGTAGCCCAGGTGTGCCACAGTGTATTCACCCGGAAAATATATTCGGAATCTAGTATCCTTGGAGGCCTTGCAAGGCAAGATGCAGTTGTCTGCCGTGACAATGTCGAAGGTTGCGTCAAAGTTGTCTTTCAAATGAACGGCTCCATCCTCAAAGTCAAAGTCTAACATCTCCTCATTCCCGTCCTTATGGATGACCAGAGACCTTATCTGAGTTGACAGAGTGGCTGCACCAGCCTAAGAACGAGAAGGGCGTTCAAGCTTTTCATTGAAAAACTCGGTGCAATTCAAACCCTTGAAAACTCTTTTCTCAGTGCCAACAGAGGGACAGCTTGAGGCCGTCTGCACTTTCCAGATCGTACTGGCCCAAGAAGCTGTCTTCAACCTGAGCCGGCTCTGTGCGACAGACAAATACTTCGGGGATTCTGGCTCTGCCCGTCACCCGGGAGACACTAGAAGCAGGATGATCTCTCCGGCCGGCAGGACAGCGAAGAACTGCTGCTGCTTTCCGTGGAGTCACACGGTGCAGATTTCTTGAGACTCCTAAGGCATCTCTACACCCTGAACCGCCAGAGCCCGAACTATTCCACAAAAACCTGTAGGCCCTGCAACGTGCTGCGCCCTCTCGGCGTCTTCGCAAACCCTGTGAAGTGCTGAGCTCGTAGCATAGACGTGAATTCCACCCTCCAGCCTGCTCTGCCTGCGCTGCAGAGAAGGAGCTCGCGGCGTCATGTACTTTGCGTGTTAGCAACCCTTGCTATGATCATGGATATACTTCGAACGTGATCCCAGTACTTCTGGAGCCATAGATCACCATGCAGTGCACTTTTCCACGTTCAAAACGAACTGCTAGCAGTGATTGCCTGCCGTCGTCTCGGCCTTTCGCTGCTACATGCAACCCTGAGGGCCCCGTCTAACCTCGACATGCCACTGGACTGAGCAGTCTGAGTACAGGGAGATTAGGCTGACACATGGGTTTTCTGTCTATAGCAATGTTCTTGTTGACAAGAAAGACCGAACACAGTAGCCAAAATATCACTGATTTGTCAGAAGTTGGAAACTACTGTAGCAGTGGGACTTCATAAACGGAGTCGTCCACGGTCAACACACCTGGCCTGCAAAGCACCTGTGCTGTGCGGGAGGGCATGTACAGCCTGGGCTTGCTTGAGCAAGCGGAAGGCTGTCTTCTACATGTTGTAAGGTCATACAATACATACTGCGTATCGTGCATTGTATCGGATACACTCTGTTTTTTCTGTGTATTTATATATAAGCATTACATACTACATATATAAACCAAGACGCAAACAAGGACGCGACAAAACGGGATAAAGCCTGTCTCCGAGGTTTGGGCGACAGTGGTCGTCCCACTGCCCAGCTCAAAATGTGGAGTCTCAGACTACGACGCCCGGTTTGAGCTTAGGGCCTTTTTTGGTTTGGAGTTATTGAGGCCTTTAGGCTTTGGGGTTTCAAGCTTTGGGATGCAGGTTTCAGCTTGTGGTGTCTTCCTCGATAATGACACGGTGACAGTATGTCGCTCAATCTGCAAGTCAGAGTCGGGATTTCTTGTATTCTTAGGCGTCTGAAAGCACCGGCCCCCTTGCTGGCTTGGAACTACAAATCATTGCCGAAAACCCTCAACATGATAGGATACAGTGCAGTGCAACATGAGAACATAAAGCAACCCAACAAGCTTGGGGCCCTGGGGGGAAGACATGTGCCTAGATGTACTTTTTCAGAACGCGGAACGCATTTACTGAAGGGGCCGAGATCTAAAGACCGAACTTCAAATCCGAATCTTCGGTAATTAAACCGCACTCCCGGTCATGGCAATATGCCGGACAAGCGACGTCACTAAACGACTGGCTTTCACAACTGACAACCAACCCACTGGGACCCATTAACCTTGGGATCGCGATACATAAACATGTGCGTACATGTACATACACATGGGTATGTGTATGTACGTATTTAGGTGGTAGGTAGGTAAGGATGGACACACACACACACACACACGTGTGCTTGAGTGTATGTACGTGCGAGCGTACATGTGTTTACATGTGTGTGTATATATATATATATATATGTGGCATTACACATACACAGACTATACATATATGCAATCATATGCATAGGTATTCTGTACCCAGGGCTCTTGGGTTTGCCATTGGCCCCTTAGAGCCTCAAGGGATCCTCCACTGTGTCAAACCTTCCTGGAGGAATCCCAGTGCCGGCGGTTCACGAAGGTTTAGGGTTTAGGATTTAGGGTTTATTAGGGTTTAGGGTTCAGAAAACCATAGAAGTCCGCTATGTCTGAGAAATGTATAGGAAAGGTGACAGCAACCAAGCACAACCTATGGCGACACTCAAGTCACTCTGAGCATAAATCCCAGAGCCCGGGACGTGCCCAAGAAGCTAAGGTCGTCGAGCTACGATCTTACGCAAGACCGATCAGGGACACCTCTGAGACCTCTGGAAGTGAAGTTCAGAGATGCTTTTTAATCAATCCGAGAAAAGAGTGAAACTGTGTGCTAAATCAGTATGCATGTGCTTGAAATGCCAGTCGAATGTGATTCTTCGAAATCCCAAAGCCGCTGGATGCGACCCTGCCAGGCAGCTTGACGGAATGTGGGCGCTTGTCCAAGCCATGCAGAGGCGGAAAAGGATGTCCATGACCATAATCCAGACCTTTACCAAGAGGAGGATGCGCACAATCGAAAAGATCCACCCAAAACACAGCTTCAACAACCCTACGAAACCGTCACTTGTGGCAGCTTGGCACTCTTGGGGCCGCTGGGTGCGTGTGCTTTCTTGGAGGCAGCGTGCTTGTAAGGGAACCGGCGACCGATGAGGCCCGCACGCATATGGCCACCGAATCTGCCCTCGTCCGTGTCCAGGACGCAACGCATGGGTTCATCCTGGGCGTCCGGTGAGACGGTTCTGCGAAGTCCTCCCCACACCCCAATGTATCCTTCCAACCAGCACTCCTTGGAGCTGTTGAAACAACACAACAACAATAAAAAACCCTTGAAGCTGAAACTCCATGAGCCTCGGGCTGGCGTTTGGAAGCTTTGCGGCTTCCGACTTTAGAGGCTCAGGCTTCCGGGGTTTAGGGCCGAGGGTGGTGTGGCAGCGATGTACTGCAGATGCCGATATCTACAGCTGCTTGGGAACATGGCATCAACAAATCTCTCTCGGATCTGTGCCTAAAGACCCAATAAAATGTGCGCAAGCCTAATCTCTATAACCTCACGGAGCGGAATCCCCGCCCAACACCGAAAATACAAACCTTTAATCCTATCTGCAAGCCCTGAACCATGAATAAACCTGAAGTTTTAAACCGTTAATACCTAGACCCTACATGCGAACCCTAAACCCTGAACATCTGAACTCCACTCCCCCGCAGGGCTCAACCTTGACTCAGGGCTCGACCGAGTGAGTTCCGATCTGGTAGCCCTCGTAGCTGTTGCAAGGGTGGAAGTTGAAGGCCTGAGATCTGCAGGCCTTCGGGCTTCCCTACAACCATTTTTAAAGGTTTAGGGTTTAGGGTTCAGGGTCTAGGGGTTTAGGGTTTAGGGGTTTAGGGTTGAGGGGTTTAGGGTTCAGGGGTCCAGAGTTTAGCGGTGTAGGGATTTAGGGTTTAGGGATTTAGGGGTTTAGGGTTTAGGGCTTTAGGGGTTTAGGGTTTAGGGTTTTAGAGTTTAGGGGTTCAGGGTTTAGGGTTAAGGGCTTCGGGTTTAGGGTTTCTGTGAACCAAATAGGGCTTTCTGTTGAAATGTGGCTGGCTCTGCAGCCCAAGAGGATCGCCGAGCGTCAGAGGATGGGGACTCCAGAATGGGAGGTTACTGTATTACCTGTTCTGTCACAGACGTTTAGTTAGGGCTTATAGGGCTTAGGGCTTAGGGGATTCATTGTTGAAAACCTGAAAAGGTGCTCGAAATTTCGGAGGGTCCACGGCTGAAACCGGGCCGTTTGCTGCAGCCGAGGGTCAAAGACCAGCTCACCACGCTCGAAGATGATGACCTGGGGACTGACGAGGTCGGGCAACCAAACTGCAAAATCAAACACCATACTTGCATATTATGGGCGCTGAGAAGGCAAGCTTACTGAGGACAACCCAAACAACAAGCACAGCACGAATCACCAACCACACTCTGCATGATTATTTACGGTCGAAAAACGATGCAAAATCCTGCCTTGTCCATCTCATCCTTCTTGCTAACATACTGGTGATGCGCGTTGACGAAATTGAAGCGGTTCTCACATGCCTCGCAACAGTTCGTCCGACTGCATGGCCCCGCAGCCCCACAACTCGAAACTTCTACGATATGCAGCCAAGCTAAGGGGAAGCTTTTTAGCTACAAACAAGGCCTCCTCCACGCAGAAGTCTGAACCGGGATCCTTGATCTCTTTCTCCATGATCGATAAAGAACTGTTTACAGTCCCCCGACAGTCTTGAGCGACTGCAGTGTCTGACCACTCTCAATTTGTTTTCCCCTCTTCTGCTTCCAGCTGTCTACCTTTACCCCTAAACCCTAAACCATACTAAACCCTAAACCCGCGCACGGAGGCTCTCTAGACACGACTGTTAGCCCTCAAGCTGAAACCGCATGTGAGCTCGTCATTTCCTTCTGGTCCCTCTCCCTCCCTCTCTTCCTTATCTATCTCTCCCTGTCTGCCCCTCCTCCATCTATATATATATATATATAAATATATAAATATATATATATATATATATATGTACACACATATTTTTTCGGTATACATATCTATCTCTCTCCCGCTCTCTCAGTTTCTTCCTTCCGCCGCTTTCCCAAACCTGCGCCGGAAGACCTTGCTCCGCTTTGCGTGTCAGAATCACAATCTACAGGTGATATTCTCTTTCGCCTTCTGTTCCCTCCCCTCCTTTTCAACACTTGGCGTGGGGCCTGTGCATTTGTTCTCCTTGCTAGCTGATCGCTACCACCCAGTGCCAAAGCCGACTTCTGAAAAAAAACTCGTTCATGCCATACCATACCATACCAGAATACCAGAATACCATAATATCATAATGCCATACCATACGATGCAGCCCCTCTTGGAATTCTTAAACCCAATACTACAGGAAAAAAGGCAGAGTTCCAAACAGGCCGCCTGCAGAGCTACCATAACCTCAAGAATCAAAACAGGGCTCCTTTAAAGGGGCCCATAAGGGTTACTGTAAGGGATCTTTTCAAGGGTACTATAATATAGGGCCTGAATAATTCGAATAGGGTTTTATGGGGCCAGTTATACTCTAATTATGATAAGGAAGCCCCAAACAAGTATTAATAGTTATTTAAGCTCCTACATTACTGGAACCCAAAAGCCAAAGCCAGCCCACACGACCCAAAGCCTGCATCAGCTCTTCGAAGCTTTGGAAGAACTTGTATCTTAGCAGGTCGTCTTCGGCGAGATCCCAACCTGAAGTGATCGTAGCAGTCGCAGTCGCAGTGGCAGGAGTCACGGAACACTACTGATGATACTAGTGGCGGTAGCTGTAGTAGTCGAAATCGTAGTCGTAGTCGTAGCCGTAGTAGTAGTAGTAGTAGTAGAAGAAGTAGTAGTAGTCGTAGTCGTAGTCGTAGTCGTAGTCGTAGTCGTAGTCGTAGTCGTAGTCGTAGTCGTAGTAGTAGTAGTAGTAGTAGTAGTAGTAGTAGTAGTAGTAGTAGTAGTAGTAGTAGTAGTAGTAGTAGTAGTAGTAGTTCGTAGTTTGTAATAAGTAGTAGTAGTAGTAGTAGTAGTAGTAGTAGTAGTAGTAGTAGTAGTAGTAGTAGTAGTAGTAGTAGTAGTAGTAGTAGTAGTAGTAATAGTAGTAGTAGTAGTTGTAGTTGTAGTTGTTGTTGTTGTTGTTCGTAGTTTGTAATAAGAAGAAGTAGAAGTAGTAGTAGTAGTAGTAGTAGTAGTAGTAGTAGTAGTAGTAGTAGTAGTGGTAGTAGTAGTAGTAGTAGTAGTAGTAGTAGTAGTAGTAGTAGTAGTAGTAGTAGTAGTAGTTCGTAGTTTGTAATAAGTATAGTAGTAGTAGTAGTAGTAGTAGTAGTAGTAGTAGTAGTAGTAGTAGTAGTAGTAGTAGTAGTAGTAGTAGTAGTAGTAGTAGTAGTAGGAGTAGTAGGAGTAGTAGGAGTAATAGGAGTAGGAGTAGGAATAGTCGGAGTTGGAGGAAGTAGGAGTAGTAGGGATAGTAGGAGGAGTAGTAGTCGTCGTGATGGTGGTGGTGGTAATAGTAGAGGTAGTAGCAGTGGTAGTGATAGTGGTGGTGGTAGGGGTCGTGGTAGTGGTAGTGGTATAGTGGAAATAGTATTGGCAGTGGCAGTGGTAGCAACAGCGTTGACCTGACAAAAGTAACGTTATTGATCAAGTACCTTCATTATCCAGGTGGTTTCGCTGTCTGGTAGGTTAACCGGATGAATCGTGTGGTTACTTGGTGGTTATGCTGGTCTCTGCCGCTGGCAATATGGTTGCCGACGCTCTTCTTCTCGTTGTTGCTGTTGTCGTTGATATTGGTGCTGCTTCTGCCGTTGCGGTCGTCATTGTGTTTGAAGCTGTTGTCGTTACTGACGTTGTGGCTGTCGCCGTTGTCGGCTCGTGAGTCGTTGGTGTTCGTCCTGGCGGCGCGGCGATGCTGCTTGTGCGCATGCTGATACTGGGAAGTGGTCATCTTATCATGTTCAAAACCCTCGCCTTAAACTGTAAACCTAAGCCCATTCCCTGAGCTTCGGCAGGAGGTAGGCTCATTCCACTCCAGGCCGACACTCAAACCTAGCATGGCTAAGAATCCGCCGTAGAGCCCTGGACCCTAAACCTGAGAAACAAGGTTGTGAGAAAGCGATGGCGACGGTGAGTTGAAGCCGAAGATGTGCACGCACGAGCAAGCGATTATGTGTGCCGTAGATACGGCATGTATAAATGCATGAATGCACAACCGAAAGTACCAATGTGTGATACCAGGATACACATACTGGCTGAGGCTTTCAGCAACAATACATTGCCACGAATCTGTATACTTATGTGAAAAATTTCTCCTAATAGTTACAATATTGCCTTTCGCATCGTGAATGAAATCGATAGTTCCCAAAAAGCACACTAAAACACAGCCGTAGCCACGTCGTCTGCAGTGATGATGACTCCAGCCATTCTCAGGACGAGGGAAATCGATCCACTCTGGATGTCCGAACTCGTTGCCCATGAAGTTGAGATATCCCTTCCCGCATCGACAAGAATTGAAGCTTCATCTGAACGCATTCAAAGCTTGGCTTAGCAGTCCCTGCAGCGGATTGTCTGGAGAAAGCATGTCACTGCTTCTGAACCATGGTTGGGGAGTGGCTCGCATGCTTCTCTCCCTGCCACCGTCATGACGAGAATAACATGAGAGAGCACCGTCAGTGATTATGACACTGATCTCATGATAATGATGATGATGAATGTGGTGATGAGCATAGAGTATGATGAATGATACTGGCAACTGGCTTCTTTCAACGCTGCTGGATCTTCTGCTTTTCGAGATGCCTCGCCGCCGAGACCGAGGACCAGCAGTCGGATCATCTTGTGCAGCCTGAGCATGCGAGAAACGCTAGCAGCTTCGACCCTGATGCTGCAGGGGACCCAGATCGCAGGGTGGGAAGGAACTCTGAGTCACTGACGCAAGGCCACGATCCACACACATTGAAGGTTGCGGACTTGTGAAGACGCTCATTCCTGTGTACCTCGCGGAATATCCGGGAAAGAGATCAGAGCAGAGCTGAACAGGCGAAGGTCACATTTCGGCGTCCATCAGCCAGAAAGCGAGCGTCTTGTCGCCTACAATGGCCTGGCACATCCGCGCAGACTTCAGGCAACGCAGCTGGAAGAGTCACGGCGGACAAAACCTCATGAAGAAACACCCGTCAAAGCCTGATCATGTGACTCGCAGTAGGCGATGACCTTGCGGCATCATGGTGCCCAGCACGCCAGACTGCTAGATGATTTGTGGGAGTGGCCTTCTCCATGTATCTGCGGTTGGTCAAAGTGTGCACCAGGTGTCCCATGTTCCACCCGTCGTCGGTGCACTGGCGCGAATGAAACTCAATTAAAGACATCCTCTTGGGACAAACGCAAGCAGCATGCAGCTTCGCGCCTCTTTCAGGTACCTCAATGTGTGCAAGAAAAGCAAGGATGCTGAAATATCAGGCGTGCTACTATCCGGCACCTCTACCTGCAGATACTTGCCTTCAAGGCTCTGGCAGACCCTACAGAACTGGCAAGCCACTAATCATTGCCCAGCCCAGGACATGCAAAGCGACTAATGTCGCAACGTCACTTAATGAACATATCCGGAATGGCCATGGCCAGGCGATAGTCGAATCCTCGGAGCACACTCTTAGGGCTTAGGGTTTAGGGTTTTGGGAACAGACAGACTGGCTTTCGTCAGGGGCTTCGACTTGCGGCTTCGGGTTTGCAGGGTTTAAGGTTAGGGCGTTTTTAGGTGTGGGGTTACGACTAAGAGAGCGGCGACCACATACAGACACTTGCGGCAGCTCTTGACTTCCCTCTTCCCGGAACTCGGACATGCTATGACACAGCGAGAGCAGGCGAACGTCAGAAAACACGGGACCCTGATACGGAACCCTACCCAGTAGGATCCTTGATATGACGGTCCGCGCAAAGAGCGACCCCCTAATTCAGGCATCCGACAATCAGGAGCAAAAGAAGGATCCGCCGAACAAGTGCTTCGCTCCGGGAGGTTTGGTTTGATTTGAAGGGGTCTCTTAGGGTTATTACTTAAGAAGAGATACTTTAAGGGTTGAGTCTACACCCTGAGTATCTGGTAATACAGTTCCTAGGGTTCCTTAATTAATGCATTGCAGTAAATAGACATAGACCCTCTACGCCCTGAACGTTAGAAACTCGAACCTGCACCCTCGACCAAATTCAGCAATTCTCACAGACTCGAACTCGGTCGACCTCCCAACGTACGCCCTGGGTCAATCCAAGAATCCACAGGTCCTGAACACTGAATAAGACAATCAAGGGAAGTCATGTGAAGGTGCCTAGATTGTGATTCGAACAGGGTTTTGGCGTATATTTCTGTAAAGCTACAAAGGAACGGGAAGGCAACAGCTGTAACGAATTACGCAGTTCCCTTTAGTACGATGGTACTATTATAGATACAGAGCGGCACGATCAATGCACCGGAGTCTTCTGCTCTTGCCATTCTAACCCAATCAAAGTCACTCCATAACCCTATAAACCCCTGAACCCTAAACCCATAAACCCTAAGCCGAACGGACGTAGCAACAAGTCCACTATGAGTCGATGCTGAACATCCCATTTCATCGCCCATGTCTGCAAGCCCTAGTACTAGACAGTAAGTCCTGAAAATGCAAGCCTCTCTACCCCTTGTAACAGCTTACAAACAACCCCGCAATGAAACAAGATGTAAAACCGCTGATATAATCTGACCCTAACCCCTGAAACCTAGACGCTGAGCCCTAAACCCGAACACCGAAACCGTAAGTCCTAAGACCCTAGATCTGGAAACCTAAATCGTCAGGTTGAGCGCCGGACCAAAGCCTCCCCAATCCACTGGCAAACACAGGGTCGGCATACCGCTCACGTCCTCTTGCAACCATGGTTTTGTAGGGCGAAAATTGGAGCTGTTCATTTTTTCGACAGGCCGGGGATGCACTCCTCCGTAGCAATATGGGACATGAAATACTCCGCTGGCCAGGCCATGTAATTCGAGCTTCTTGGCACTCCGCTACTCCGCAAGACATTTTAAGACAAAGAAGGTGAAGCAGGACGAAAGCTCTTGATGTAGGGCTTACGTAGGGTTCAGGGTCTTGAGTATGCATCCATGTATGCATGCATGTCCATATGTACCTATGTAGGACCGAATGTCTGCGCGTATGTAGGGTCAGCCCTGTCGTCTGTGACGGTACCCGTGTATGTATACAGGTATGTGTATGTACGTGACGTATGTGGATGTTTATGTATGTATCTGATTATGTTGTAATGCTTATATGCTTATTAGGCATGTATGTATTTAGATAACGAGGGGTGTATGTATGGTGTGTAAGTATGTACGTATGCATGTATGCTTGTATGCATGTATGTTTGCATGCATGCATGCATGCATTCGTGTGCATTCTTCGAAAACGGTCTTATATGTAGATAGACACATAAATGTATGTATATATAAATACATATGTATTCGATACGCATACGGGTAGCATACTCGGCAGGACAAGGGAGGATTGAGGGTTACATGGTCCATTGTGCTGGGGTCGCGGGAAATACGCTTTTCATGACTAATTATGCTGCTCTTTGTCTGCTCCTTTCCAAGCTGATCCGGCTTTTCACTGAACGTGTATATGTCACGACCGCGAGTGTCCCAAAGCATGTCCTCGCCAACTGTCACTGCTGAAGGGACGATACGATGGATCAGATCGTTTGCCAACATGAGGTAGATGTGGCCTCAGTCGCACACGAATGTTAATTTAACATTTGCGGTGCAAGATTCTGCAATGATAGTGGCCACAGCAGTAGTGCCGTAGTAGTAGTAGTAGTCGTAGTGGTAGTGGTAGTAGTAGTAGTAGTAGCAGTAGTAGTAGTAGTAGTAGCAGCAGGAGCAGCAGTGGCAATCAGAACTTTCAGCGTTGACATGACGATTGTTACTGCCTCTGCTTCTTGTATGACTACTAAGCACTGTTGCAGGCGTATATCAACCAACCAAACAATCCAACAAGATCGCGTTGCCTAGTTCGTGACAAAGGTTGTTTTAAGTTCCTATAAGACTTTATCAACGAACGGCTGCAAGGTGAAGAGGATGGAATGGCGCGGATTTGGGGTGGTTGTGAGCTCGTGATCAGAAAAGTTCTGACCGCGAAAACTTGACTGCTTGACACAGGAAGAACATCTGAAAGAATGTCTGATGAAAGGGAGAGCTGCAGCGAACAGAGACATGGAAACCAGACTGATTAGGCAACCCAAATGCATGCAGAATTCTGCAGCGGCTGGCCAAAGCAACGAGGATATAGTTCAATTAGGTAACTGTGCAATGAAGTAGTTAGCCAATTAACGAGCCAAGTACTTCACTGATTTCAGTAATCCAGTATTTCTTAATGAAATTTGCTCATTTTGTCAGTTGTACTCACCCATTCTTTCATTCATTAGTTGATCATGTTAAAGCTGCTGAGGAAAGAATTTTGATCGCCACGTCATGTCTCAAAGCTCCAAACTCGCAGGTGGTGGTGACGTTTGCAGCTAAGGGACTGTCGATGTCCGCATCTGGACCGAAGTACTCGTGGTAACCACCAGTATAGCCCTTGCCGATGCCATGAGACTGGTACCTGGGCTTAACACACGAACACAGCATGCCCGAGCCGCTTCGATAGAAGCCTTCCGGCACTTGTCCGTAGCGTGTGCCCCAGGCCCATCGTTGCTGAATTTGGGGAAGGTGCAGCATCGAAGTGATTCCATCAAATCGGAAGCCATCGAACTGGTACTCCTCGAGCCACCACTTCACGTTCGACAGAAGAAATCGCAGAACCTGAAGACAAATTGGCGATATAGTACACGTCCCCGAGACAGAGAGCGAGCTAGCAGCAGGAGCAGTGGCCAACCGCCCCCCATGCCTCGTACTTGAGGTAGTTGAAGATCTTCGAGTCCCACTCGGAATGATGGCCCTCCAAGTAAAACAACCATGCGGCAATCCAAGAGGGAAGCTACAAAACCTACTGGCATAAGTAAGTCAAGCTTGCAAATTGCTTGCTACCATCGCAACCCCCCTGCACCAGTCTTGCGCAACCTAAGGGTCGCATTCTCTCAACCTCCGAAACTCGGCTCCAAAAGTGACTTCACGACAGAGTCAGCACCTTGGGGCCGCCATGGGTGTAACAGTGATCTGTGCCATCCATCCTGGGGCTCACATGGAAATCTACCCCAAGAAGCCTATCACGATGGGTCACGAGTAATATCATCCTTTATAATGACCTCATCCACGTCCACATCCTTCATCATCCGTTGTAATAGTCATCATCATTGACCCGGGCTCCTTGCCATCACGGCTTATCGTTGTCGTACTCGTGGTGAGGATGGTGCCAGTGTTCGCAGTGCAGTTTTTTTAGGAAACATGATTGGCTGTCAGCTGGTGGTGATATCGATGCCAGTCGAATGTCGCCTTCCTTGTTGTTCTTAGCCTTGACAAGCCAAGCAGATGCGGGGCATGCCAGGATGCCGAGCGATGCCATAATTCCATATGTGTGCTCCATACAAGTTACCATTATGTCTGGATATAAAGATACATAAATACATATATATATATATATATATATATATATATGTATATATATATGTATATATATATATGTATATATATATATATATGTCCATTGACTGGCCTGTTTATAAAAGCATGTGCAGATCTAACACATATGTGTACATGTGTACATCTTTGCAGTCTATACACACACACACACATTTCGTATGTACATGTATATCGACATGATGTTTGTGCAGCTATCGTATACTGGTAACTGTATATATACATATATATATATATGTAAATATGTACACACACATACACGCATGCACATCAACAACATCTACACTGATTCTACACATGATTTGGCGCCGGAACAAGCACGCTGCTAAGTGTGGTTGCCGCTCACAAGTTTAAACGTCTCGGGCAGTCGCTCCCGCTCTATCTCATATGTAAATCTTCGCAACACAACAAGCCACAGTGTCTTTGTAATCCGTGCCCTCAGGACCTCAGGGCCCTGCTAGCCCTGCCAGTGATGATTTTCCCTCACAGCGGTTCCCCTCCTGGCGTAGCAGAGTCTGAAAAACTTATTCAATCGTTCTCCTGCGTCACGTCGGCAGTGGAAGGCTGATCTGGTCTTCACTCCGGTGAACACTTCGCAAGTCTCTGCTGCAGTTTTTCCCTGATTTGCTCCGTAGCACAGAATTGGAGGCCTTCTTCGCAAGCTTTGCGTGCTCCTTCATGATCGCCCATGCTTAGACGGCATTGGGCCTCGTTCGCCAACAGCACGGCAAACTGATGCCCTGTAACACCTGCTTTCTTCCAGATTGAACGAGCCCCCGCCCAACATGCAAGAGCTTCTTTGAACTTCTGGTTCTTGAAATGTATGTTACCATTCTGCTTCAGCTCTTCAGCAGATTCACCATCTTGGAGAAGAGCTCTCATCTCGTCATGCCCTGCATGATTGGCATAGTGGGTTGCCCTCGCCCCGTTCCGGTCGCTCGCCTTAACGGTGGCCCCTGACTCGAGCAAGCGAATGGCCACCTGCCGGTGGTTCTCTGCAGCAGCCATCATCAAGGGGCTGGACGCGTTCGCCGTCTTGTGGATCCTTGCATCTGCTGCGTTGGCGTCTGCCCTGGATCTCAGAAGCAGGTCCACCACTCCAGCTGTCCCGCTTTCGATGCCGCCCGGAGTGGTCGGCCAGAGTTCTCGTTCACATCGGCGCCAGCTTCAAGAATTAGTTCCACCATCTGCTTGCGACCGTCAAAGGCAGCACCGGCAAAGAGGCCATCGCACACCACAGGAATCTCAAACGTGAGCCCATTGCTCACTGAACCATCCAGAAGCGGCCGCAAAGCCGCAGCATTGCCTTCGGCGATGCCCTGCAACGTGTCCATGGCTCTCGACACCAGTGTGTCCGGCAAGACGGGATCCATTGCAATCTTTCCCACAGCAGGGACGGCGCCTGCAGCCCGGCAGCCAAGTTGTGCCAAAGCCGACAAGCCCTCGATCTGCTTTGCCTGCTTCTTGCTTTCCAAAAGCTTCGTGGCAGGCTCCACGTCTACGGCCATCGTCAACGAAAGGCGCTGGCAAAGCACTGGCACCTTGCAAGCGTCAGCCAGGTGCGCCTGGATCTCTTCAATTGTGGTCCGTGGACCTGCCTCCACTTGAATGACATCACCGGAAAGTGTGTGCACGTCCAGCTTCATGGCGAGTTGAGGTCGAGATGGCCGAATCCCTACGTCCCCACTATCAAACCTACACTTGCGGCTATGGTGCTGCAATGTTGTACTCCACTAACCAGAATAGGGCCGGCGCAATACAAGTACGGATAGAAAAAACAATCGACGATCGCCCTGTTGGCTCCATAGTGTTCTCCGGGCGGCCCGGACTGAGAGTCAATTTTAAACAAAAGCTTTACAGACCTGAGTCAATGCACCTTTCCGGATTCGAGCACGAGCACATCATGGGCACCACCAGGTGCCGACCTTACAGTTTTGTTGACCTGCAACTGCCGGTATCGCAACGGTCAGACAAGCAGGCGTTCATGCACGAATTCCACTTAGTGCATGAACGAGTGGAATTCGTGCGTGAAGCACGACAAGCATATAGAGTTCATAGACCCTCTGTGTCTCACTGCCTCACTCGGTTTCGACTTCTGTAGCTCTCTCGGCGTCTCTGCCTCTCCTCTCCTGCTCGCTCCTCTCTCGAACCATGTACTCTCAGATCCAAAAACGGGGGTACCCTAGTTTGGGGTCCGTAGAATAAGGATCCTTCCACTACAGGGTACTATGTTCAGCTCCCCTATCTTCGGAAACTCCAAAAAGCTGTTCTTGCCGAAGTTCTGGGCGATTCCGTCCAATGTGTTGGAGGATGCGTGGGCATGCACAAGGTCCATAAGCACCTGGCAACACACGCTCACAAACGAAAAGTCACAACATAGTGGCATTTATATAGTAGACTCAGGTTTGGGGCACATACATTTGGTATACTTAAAAGGGAACTATCCGACATCCATGTTGCTTCCCAGGTCTGGGTACAAGATAAGAAATGCCAATCGCAGAAGAACTGCAC
>CAJNDT010000644.1:0-22500 GCA_905221615.1 Symbiodinium sp. CCMP2592 | reverse complement strand
TCATGAGAACGCCTGGCCCAACCCGAACAAAACCCTGTCAACCCGAAAACTGAGACCGTAAGAACCAAAACCCCAATCCCTGAACCCTAAAAACCCCAAGCCCTCAATCCCCAAAGCCTCCACGACACCCTCATAGTAGCAGCCCTCATGCTAACCCAGCTCTTAAACGAACCCCTACGTATAGGGGCCTAAATCAGTACCTATACTATGCTGAGGGCTCCTTATTATAACTACAGATGGGCCCCGTGACACTTTCTGCTATTCTAATTATTCAGGCCCCTAATATAGAACCCTACTATATAGACCTTATAATAGAACCCTTTAAAGGCACTATTCTAATAACTAAGGCCCCTATTCGTACAAAAGAAGGCCGGGCCCCCGGCGCTTGATCCTTGGCAGCACGGTCTCCGCAAACTCCACGTATGTGGCGACCTTGGGCTCGACCGAGCCCATCCCGACCTGAAGCTTTGGGGTTCCGGGAGGGTTTAATATAGGGGCCTTAATCATCAGAATAGGGTTCATCTGAAGGGTTCCTTTGAAGGGGTCTAAAGGGGATCCACAGTTGTGTTCTAGACTACAGGGGGCTTCAGGGAGGGTCTAGGGAAGGTTTAGGGTAGACGGGTCTCGGGTTTAGGGCGCTGGGGAGGGGGTTGGGGCCTTAGGGCTTTGGCAGGTTCGGGTTCATAAGGTTCAGAATTTAGGGTTTGGCTTACACGTGCTCCCGAAACCCGCCAGTACTTGGGGGAAGCATTCTGGTCACGTGCATCCAGCCAATATGTGCGGGAAAACATTCTTGCCGTGGCCTGGTGTCTCTGCTGGTCTCCTCGTCTCTTCCTGGTGCATCTTGGTGGTCTCCTCGTGATCCGGCTTGTCGTGGCGATCCTGGTTTTCCCAGTGCTCCCGGTCGCCGTCGTCGTGGTATGATTCTCTTTCACTGTTTGGGGATGGGGATCTACACCGGCATTCTCAGGTTTCGGATTCGAGTTTTCGTTGGTTCAGACCTGGAGTCAGAGGCTGGGATTGAGTGATCAAGGGCTACCTGTGGGGGTTCATGTACTATAATATCCTATACTATACTATAATATGCTATAATAAACTATACTATACTACAATATACTATAATATACTAGAATATACTACAAGATACTATAATATACTATAGTCTGACGATGGTGTACAATAATATACTGTAAGGGATGATGGTCCCAGGCTCAGGAGTCTTGGGCTCTTCTTTGCTGGTGAGAGCTGGGCGGATTTTTTTGAGTGTGGCCAGGATTAGTAGGCAAGGGTTCTTGTAACACAAGAGTATTAAGGAACGAACCTTAGAAATTGTAATCAAGACTAAAGAGTATTAAGGAACCTTAGAAAAAAGTAATCAAGACTAACTAATTAGTGAAGCAAATGAAGCCGTTGTAGCTCATCTGGAACGTTGCTGCACGACCGCTCTTCCCGCTAATGTCGTTATTGACAGCCGGGTGCCTGTCTGGCTTCTTGACGTGTGCATTTTGTTTGGATGCTGCAGGATCGACGTTCTTGGCACTGAACCCTACAAGCCAGAAACCTTCACCCGTCAGCCCTAACATTCATCCCTCCTGAGCCCTACAGTTAACTTAGGCTCATTACGTGCTTGCGAAAAATCTTACTTAAAGTCCGTACATGAAGAGCTTGAGGTCTCCACCTTTCCGGGGTCTCTAATGCAGTGGCCTTCTTTGTTTCCTATGTATACTACACCCCCGAACCCTCTTCTAATTACTAAGGCCCCTACATTAGTGCTCTGAAGCCTCTGACAAATGTACAGGATCTTGAAATCGAGCCCTGGAACCCCCATCCACTGGTCAAATCCCCAACTCCAAAAGCCCCCGTTGGCCTGGTAGTAGTTGTGGTGCTGGTGGTAGTAGTAGCAGTGGTAGTAGTAGTAGTGGTGGTAGCAGCTCAAACTCGTGCTCTTTAACTCAACTCCGCTCTCGAACTCTGCCCGACAACTCCCAATTGCAAAGCGCCTTCACTGACAGAGTAAACCAAGTATGACTTTTCAAGAACCTCCGAGTCCCTTCGAACTGATTGCTGGCCGAAGGCATGAGCCTCATAAATTTTCAAGTTGTCTGGCCTGATAGGGCGACGGTTCTAGCTCTCGCCGGGGGTTGTGAGTTTGGGCCTTGAGGCCGTGACTTTGGGCCTTGGGGTGTAGGGTTTGTGTTCAGGCCTGTAGGGCTCAAAGCTGCAAAGAATCGCAAACGCTGCGGTCTTGAGAGACGGGGGCTTGTGCATTTGCTGAACATCCTTCCAGCTTGACCAACTCCAGGGATTGTCTTAGGATCTGTTTAAATTAGTTTTTTGTCCGGGACGGGGTTGGGATTCCAAAGTTCACGAGCGTGTCCATTAGCATGGAGACTTCAGACACGGTTTCAAGGCCGGGCGCTTGTGCTTCTAAAAGTACCTATATAGAAGAATGCAGGGCTTCCATATTAGGAATTACTAACATGATTTAGGGAAGTATCCTCCATAAGGGAGTTTCCGAAATTAGGGGACCCCAATATAGTACCCTGAACAGTAGGATGCTTGTTCTAAGGACCTCAAATACGGTTCCCCTAATTTTCGGAAACTCCCATAACAGTACCTAGGACCCTTTGGGTGTGCGTCTGGAGCCTGCGGCGGCTCAGTGAAATTGGAACGCACGGAGTTTTCTAGGTACTGTTATGGGGGATACTTCCCCAAATGATGTTAGCAGTTCCTACTATAGGAACCCTACATTTTTCCATGCATGATTCTTCGTGTTGTTGCGAAAATTATCTTCATGGCGGTGTCCTACATGCTGTAACTCTCTGTAACAAAACGGCTAACATGCAAGGACTAAGGGTGTAGGATAGGTGTAGGTTTCGCGTTGCCAAGTATGGATTCAGAGCTTGAAGGTCTAGCTAGCGTTCCTTTCTCGCTCCCCTGCCAACCGAAATCTTGCGTGCAGTGTGGCACCGGCAAACGCCGCTCCGCAGTTTGCACCCACTTCAGTAGCACGATCCAGCATACCCAAATGCTCCATGGTAGTTCCTTCTTGGGATTGCCTTATAGGATTCTGAATATGACCCCCCAAAGCAACTACTAAGGAGCCTCTGGGTAGTTACAAGTACGACAGCCTGGCCCTGAACCCGTTCTCATGAGGGACTTCTGCATATTAGCTATGAGACCTATGACAGAGCCACGGTTTGGGGTTTAGGGTTCAGGGTTTAAAGTTTAGGGTTTAGGGTTTAGGGACTCAGACTCTGGTCCCTCCCATATAATATAATATAATATAATATAATATATATATATATAGTAATAATATTACTAATAAGAATAATAATAACAATATATAGTATATAATATCCCTTCGCCTTGAAGGTCGGGGGTTCACGAAGACATACCGCTCCTGCTTTGCCAGCTGCACCGGTTGATTTTGTTGGGCGAGTCGACAGGCGTTATTGCAGCGAAAGGTCCCTTGCAGGGTTCGTACAGCCCGTGGGAATGCGGTGGGTTTCTTGTTCTAGGCCCTTGTGAGGCTTTGAACGGAAAGCTTGGCATCGTGGCTCTGAGTTTGCATCAGAAGGTTCGTCTGCGACAGAACACGATTCAATCGTCCATCGAAGGATAATTAAAGCGTAGAACTGCCAACCTCGCAGACGAGGTGCAGTCCAGAAAGGGCAGAAGATTTCATCAAGGCAGGAATGAAGCTGTTACTGTAGGGGCCTTAAGAACTGGAATAGGGTTTTGAGGCCCGCTAGACTATGATTATAATAAGGAACCCAATTATGAAGGCCCCCTATGGTAAGCCGAAACCTCTTGCCCGAAACCCTGGGAACCCCAAACCTTGGTGCCAGCTCCAGGTGGCCCCACGCCCTCCGGCATAGTTCCGGTTTTTTTGTTTCTGCTGCTGGGGTAGGATCCGATGACAAAGAATTAGGGTAGCCAACAGATCAAACTGGAATGGAGAGTGTACGATAGTCTGACCTAGTGTTGGCATTGCAGAAATCACACCGAACTGACTGCGAGCCATGATTGACGAGTCCTCGTCGGGCGGCTCCCAGAACACCCCGTTGAAGAGCATGGTTTTGTGGTCCTCAGAACATGGGATGTACCTAATTGCCAACTAACACACGGGATCGAGATCGTCACAAACAGTGGCAGGGCTGCTAGTAGTCATAATCAACCGACCTTTTTTTTGCCTCCCTCTCTTCCCCTCTCCGTCATCAATCACAATGTCATCCTTGTCATCTTCACCATGTTCGTGCTCACGATGAACTCAGAATGACGACGACGACGACGAGGATGGGGATGAGGATGAGGATGAGGATGGTGATGAGGATGATGGCACTTGGGAACCAAGACGATGATGCTGACGATGGCAGTGATAACAACAATGAGGTGCTGCTGCTGGTGCTGACGATGATGATGATGACGATAACTGCGATGATGGCGACGACAACGGTGACTCTCGTGATGATGACGATGATGATGATGGTGATGATTATGATGCCAATGATGACGCAAAGCTGACCCGTCTCTGAATCACCCGGCATCTGCATCATCACCACGTCATCAGCAAACAGCATAATCGCTGTGACTGTGATCATCGTCATTATCCTCTGCTGCTGCTGCTGCTGCTGCATCAGTTTTGACGAAACTAGGTGCCGGCGGAGAAACATATATTGCACTCGAGCTACTACAGCCCTCCAATATGAACATGATCGTTTGCGTCAATGCTGACGAAAGATTGGATGGCCTTCCAACAATGCTGAGCAAAATTCGCGCTACAGTGAGCTAAAACAATGCAAAGACGATGCGACATAGTGCGCCGATAGTGCCAAAATGGTGCAAGATAGTGTCAAACGCAAGATCCATGATGCAAAACAATGCGGAATCGTATGAAGTAGCATAAAAGCCTAGGAAACAACTACTAGTACAGCTGTCACATGAAAAGCCACATTCAACAAAAACCTTCCGACCTAGATAGTTTCCCGCACAGAGCACACATGTTTGCAGCCGGCTTCCTATACAGTGTGCAGGCTTCCTACTTCATTCAGGTCCGGAGCCCGGCAGTGCTCCAACTAGGATGCTACCTATAGTCTCCATTGTTGTCCCTTTTTTTGATTATCCAGTTTTATGGTTAGGATCCCATATGGAGATTTTGGCTAACCAAACAAAGGAACTACAATGGAGACTACAGGTATGCCAGCATCAGCAGCGCTCTATGCCCATGCTTGTGACGTCATTGTTTAGGCACATATGCTTGTGGCCGAGAACCTCATTTTTTCCGCTCACAACTTCCTCTAGCCAACACAATGCGGATACCGTGCCTCTGCCTTTCCGAAAACTCTGACATGTGATCTGAAGCACAAAAGCTCTACCCTGCAACTTGAGCGAAGGTCCTGCCAGGCCAATTTGATCCATGCTGGCACGCGATCGTGCCAGGCACCGTCATTGGTTTCAATTCCTCAGGTTTTCTCGTAGGGTTCAAAGTCCATTTTAAGGCATACAGCGTTAGTTAGGTTGGATGAATTCATAAATACCCTTCCGAACCAGCACTCAGACTGCATGATGTCCATCCGCACTCTGCTATTGGGTGGATGCACGATAAACCCTAAAGCCAACATCCTTCACCTGAATCCGAAACCCGAGCCCTATTCCTCTAGATCCTTTGTTCTTATAACTCCAAATCCTAACTCCGAAACCCGAGTCCCAAACCCTGAACTCTGGGGGCAAGGCGGACCTTGACCTGTGTGGCGTGGGGAATGCCAGGAGATCCATCCGCCTTTCGCTAGGGTTTGAGGTTTAGGGTTTGGGGGTTCAGGAGGATTTGATTTTCGTTGTTGGGACCGCTGCCATCTGCATGGGTTGTTTAAGTTTTAGAGTTCAGACAGAAACGAGGCCCCGGAAAGCAAGGATCCCATTTTGCAGGATATGTGCAAGGAAGATCCTTGTCAGGATGTGGTCTTTGGGCTTAGCGAACGCATACTTAGGCACAACACAACAAAGTTTGAAGTTTCATGCAAGTCTTGGTTGCAAACCCCAAACCACCGTCGGGGAGCCCTCCACCTCAAAATCCCTAAAGCCTAGAGCGTCCCGCAATTGGAGAAGTCTTCTGCTGCGGAGCGGGAATGTGTCCTAAAGTCCCAAGACCCTAACCCCTTTATAAACCTAGACCCAAAACATCAAACCTTCTAATATCGACGCCGCAATGACTAAAACAGAGTTTTGGGGTACGCTGTACAAAAACTCATAAATAATGTATTGCAACTATAACCACCCACAAAAGCCTGGTATTGGTAGTTCTTTAGGCCCCGTAGCCCTAAACCCTAAAACCCTAAACCCTATAAACCCTAAACTCATTTGGTCCCGGCCTTGTCTGGAAAGTGCACCGCCCACCTCCCGAAGCCCTCAGACTTCAGAGGCGTCGAATTTTGCCAGTCGTTGAAGGCGCCGATTAGGTAAGCCTCTCTTAGGGTTTAGGGTTTAGGGTTGAGGGTTTAAGATTTAGGGTTTATAGGGCCCCTAAAACGCGCAGAAGCAAAACTTGGGATAGGGATATCCCATATAAACCCCCACAGGTTGCCTGCAATGTTTCTGTGCGCCCCTGATCTCTGTCTCTCTCTCTCTCTCTCTCCCCCCCCCCGTCTTCCTCAAAAGGTCCATTCCTGAACATCTAGCGCCCCAGCCTGCTTCGCATTGGGCAACCACTCTCTGTACGTGTAGCCACCTGGTTCCGCATTTTGGGTTGTTTTCGAGGGTCTCGGGGTTCGAAGTAAGGTGTAAGTGGGCAATGGCTTTCCTAAACTCTAAGCCTCCAAGCCTTACGCCCTAAGCTTGTTGCAGAGCTCAGGGCTTAAGGGGTCTTCGGCTCCAAGACTCTACGACTGGGGGTGGTCTGCCTCAAGATCTTGGCATGAACGCTTTTATCTTTTGTTGAAGGGGGGGAGTACTCTAAGGAGGGATCAGGGATCCCTGTTAAAGGGCCCTTCTACTACAAATACTTGCAGTCGTGGCTCTAGATTAGGGTTCCGGTCCGTGAAACACCCTTATCACGCGCATAACTTACTTTAATGTTGATGTTGACGAGAAGAAGGCTGAAAAGAATGCTGGTTAGGATGCCGGTGAATGGTGATGTTTGGCTTTGGTTATGATGACCTTGCTCACGATGCAGATGGTGGTGCGGTGCGCAGCCAGCTGACCAGGTCTCGGACAACAATTAGATCGTGCAAAGGAGCAAGGCTGGGTGAGGCTTGTAAGAGTCAATGCAGCTCTGGCCTTTTTCGCGGTTGAAGCCGAAGATCTTGTAGCCCTCTGCGAAGTTTTCGAGGCCTCCCTCGTTCTTCTCCAGCTCGCCCAGCCAGTAGCGGTAGCCTGGGAAGGGTCCCATGGGCCAAGAAGTGCATATCAGCAGAAAAGCTGCTTCAATTCTCTTGGACTCGCACACGCAAGAAGTCTGAGGGCCGGACCGTTCACTCGATCCCAAATTTGACCTGCAGGGTCTTGTGCCCTCCAGGCCCGCAGCCGAGGTATGTCTTGCCAGGCTCACAACAAGAATCCCACAAGTCCCTAGCCTAAAGTCTCATCTTCCAACCCGCAAACTTCACAAGCACTAGCCTGAAGGCTCCGAACCTCTGAACCCCAAGCTTAGACTGAAATTCGAATAAGGTTTTGGGGCCATTATATATTATAGTTTTAATACGGAGCCCCTCCAAAACTTCCCAAACACCGAGGTATTGAGCAGAAATTCGGCCCGGTGCCTTGGCAAGCCCCGAGGGTGCCATCGATTTCGAAGATTCTCAAAGACATTCTGACCTTTGCCGGTCTCACTGAGGTTTGCATCTAGGTATATGAGCCGGCTGTCTTGTGCCTTTTGTTGTTGTTTTTTTTTTTTTTGTTCTGCTTGTCTGTGTGTGTGTGTGTGTGTCTCTGCGACTGTGTGCTGGCGCGCCTGCGTGCGTGCGTATATGCAAGAACATTATGATTTCATGTGTATATAAAGAAAATACGAGCGGGGTCAGAAGCAAACATCAACTCGCGGAATGCAGTGCTTGAAGCCAATGCTGCCAAGATGCTCCGGCACAGAAACTAGTTTATGCGGAAGCTGCTACTGTTTAGCTCAAGTGTGGGTTTGGGGGTCCATGTCTACCTACAAGAACTGTCTCAATTAATATCATCTTGGAACTGACTCGTTGCGGCAAACCACGGCTGTTTCCAAATGGCTGCAGACGCGGCTGGCAAGAAAAGGCTGATGGCCAGCTATCGAAACAGCACCTAAAACACCCTGCTCCGTGCCACAGCTGTAGACTCCTCGCGACAGCTCGCCTAGGCGCCACGACGTGGCATCCGGAAGCAATCAAACAATCCAACGAACCAGCGCCTGCTGGAAGTCCATGCGGCAAGGCGGCCATTGGTGTTTCTGTTGTTATAATATTATGTTAACCTATATTGCGGCTAAGCGCTACGACAGGCGCACCAAGTGCACATGCTCGCTGTCGCAGTTGTTGGTGTCACAGGCGTAACAGATGCACAAAGCATAGCAGAAATGGCTCCAGCCAGGGGGTTGCTCGTTGAGATTAATCGTCTCCCTCCTTTAAGAAGGTCTGTTGCGTCCCTCCTGACTCCGTAGCTGCGCTCTTTTTGCATGCGCACACGCTGTCAGCGGCCACCATATTCAGACCAAGGTATCCTGGCACGGAGTTGGCTTGCGTTTCCTCTTATTAATCCCTTCCACCTATTTCACCTCCCCCCCCTCCCCCTAATATAAAAATTGATTTCCGGGATTCTAATTTAATATTGGGGGGGTTTCGGGGCATCCACATACGTATGAGTCGCATATAATAATGAGCCAGACACAAAGACCGCCCATCACGCAGCCGTTCCGGCTGTAGAGCCGACAGCCCCGCCCTAAAGCCCTAGAGCTCTAAACTCTATAAAGCCCTGAGCCCTAAACCCTTAAACCCTAAAGCTCTGGTCTCTTCGGTCTGACTAGTACCGCTGTAGTCTTTGGCTCCATTAAACTCATACAATCCTAGCTCCCCCCTGATGTTTCTAATTAACTGTCAATTGTGGGCCCGGAATCGCAAAAGCCCGGCGGCGAATTAATTATATATTAGGGTGCAGGGTGGCTTTAAAATTAGGGGAAGCGATTATGTCTTGAACTGCTTCTCATTGACAAAATGAAAAATCTCCTTGGAGACACACGCAAGCAACGGTGGTGCAATGGGAATCTACAGCCCTGCTAACAGCTAACAATAACCAAGTCAAGGACACCTCAGCCTGCCGCTGACCGTGGACGTCGGCGCTTGCGTGCGTTCGGGAGTCACCTCCCTGGATGGCAAGAACTCCCCGAAACCTCATGTGGCAGGATAGGGAGCTAGAGATGCATGGTCTCATCTGGCACGTTCTATTGAAACGCAACACAACAGCCCTTCACGGTGCAAAGCCGACATGATTCCGCGGCTTGCAGCCAGGTCTCCATCGAAGATGTATTCCACCTGCTTCAATGGACACATGAAGGGAGTTTCCGAAAATTAGGGGTACCTCATTTGGGGATCCTGATGATAAGGATCCTCGTGCTCAGGGTACTACTATATTAAGGGTCCCTATTTTCGGAAGCCCCCATTGAGGGAAATGAGGGGAACCGCCACCCCCGCCCCCCTCCCACCCCCCGAATGGTCGACATCTCAGAACAAACATGCGTACTCAAAAGTTCATGAACTAGTCACTAAAATTTGCTCGTGCTTGACCTCACTCAAATCGACTTCGGCAAATCAAGCCACAAAAACACACACACACACACACACACACCTACACCTATCTCCAAACCATCTCGAAACCTGCAGCCCTCATTCCTTCAAACCCATACGTGTACTATCCTAACACCCCAAAGGGTCCTATGCACCGATATAGTGGAATGCAGGGTTCCCATATTAGGAATTACTATTATGACTCAATGAAGTATTCCCCATAACAGTACATAGGACCCTTTGGGTAAAAAGCCCAAACCTCTAGATGCCTCCTGAGGCCTCGCTCGGCTTGGCTGCCAGATCGCACCAAAGCCAAAACAGAGGGGCCTTGATAATTAGAATACGGTTTTGGGGCCCATTATACTATACTTATAATGAGGAACCCCCAAAATAGTGTAGGAAATTATGTAGGTCCCTATATTAGACCCCTTAACCCACTGACCGTCCTGCCCTAAACGTCGAGCCGGTCACTCTACACCCTCCCAAGCCGCTCTGAACCCATGAAAAAAGCTTCAAAGTAACATGTCTTTTTCATGAAAAAACAAAGTCCCTCTGAACCCTCGCCCTAACCCCCAACCCTATGTTCAACCCCAAGTTCCTCTCAAGACCCCCAAGCAAAGCCCGAAACCCCACTAAACCGACCCTCAAAACCCTAAACCCTAAGCCCTGAACCCTAAACCCCAAACCCTGAACCCTAAACCCTGAACCCAAAGCTCTGAACCCTGAACCCGGAACCCTAAACCCTGAACCCTAACCCCTAAACCCTGAACCCTAAACCCCGGAACCCCCTAGCCCTAAGCCCTCCTGGCCTTGAGAGCCAGGCCGTCCTTCTGCAACCAGGGCCAGAGGTCGTGGCCAGACCACGACTGCTCGCGGTAGTTGCCTGGGATACAGTCGAAGTAGTAGTAGTAGTAGTAGTAGTAGTAGTAGTAGTAGTAGTAGTAGTAGTAGTAGTAGTAGTAGTAGTAGTAGTGGTAGTAGTAGTAGTAGTAGTAGTAGCAGTATATAGTAGTAGTAATAGTCGTCGCCGTCGTAGTAGTAGTAGTAGTAGTAGTAGTAGAGGGTTTATGGTTTAGGGTTTAGGTGTAGGGTTCAGGGTTTTGGGTTTGGGGTTTAGGGGTTTAGGGTTTAGGGCCTAGGGTTCAGGGTTTAGGGTTTTAATTTGATATGAACCCTTTCTCCAAGAAGCGCGGGGTTTAGGGTTTAGGGCTTAGGGTTTAGGGTTTAGAGTAGCCCAAAGGGTCCAAGTACCAATATAGTATGTCAGTATGTGCTTAGTAGGTCTTTTGCCCACAAAAGTCTGTAGTATACTACTTCTTGGACCCTTAGGGATCTTTACAAGTAGTACAACGGGCTACTCTAAGGGATACAAGGTATACTTTCAGGGCTACTAAAACGAGGCCTCTGAGATTCTCTATAGAGAAGAGGGATATGGAGACTGTAAGGGTTACTGTAAGGGATACCGAAAGGGATACTTTATGGGTCACTACAGGGGATATAATTAAGGGTTACTACCAGGGCAGCAAAAAAGGGTTTTCGGTAAGAAAGGCTATAGTCAAAAAGATACGGCAAGGGCTACTATAAGGGTTACTATTTGAATACCCCAACCCTTGCACTCCAATCTAAATAGCACAAAGCAGAGTAAACAAAACAAGACTAAACCAACAAGGAAAAACAGCAACACGACAAGAATGGTACATGTTTTGACAGGAATACTATGTTGACGAAAACCCAACGAACGATCCAGACCAAATGCAAAGACATACAATCACCCATCCCGAGAAGACGAGCCAAGCCCAGGCCAGTCGCTGTTGTCAACGAAAGGGCACTCGTAGGTCTTGGCCTGGGATGTTTCTGCTTTGATGGGGCTTAGGGTTTTTAGGCTCAGGGGTTGTAGGGCTTTTGCGGTTTCAGAATCTGGAGGCTTAGGCTTTAAAGGTTCAGGGTTTGTAGGGTCTTGCAGGCTGCACAGGCTTCTGCTAAGTAGTCTGATGGAAGTTTCGTGTGAAGGTTCTTTTGGGGCCGGGTCCGTCGTCTCGTCGGTACGGGTTCGTTTCTGTCTTCTTGCAAAGGTTTACTTCTGACTGGTTCTTGACGGATCGCACAGATGCCTTAAGGATTCGCACACGTCCGCCTGTGGGTTGTGCAAGGATGTGTATAAGCTGTTGAAAGCTGTGCTAGAGAGTCTTTATATGGCTGTTTAGGGGTTCGTATGTGTATCGAGTTCTTAAGTACTTAACTACAGGGTTCTTACAATGCTCTTACGAGTTTCTGCAAAAACCATGAAGGGGTTCTTATGAAATTTGCTAGTCTTTCTCGTTTGGGGTTATTGTAGATCTCTCTGCATGCATTCTGAAAAGGGCTCCCATAAGTTATTCAAGGGTTCTTCTGAGCGGACAGGCCTTGACAAGGCTTATAAAATGGTAACAACACTGCATTGCGCGGCTCTTACGGAGAAACCAAATATCACATGTTGAAGACGCTTGCAAATTGCATTGCCGCAGGCCCTAGAACGACTCTGCTGACCGACACTGCTGCTGTCTTTAATACCGACGAATCGCTGTTCACGTTGCTGCGATAAACATTCACAATAGATGCGCGATGATGTCACAAGCTGCCGCACCGGCAAGGCTTGCTGTTTGTGTGGCTACAGCCATAAACGCCTGAGTGAAGTAACAAACATCAAGGACGAAACGATAGGACCTTAGGATCGCCACTGAGTGCAGGGCCAGCGTAACAACAAAGATACGCTCGGATCCACGACCTGCCGCTGTCATCATGCTCATGAACAAGGGTAAAGGCATGGCACGGAATCTGAAATCGGAGGAAAGACTGACTGACATTCCAACAAGTGTGCCTACGAAGAGGAAGCATGCAAATGTTGTTGCCGGAAAATCTTGTCGCTGCGACAACTAAAAGACCAGCGACGAACAGCGAGCACATGCTGCCTTCATGTCGCCCATCGTCATCCACGACTGGGCACTGCACGAGCTTCTTCCTCGTCGGGCAGGGCAGGTGGGGACAAACTGCATAAGTTCCTGATTCGGGATCTGGGCTTTTTGCTTCGTGCAACCAACGGAACTCACCAAACCCTAAGAGCTGAACCCCAAAACACAAAGAGGCCTGAATCAAAAAGCCTAAACCCTCAATACATCTTAGATTTAAACCCCGGACCATTAGTCCCAAATCCCACAACCCTAAACCCCAAAACCCTAAACCACTCAAACCTTAACCCCATATGCCATCCCACGCTAGCCTCAACTCGGCCGGCGGTGAATGCCGCGCCAGCGTTGCCTGCAAAGGCTCCCTGTTATGCAGCGTAAAGCCTTAGAAGGCGTTTAGAGCCTTCTTAAGGCTTTAAGTTCAAGGTGCGATGGTCTGTTTGGTTTCATTGAAGGCTTATACGGTTTAGGGTTGAAGCTGCTGTAAGGTCCGGTATTGTTTTGTTTGCCTCTGCGTAAGGTTGAAGATTTGTGTTTTTGGCTTCTTTAGGCCTTCACGGCTTGCGCTTCTGTATGTCTGAAGCCCGACAGCTCCCCTGACTCCTATGTCAGGGCAGCGGAACGCGGAGGGGGTTCTTTTTTGTAAAAAGTGTAGTGGCTGTTTCCCTGCTCCGCACGACGGGTTTAGGGTTTAGGGTGTAGGTAATGTAACAATGTAGACGCCTGATCAATAGACCCCGGCTACGGTGGAAAGGGATGATCGTAGGCATCCTCATGTTTGGGACCTTAAAGGATGGTTATCGGCTTCTGCCCTGTTTAGAACAGTTTTGGGCCTCAAGGGAAGGGTTCAGGCATCGCTTGGACTGAATTGGGTGGTAGACAGAGAATAGAGTGTTCAGTCCTGCTGGTACCCTCTTGCAGACTATCCATGAAACTGCTGTGGTCTTTGGGCTATGTATTACGCTTATACTTCTCGCCATCATCTGTCAACATATGCAACTAGTAGCTAGTTGCGTCATGTCCAAGCTGGGGGAATCTCGATGCTTGGCGAAACCGTTGTGGGAAACACAGAGTTGTAGTATCACTATATAGGAAGATGTAGGAAGTGCAGTGCATACTATCACGAGCTATGCCGACAGCGGAATTGCCGCTAGGAGTGTGGCACCAGTCGCATGATGGGACAATCAGCAGATTTCCGCAGAAGTCGGAATCTTCGGAAGCCCTTGAGGTGCACCCACCTGGTGACAAACAGGCTGGGTCATGAAGCCCAGCTTCTCGTAAAACTTGATGGCGCATCTGGCAGGCAATGCGTGCTCTCTTGCCATGGGGCTTCCCGAAGGCTCGCTCACTGCAGGCTCAGTCCTGATGCTGCTGCAACTGTGGCGCTATGCAGCACGATCCGGCAAACGATAGCAAGCAACCAGCCTCACAGCATCCCAAGGGTACGAGGACCCCTTGGGCCGGAACATGCCGCCCTTGCTCGCACTGCTGCCGATGTCCTTGCCCCGCAAATCAGGGACGAAGGACACTCTGCTGTCTACGAGATGAGGGGCTTCATGGCATGCCCCCTCGACTTCGGAACATGGCGTGTTCGCGATGTGACTGCATCTGGATCTTCGGCAGACAGCATCAAGCCGAAGCAGCACGGAGTCACTAGCTAATCGCTATAGAGATCTCTTTGGAAGGGGTGGGCACCACAGCCATGGTTTCAAAACATCAAGAACAGGAGTCAGTACTGCTTCGAGTTTTCGCCCAGGTAACTCAACGAAACACATGCAGCATGCAGGATTGCTACACGTCGCAGCCTCTCTGTAAAGTAAGTCACTCAGATCCCCAGCAGAACGAAGTGGCAGGTCCTCACAGTTCAGCACCTGAGCAAGCGTGCACTCCGGGCTTACATGCAGAGACCATCAAGCGCTTCCGACACACATTCCAGATGCATATGAATTGCACACTCCTAACGACAGGGACCGAGGAGAGCATGAATAGCAACCATGATCGCAGCGGTGAGAGCATACTACAATCGCGAGAACGGTGGTTTAGAAAGAAGCTCGTTACATTGATAATATGGAGCTTTAACAATTAGAACACGGTTTTGGAGTATATTATACTATAGTCATAATAAGGAACCCAAAAAAAGTATAGTTAGTAGGTCATTAGTAAGGCCCCTATATTAGTCGTACAATCCACTATCGGTGTGGTTCCAGCAAGGCTTGGGGCGTTCCACTTGCTGATGTATCAAACGCTACGATGCATCAAGCATGGAGCTGTTGAGCCATACTACAGTGCCGGATATCTTCTTGCTTTGGAACCGCAAGCCCCCTGAAAGTACTCTTCATAGCAACGGCGCACGCAGGGAAATTTAGGGCACCAGCAAAGCCGAGGGTTTCAACTCAGATGCTTTCGATACTCCGAGTCATAGGCCCAAGCTTCCCCCAAAGGGTCCCAAGTACAATTAGGGGGCCCATATACCTCCTAAGTACCTACTCTAATAATTATGGTCGGTACTTAGTAGGTATATGGGCCCCCAACGTATATACTATACTACAATTTGGACACTTTGGGTCCTTCATCGTTGGTACTGCGAGAATCGCCGCTTCGATCAGCATTGCAACTGCAACTACAACATTCGACCCCTGGAAATGTTGCTTTAACGACATGTGCGCACGCTGAACGTGCACTGCGAGGAGGTGCTGAAAGGTGAATCTCACAGTTTCGGCAAGTCGCGATCATGCTGCCAGCGCTGTTGGGCGAACGCCGCAGGTCCCTCACCGGGAGTTGCGCTGTATCTTGGCCTGACCGTGAAAGCTAAATCGATTGCAGCGTCTCAGACTCGAGATGCAACCGGCTGGGTTTGTCTTGTGTAATTACCCAAATTATTTTGGGGGGTTCCTGATCATAATTATAGTATAATGTGGCGTCTCCTCCTTGTAGGGCAGTGTATGGCAGTGTGAGTAAGGTCATGTCTAGTCTTAGTCTCAGTGCTGACCTTCTTCATGTGTCAGTCTTGTGTCGCGGCTGCTCGTGCCGTCCGTTATAACACTGGCTTTGCATGCAGGGTATTTTCTTCTGAGGCTGGTAACAACTATGACATATCTATATCTATATCTATCTATATATATATATACATATATATATATATATATATATATATGTATATATATGCGTGTGTGTATGTATCTGCATAAGGCAGAGCGCGATCATGTAACATCCTCACCCGTGTGGACGCAGCTAGTATGCTGACGGTATGTTACTGCCTTGCCTACTGTTGCTCGTACTTTTCCTGTAAGTGTGCTTATGCCGCCTTTCTCCTCCTAGGATGCTTCTGTGATGAGTCGGGCTGCTATTTTGCACTCTAAGTCCAACCTCTTTGCTGCAAGCGCAGCATTCCGAAATCGTACGCCTCGGATCCTTGCTGTAAGGGACATCCAAAGGAAGGCAGCCTTATCTTCTGATTACTGCTCGAGCCCGAATTTCAATTTTACAGCCCGACCCTAAACACCCTCCAATTCGCTGATCGGCTGGTCCCAGAGGTTTCGACGCCCTCAACTGTATGTGTGAAACTCCGTCCGGGATGAATACTGCAGGGCTGCTGCAGGAGTTTTATGACGATGTTTCCATGAGTGGCTGGATTGCGAATGCCGTCCATGTGGGAGACATCGTTGGCAAGTTAGAAAGATAGCCAAGGAAGAGCTGATCGCGGGCTTTTCAGCCCCCGAGCCTGAAATCCCACGGCCCAAAATCGGAACCCCGCAAAGCCTTCCACTATAGGGCCTTCATAATTAGATTAGGGTTTTGGGGGGGTACATGTAACTATAGTAGTTATTAATAAGGAACCCCGAAAACCCTATTCTACTTACTAAGGCCCCCATAGTAAATCCTCTATAAAGCACGATAGAAACCAAGCCAAGAGTCCCTCCGCCGGGATTTCCAGCTGCTCGCTGATTTTCGGTGGCGGGGGTGGGGGAGGTTGTCCCGGCGATCGCCTTGTTGGGTTTAGCGGATTAGGGTCGTGTGCAAGCTTTGCTAGGATACCCAGTAACCTAAGAATAAAAAGGCCTCTCTTTTTGGTATTGGGTAACTTTATAAGGAACCTAGAACTACAAAAAAGGAATAAGGGTACTACTGGGCATCCTAGTTTGGGCTTGGGGTTTAAGGCCTTAGGGGCGGTCCCAACGACTGCCTTGCAGGTTTCCCCGTGGTCATAAGCCTGTTTTTGCGTTGTATGTAAAGGCTCTCCCTGAGTCGCCTTCCGGGGATTACGTTTCGGGCAGAACGACTTTAAAAGGATCAGAGTAGTAAGGTTCGGCACCAAAACCACCGAAAGAGCTCCTTTTTCGGCCGGCCACCATGCCGCATGTCCAAGCCCTGCGAAACCATCCCTAAACCCTACCCCAGCAGTTCCGGGGATGCCAGCAAAGGATACTAATTCAGCGAATCGCCCAGACAGACCGGCCAAAGACTGTGGGCCAAGATTTCGCGGGCCGACCATAGACTTATTGCCCTCAAGCCAAGCTCATCAGAGCCCAACAAAAACTTGGTTCCTGTGCTTTCTCAACGGGTGCTGCCCATGGAATCCGGATGAGGGCCCAGGTATAAACTGTGTCGCACATCAAAAAAGTCGGAGTCGGAAACGGCGCTGCTTGGGTCTTGGTCTAGAACTGAGCTCCGTATAGCAGCAACCACTATGATGCTTTTCTTTCGGGGCCTTATTCATTAGAAGAGGGTTTGTGGGGTGTATCATACTATCATCATAATCAGGAACCCCTATTTAGGCCCCTGTACTAGCTGTGCAGGCTGTGCTCAAAGAGGTGAGCGAGCCCGGAAAGATCTCCAGAACCACACCCCAACTGGAATCCGAAACATAGCGAAACCGTGGCATACCCGAAACGCCTACGCCCGTGGTGCAAAACTGAACTAGGCGTGAAGACAACGTGCGAGCCTGTCCCAATGCCCGGTAAGCCCGGAACCGTAAACCCAAAACTTCTAAGCAGTTGAAAAACTTAAGCCCCTTGAAAAGCCTTGCTATTGTAGACCTGATATACTCTAAACTCTTGATGCAAAAGCCTCTAACACTCCCGTGTACTCTTGGTCAGCCGAGGCCACGAAGCGGACTTGGGCAGAACGCATATGCGGAGCTGTCCAGGTCGTGCCCTATCCACTTCACGCCAAAAGTCCTCCAAAGAGGTCTGCAAAGGCTTGAAAGGGTGTTTGCAAGCGCTTTATGAGGCTTTATCGGTTCATCTACGCGATTGCAATTAGCAGCAGCATAAACGAAACCATGAGACCAACAGCAAAGTTTGAGGTTTCGAGCTCTCCGGTCGTCCACAAGGCCCATGCCCCATCAACAAGGAGTTTTCCTTGCATGGAACTAAGCAAGATTGCTTGGGAAAGTTCCTTAACAGGGCGACTCGAGCCGGAAGGCTCTGGCAGCAACAAACTTGCAACGTTCCGGATACAACATCTTTCGTGGGTGTTCGTGGTGCTTTGGGGCCATTTCGGTCTTCAGACTGAGGGTTCAGGACTAGAAGTGGGGAAGAGGCCAAACGAATCGAGCTTGCGGCTCCAGGCCACACGTTGTCTGCACGCTGATCGCTGCCAGGCTTTATAGGCAGGCGTTCGACATTCGATTTGCATCCTACTACAAAAAATGGAACGGAAGAACATAGGGAGCCTCAGTCGTGAACCCGAAGATGCGAAGATGCGCTAAGCACGAAAAGGGCGTCTTGTTACGAGCTGAGACTCCCAACTTCAAGCAGTCCTGCTGAGATGCCAAAGCAACTCCGTTGACCGATCTGATCGTGTCCTCGCAAGAAGCTCGAGGGGTCTACGGTTCCTTCATGGGTTACACTGGGGTTACGATAGAGGGCTACTACAATAGAAGGGAATAAGGCAAGACCAAAGATGCCCTGAGTGAGCGTCAAGGCGTGTTAAAGCTGCAAGGATGCGCAAATATTGAGATGGCGTGGATGTTTGCAGCCAAGAACAGCGGACTCCATCTGGAGGCTCTCAGGAGAAAATCTTGCGAATTGGAATTCCAATGACCTATAGTGTTCAAGTTTAGGCTCCATAGTATTTCCTTTTGGGGACTACCTTATATAGGATTCTCAATATGAACCTCAAAAAGGAACTACTATGGAGCCTACCTAGACACTAGATATGGGAGTTTCCGAAAATTAGGGTCCCTTCTTGGTCCTTAATATAGTACGGCACCTTGTATTTAGGGTACCCAAAAGGGGCCTTAATTTTGACAACTACCCATATAGGACTCCAAATAAGAACCCCAAAAAGGAGCTACTATGGAGCCTACCCAGACACTAGATATGGGAGTTTCCGGTCCCTTCTTGGGTCCTGAATATAGTACGGCACCTAATACTTAGGGTACCCAAAAAGGGACCTTAATTTTGACAACCCATATAGGATTCTAAATATGAGCCAAAAAGGAGCTACTATACACTAGATATGGGAGTTTCCGAAAATTAGGGTCCCTTCTTGGGTCCTTAATATAGTACGGCACCTAATATTTAGGGTACTAAAAAAGGGACCATAATTTTGTCAACCCATATAGGATTCTAATATGAACCCAAAAAAGAGCTACTATGGAGCCTACCTAGACACCAGATATCCGAAACTGTCCGATGGCCTACTTAGCAGCTCCCGGCTTCGAAATGGGGCATCGGCCTATGGTTCGCCTTTAGATAAATATAGGGGCCTCAATTATTATCTATACTGTTTTGGTGGTCCTGGTTCTAATTATAATGTACTGGGACCCAAACCCTGTTCTAATCATTAAGGCCCTATCATTATAGTACCCTTATAGATCCCTTATAGGCCCCTTTACAGGAACTTTGTTCTAATCCCTAAACCCTCTTCTAATTATTTAGGTCCCCTTTCGTCCAACCTTTCAATCTACACAGAGAGGGAGTCGAGGAAAACCGCCCCTGCGGTTTAGAGAACCAGCGGGAACACATGGGTGGTTGTCAAAATTATGGTTCCTTTTGGGTACCCTAAATAATAGGTGCCGTATTTTATTAAGGACCCAAAAAGGGACCCTAATTTTGACAACCACCCACATGTTTAGAATGCAGGCTCTCAATTCACATTTCCCAGATACTACACTGTAAACTCGAAACAACAATCTCGATGCCCCAAGGCATCATAAACGCGAGGCCCTGAAGCCCGAGCTTAAACCTTAATAGTCCGCGACACTTGCAGAACCTGTGAAGAAGCGTTAAAGGGAACCCCAAACAAGAAAAGTCACAGTTCTGCCACGGCACTCCCGGCTTTAGCACCTCGTGGGACTTGGTCCCCGAAGTCGTGGCTTCTATCTGGAGAATCCCCTGCCAGCAAGATTTGGGGTTTAGGGTCTAGGAGATGAGATTGCGGCTACCTCAGTGAGGGGCCCTTTTGATGAGAATCCTGGCATGCAAGAAATGCGGGTTTGGTCGATGTCGAAGCTGAGTGCAAATGCGAGGTCCGTCGACGCCCGAAATTTCTCCTAAGCAGGCGTTGCGGTCCGGTCCCTCAAGCATCCTGAAGCAAATTGTTTGTACTGGTTCCTCAGCCAAGGATCCAACATCGAAGTCTCTCATCATCACAAGTATTGAAAAGCTTATCTCTGCATTTCACTGTGGCCAGGCTTGTGTTTGCAATTGCCGGCTACAGGGGAGCATGTTACCGACAAACAGACCCGAGCAATCCCGCCTACTTGACCCAGCCTGTTCCAGCATGATCTTTGCAGCATGAACAACCTAAGAATCACTAAGCTTGAAGATTCGCTGGTGGCCTGTCGCAGAGAAACGCCCAGCGGCTCATCCTGGTGACTACGATCGTCTTCAGGTTCCAAGGTGATTTTATTGGTTGGTTGGGTTCCGTGCTCTTGTACCACTCTGAGGGTCTCAAAGTACCACGTGATTGTTCATGGGCAATGTCTACTCCTGAACGCAACCTGAGAACTTACGTATTGCGGATCTGCCGTGCAGGGGAACCAGATGATAGCTTTTCAAAAACTTTTGGGGCTCTGCTACGGGCAATTAATGAACCCCGATGTCCTCTGATGTCGCTTATGGATGCGTTTGGTATGGTTATCGTGTTTCATCGCAGTGGCTCTGAATAAGAGAGTCCAGATATGCCTGCGATATCCCCTAATTATCCCTGAACTGCGTATAACCTCCTCTGCAAGTCAGCCCTCTAAACTTTCGGATGTGTCTATGAGTTTAGGGTTCAGGCTCCACCTGACCTACCAATGCACATCGGGATGCGAATCTCGCCCAATTAGCAGAGAACCAGGCTGTATTTTCAACAAACACTCCACCTGAGCTTTGATCAAATTCCGCTGCAGCGCCGCACTGTCAAATAACAGCCTGGAGCCTGAAACGCCCAAACCCTAAACCCTAGAACAAACGTCCTCAGAGCCACAGATGAAGCAGCCACGACAAATGTGAGAGAGAAACATGTCAGCCTCGGCGAGGTAGCCGAGGTCTGTGTCGATCTCTCGCAGATCGGCCTCCGTGGCCTTCCAGAGGTAGCTGAGGTCGGTGTCGAACTCTCGCAAGTCGACCTCTGCAGCCTTCCAAAGCAAACGAGCTACTGCATGGCATACTGTACAGAATAGTCAGTACTGGAGTAGACTGTGCCCGGCTCTACTTTTTATAATGCATTAGGCTGCATTAGACCACATTTAGTACGAGTACAGACTTGTTGATACAAGATTCATGGTTTTAGAGTAGCGTAGTACACAGCATGTACCCGCTACAGTACCAGGTACCAGATCATAGAAGCATGTATCCGGTTCCCTGTACCATATCATGTCACGCATCTTGTATTGCCGTTTTCCCATGCTACATTCATCGCTGTTACGCTGCTAAGTAAATGTCATGCCATCTCATGCAATACTTGTCGATTTGTAGTATACCTCGTTTACACTCGACATGAATGGTCTTGAACATCTCAACAATATTCAAGACAGGTTTATGGTTCATGGTGTGGTAAAGCCTGCGGCGACCATCCCGCCTTGTAGCCGCGGTCCTTCCGCGAGGTCGTCCTTCAATTTCAACTGCTGTTCGAGGGATAGATGCAGGCGTTCGGAGGCCACTTACATTTCAGTGATAAGGTTCTGGCTCGTACTGCCGCCTATGAGAGTTGACTGTAAAGCCCTGGTAAGCCAACACAGAACCCTTGCCCAAGCTGGAGAATCACATTTTTTGGATCTGCCGGGCCTTTCACTCGACATCTTGTTCGTCTGCTTGCCCTGCAGCCTCGGCAGAAAGGTGTAACTGGGATTGTCCCGCCTGCATCGCAATATTCAATAGTTCAGGCCGGCTCAGAGGCTCTGATTGCCGAAGGGCGCTGCTAATCGAACATCCAAAGACGGGATAGGCGTGGACATGCCCCCCTTGGGACAAAGGTTTGCGTCACTACTTGTGTTGTTGGTGCTGCTGCTGACGCCCCCACCGATTGTGCTGCTACGCCCCTTGCCGTTGATGTTGTCTGCTTTATTCTTGGTGGTGGTGGTGGTGGTGGTGGTGGTGGTGGTGGTGGTGGTGGTGGTGGTGGTGGTGGTGGTGGTGGTGGTGGTGGTGGTGGTGGTGGTGGTGGTGGTGGTGGTGGTGGTGGTGGTGGTGGTGGTGGTGGTGGTGGTGGTGGTGGTGGTGGTGGTGGTGGTGGTGGTGGTGGTGGTGGTGGTGGTGGTGGTGGTGGTGGTGGTGGTGGTGGTGGTGGTGGTGGTGGTGGTGGTGGTGGTGGGGGGGGTGGTGGTGGTGGTGGTGGTGGTGGTGGTGGTGGTGGTGGTGTTGGTGGTAGTGGTGTTGGTG
>CAJNDT010000643.1:0-166193 GCA_905221615.1 Symbiodinium sp. CCMP2592 | reverse complement strand
ACGCATGCAAATTTTAAGAGCACTGGAAGTGATCCGACCCGGGCAGCACTTCAGTAATCGTTCGGGGTCGCACGTGCGCAGTTGAGCTCGTTTTTGCTTGATGAAGCAAGCAGACAAATATTGATGGCTTGGCATTTCCGAACACAAGACTCGTGGACGAAGACAGTTTACATTACTCAACCGGGTCGTGAATCTGACTTGAAATGCCCATCACGTGCAGCATGTCTCCGGCACTGCCGCAATGTTTCGCGGCGCCTAGGTGCATGTATCCCTGTGTGCCTGTAGAATGGATGGTCTAGTATGGACCTCCCGTAACTGTTCTTGTAAGCTGTGGATGTTACATGATGCCACACACCGGCATTGATTCTGGTCAAGTTTACAAGATCACGGTGCAGATTTCCCAAAGCACGACCCATGTCTGTTCTCATCATGTAATGGTTGCCTTTCAACCTGCGATAACACGTATAGGCCCTTCAAAATTGCTTCAGTTTTGCGACAAGGATACCCCCGAACCAAACACAAACACACACACACACACACACACACACACCCACGCACGCACGCACGCACGCACGCACGCACGCAGGCACGCACGCACGCACGCACACACACACGCACACACGCACGCACGCACGCACATGCACGCACGCACTTCGGAGTAGCTACAGTTACAAAGTATCAGCTTGAATCGTTTCACGCCTTTTCGCGCCAACATGTTGGGGTTCTTGGCTTAGCCCCTGCCAGTCTTTCAGCACCAAATCCCACTCTGAGACCTAGCTTCGGAAGACTGGGTCAGCCGCAGAGTGCCCAGTCCCCCCTCTGTGTTGCAGAACATCGGCAACTGAAGAACAATGACATGTCTACGTGTGACTGCCACAAATCCTGGACTGCAACCCGGAACACAGGGCATGACACACACACACACACGGGGACAAACAGGCAGAGAAACAAACAAGAAAACACTGACAAACATGGGCAAACACGGAGATGCCTGGCCAAAAAGTATTCTGACAGGCTTCTTTCGCAAGGCATTCTGGAAAGGACCACTCTCTTCCACTCGGTGCTGTCTCGCCTGCAGCGCCGTCCAGGCTGCCAGCGTGCCGCCCATGGAGAAGCCCGCGAGAACCACTCGCTCGGGTGTGATGCCCCACTCATGGCCTTCGGGCAGCGAGGCACGCTCGATTTCGCATGCAAATACACTGTGGTAATTCCTTTGCCTTGAGAGCTGAGCAGTGCCAGGATTTCGGACCGACACTCCTGCTGTCTTCGCGGGCACTGAGTACCAGCACGATCACCCAGTCAGAATTTTTTCGGCCAGGTTCCACAACAGCCTCAAGAGCTTCAGCTTTGCGAGCAGAGCGTGTGTGGTCAAACCATGCCTTAGACAGAGAAGCAATGCGGTGCAGTCGGAGAAATCTGCAAGGTAGAGCTGGCATCACATCACGCATTGTAGCACTGACGTTTTTCAATCTGATTTTCTGCTTGCTGCAGCTGTTAGATGCACATACTTGGCCAGAGTTTCTACGAAGTCTGGCTCATGATTTCCATGTCTTTGCAATGCAATCGAGACATTCATGAGCGAATTCGGAGGGCCAAGTGTTGCCAATGAGAGACCTGCACGGCCTGCAAAGGATTCGGCATGACTTGGAATAACCAGAGATGATTCAGTCGGGCTGTACCGTGTTGTACTGCCGTTCTGTGTTTCAAGGAAGCCGGTGATTCTATCAAACACTCAAGGCTCACGTCATTCATTTGTGCTCCAGATTGTGCGCTGAAACGGCTTGGCCTAGGCTTTTGACTTCTGTCAGGCTTCCGGCAGATGGCTGGGCAGTCGTGTTCCTGTCCCAAGAGTAGATTGTTAAAAGGATGGAAACAAAGCTTGCGCTGTTGCCAAGCTGTACTTCAAATGTGGGGGGCAGCAAGAAGAGTCTGTTTGCTCTTCCTCGCCCTGCACCAGCCACAGATGCGAAATGACAAATCCAGTACAAACCAGTCGGCGAAGTGTGCATATCCGTGCATACGTGTATAGCACTGCACGTGGCTGGCTGAGTCTAGACACGCTCGAAGGCGAATCCATAGGATGAAACCGCATGCAAACGCTTGCTGGATGCATGTGTACCAATGTTAGATGCATCTGCCTGTCTTCTCCACCTAGCATCGTCTAGGCTCCGTGCGTTTGCATGCTTCATTCTGTCTGTTGTTCGGGAGCCCTGCGCACACCGAGTCTCCGGAGCATCTGTTCGAAGCCACTTTGCCTGGATGCCTGACCAGCTTCGTCATGAAGCACGTGAAACTCGCAAAGGTCATCTGCCCTAGGCTTTGGTGCTTGTGCTCTGGAAACGGAAGCTTCTTCGCTTTCAGTCGCATGGACGTCCCTTGAAATATCGGGCAAGAAGTCGCTGCCCACATGACCACCATGAGACCCTGCCGACGGTGCCCGTGAACTGGAGTTCTGGCGTGGTGAAGCCGCAGGGGATGATGCGCTGCTTTCCGAGAATGAACCCTTGTCGCCACCATCTCGAGTACTCACTCTGTTCGGAGCCGGAGATACGGATCGCGATGTTGCCCCACTTTGCCCACTGTACGACAGAGACAAGGAAGATAGAAGCTCCTCTGCAGATCCGCTGCTTGCTCTCCCCCAAGTCGGTGTGTGAGCCATCAGCGCCTCTCTGACCGGTGATCTTGACTGCGGGGACTTGCTCCTGGGCGGGGCTGTGGATTGCGAATGTTGTGAAGAGGTCCGTGGCCGCGATCTGCCGGATCTTTCGGATGTGACTGGAACTGAGCCTTTGGACTCCTCCGCTTTCCTCCGGGGTGATGGCGATCTGGACTTGGGCCTTTCGCGAACGTTGTAAGCTGAAGCGAGTCCGCAGTACGGTGCTCTCAAAGTGGGTGAAGGCGAGCGGGTCGGCAAGTTTGAGGGCAACGGCGAGTGGTTTGCTTGGTCTGCGTGGATGCCGACAAAGTTCATGGCAGGAAACTTCAGCTTCTTGGCCTCTGCATTGCTCACCGAGGACACGTCCGAGAAAGCATGCCCCGAAGATGAAACGTCGGCGTCAGATGATGTTTGCCTGACCAGCGGGTGCAGTCTGCAAGTTATGCTCAACTTAAGGCCTGAAACAAGTGAACTCTGCATTCCCGCCTGGACGGTACTTCGTGCCTGTCTTTGATGCTTTGACGTGCAAGCTGCTGGGCCCATGCCGTGATATCGTTGCTTAAGGCATTTGCTGTCACAGCCTCTGACAAGTACTTCCGCCACTTTGCTGGTTGCGCATCAATCTCCTCCCAAGTCGCCCGGAAGATGCCCAAGAATGTGGCGACATGCTGAAAGAAGAGCTCTGCTGGCATCGACTCCCTTGAAGCACCATCACAATAAGCCTGAGCTTCTGCAACCAGCTGCTTGGCGGAGGCAAAGGAAGTCCTCAAAGCTGCAAGCTCAGATGTCATTTGCGTCGTCAGCATCGCGAGTCTTTCATAGTGGCATTGCTCCTGAACTTCCTGTTTCACTTGCTCCAGTCTGTTCTCGACGGCTTTGACATCGTCCTGGAAACTCGAATGGATGTCAACATCAAGCTGGCCGAACTTCTCCTTGGCCGCTGCATGCACATGTCGCAAGTTCGACAAGAGTAGCTGCAGGAATTCTCTCTTCATGCCCCGGAAAGAAATGCAGAGAAAATGAAGCGCAGAGATTGGGCCAATCTTGAAGGTGGACAGGGACTGCAGCGACTCGACGGTGAAGGTCTCAGCAGCATTGGCACCAGGTGCACCAGAATTGATGTACTTTCCGGTGTGGAGGATCAAGGTCAGGAGCTCGCGAAGCTCCCTGCTGCGGCAGACTTCCTGCGCGGCATTGGAGATGGTTCTGCACCGTGCCATATGTCGTGCATAGACATCCTCATGTTCCATGGCGATCTTGAAGACCTTCACTGCCGAGGCACTTAGCGAACAAAGTGGCAAGACTTCGGCTTCGACATCTCGAAGCGGCCCTTCATTGCCGTCATAAGATAGCAGCTTGTGCGCCTCGCTTTGGGAAGGCATGTTAGCGAGAACAAGCTCAACGTGGCCAACGGCAATCTGGGAATGAGAGCTGTCCAGCATCTTCACACACTCACAGAACTCGGCAGGACTTACCGGGAGCTTCTTGAGCATGATCGCCAGGTTAGTGGCCCTGGAGGTGTCAAGCAGACTCGTCCCTGTTGACTTCGGAGCACTCCACTTGCGGTTTCGTGGCTCCGGCAACTCTGTCTGCTGTTTGGCAGCTTCTACCAGTGCACGAATTGCTGCCTTGCCTGTTGAGCCTTTTCCTTCAGGTGGAGATTGAGATGGCATCTTTCCTTTGCCCTTGCCCTTAAGTGGCGGACCCTTCCCCTGCGGACCCTTGCCCTTGGATGCACTTTCATTCGGCATGGCTTTGCTCTCCGGCGATGTGTCGACCTCCGGCTTCACATCCATGGGCGGGGTCTCCTCGGCCTCCGGCTTCACATCCGTCGACGGGATCTTGTCGAGCTCCGGTTTCACATCCACGGCTGGGGTCTCCTCGGCCTCCGGCTTCGCGGGCTTCACAGCTGGGGGCGGGATCTTGTCGGCCTCTGGCTTCACAGACGCCACGCTCTTGTCGGCCTGGGGTTTGGCATCATCGCTCACAGGCTTGGCCTTGTCAGCTCCAGCCGCAGGTGATGGCGGGGCACCTCTGACGTGCACGTTCTGACTGGTCCATGGTATGCAAGTCGGTGCCTCTTGGACTCGTGGATGCGGGGCGCCACCCACCGCTTCACGCCATACACTTCCATCGACAGAGTGGGCAGGTGCCACTGGAACAGGTGATGGGGCCTCCGAGGGTGTAGAGGAGGCTCTGGAGACATTTCTTTTCAAGTCCAGCAGCCGTGCCCCTTTCCAAATACGCCTTCGCACCTTGCGCGAAGCTGCCATGACCAAAACAGCTGCACCTGAGCACTTCAGCACCAATGGCAAAGCCCAGTTCGACGGTGGGACTTCAGAACACGCCTTGCGATTCGGCAGCTCCACCAGTCTCGGAATTGTCACCTTCTCTGATTTCTTCTGGTGATGCCAAATCCGGTGAAGTGCAATTCCTGCTGTGAAGGAGGCCACACTTGCAAAGAGTCCAGGAGGATGGGCTTTCTCCCGACACTCCTTCACGAACATCACTGCAGACGTCCTCAATTCGCCACCAGGCGGAATGTTCGAAAAGTGCGATAGGTCCACGTAGTCCCAGTTGCCCCAAGCGAGCTTCGCATCATGAAAGCCCATGTTGTACAGCGCCATGAGGTTGAATCGCCGGGCTGTGCAAGCTAAGGCGCAGTGTCCTACAACAGGCAGACTGTAACCACCGTAGCAATACCTGTGTCGGGCATGACAAAGCTTGCTGCACCGTTGGAGGCCATGAATGCTGAATGACACTACACTTACACTGCCAGCGCCAGCAATCTCCCGCTCTTCGTCTCTGTTCTGCTGAAACTTGAGAACAATGAGACGACGGCAGGTACAAGTAGTCTTGGATTCGGATGAAGCAGTGGTCTGTGCAGACTCGTGCATTCTGTTGCACTCTTAGCATCTGACGGGGCCAACACTCCAGCCATCCTTGGAACAGCGAAGACGAAACTGCGCGATGCACAGAGCCTCGCGAATCTTTCAGTCAAGGGCGGCGGCGAGCCGTCCCTAGCTCTCAGCTTCCGGCACGTGTAGGCGCGGTGGGCATTACCTGTGCCGTTTTCGCTGCTCTCTGCTTTTCTGGATCCATAAGAACTCCCTTCAAACCTTTGCGCTGCTGATGCAGGCAGGGCGCAAACAGCATGTGAGGAACTGAGTCAGAAAGGCGGCGCACTGTGGTCTCCAACATTCGTGCCGACCTGGATTGCGTGTTGCAGCGAAATTACGCGGGCGCGCTGTCGCACCACAATGCCAAGGCATGCGCTGAAAGAGCCTCGCCAAGAAAAGCTGAGATCCAGTTGAATGCAGCTTGTTTTCTTGTCAGCAGAGTACAACCGGCAATGATGCCAGGTGCACCCATGAAGCAATACCACCAGGGCGCTTGGTTGTCCTGCCACCCGAACAAAGAGAGAACAAGTCGAAACGGTACCGACAGGGCCTCCCGAGGGCCGCATGACCAGGACAGGCCGCAGGCCATCTGCCGAGTGCAGAAATAGCCTGTGCGCCTTCGTGGCCTGCGCCGTGGGAGCTGCGGTGCGACTGCGGCTTGCAGATCAAAACAAACTCAAACTCTCGCATGAAGTCCTCCAACTCTTGGCAGCTGCTGGATTCTTCGAGACAGACTGCAGGTGCAATGCCCCCAAGCCTCGACTACAAGCCCACGCATACGTTGCAGAGTTTCGGGTCTGTTTGGAGTTTCTGCCCACAGCCAGTGACCGCTTTGCCCAATGTTACGGCCAAACTAGGTTCTGCTGGTACAGTATCTTCAGATGTCTCCGGCATCTTACGCCTTGACGCTTAGTGAACTCATTCGTGCTAATTCCTTATGCTCAGTTTGAGCTGGTGGCGGCAAGTGCGTACTATTGAGTTGGATTGGATACTCATGTTCAAGATGTGGGCTGCCATCCAAACACCAGGCCTCACTAAGAAAGGTTGTTCCACGGAGGTCGCATTTCGGCAGGGCCCCCACACACCTCCTAAGCTTCATGAACTATAATATGTGTATTATGTGCGGGGCTGTCAGCTTCAGGCATCGCTGATCCGGCATGGAGTTGCGGGGTAGCCTGCGCATGCCTGCGCTCCTGCAACCTCTACAGCCGGCTGCCAGATTTACATGTTTGTCGGAGTTCGAGGAGATAGATTCCGGGGCTTTGCAGGCATGCGTTCGGCAATTCTTTGTGGCTGCGGCAGCCTACTGGTGCCGGTTCTGGTACTGGTGCCGAGAGATGGAACAAGGCAATAAATCGCCAGCTTGTTTTGCTATCCAACTTGCTGTGAGCGGCGCGAAGGGCCCAGACAGTTTCAGCAGCCGGCGCGCCTGAAGACAGCGGCTTGCAAACAGCGAGCCACGTCTTATGGCATCTCGTTCTGTGACTGACGGTACATGTTCACAATTGTTCACCCATGTGTGGCGCTGTCTAGAGCGATCTTGCTTAACAGAGCAGAGCCTGTGCCAGTGCTCCAGCATCAAGCTTGGACAGGATGGCACGCTCCTCGCTCAGCAGGCGGATTGAGCTGGCTTGACAGGAACCGGTGCTGCAGCTTCGGGAACTCCCCCGACCGCTATCTTACAAACAATGTCTTGTGTTGCAGGCAACATCAACATCGAGTTCAAGTTTAGCGAGGAAGGGAACACCTCTTCCGTGGATGCGCTTTTGCTGCGGAAGATTTGGCAAAGCGTCTCCACCTCGAGCAGGACGGGTAGCCAAGGAGTCTTGATTCACCGCAACATGAAATGGCTTGCAGCAAAGGGCACCTCTTTCTCCGACCGGACCGCCTTGTCACATGACGGCAGAAGCATTTATTCTCCGGCACAAAGTGTGTGTGTGTGTGTGTGTGTCGGCATGTTGCAACAGTTGCATCCGGTACTCTAGACCTTGGCGGATCGAGGACGATCTAGCACAGCATCAGGGTCGGCACTGTATCCCAGCCTTGCAAGTAGCAGCACTCACTTAGGTCAGTGTCCACCACGGTACACCGCAAGGGCAAAGATCCGGACAGCAGTGCAGCCAAGTCAAGGCTCTGCGCAGCAGTCTTTGCAGCCTGCGAAGCTTCGAACTTGCTCGTTCGCTCAAGCTCGAATCGATTGGCTGAGCACTCACAACCAAATCATTCTGAGCCGAGTGCAGCTTCGAACAGCAAGGGTGTGCCGGGTGACTGTGAGTGGCCATTCGGGTCAGCTCTGTCACGAAGCAGTGCCTGCACCTTCTCACAGACGCCACACAACGCCGAGACGCCGAGGCTTGCTGGCCATTGCAGCTTCCACCAGCACGGTTAGCCTGAAACAGATCACACTGATTGACGGCGTTCGCAAGCGCCACAGCCTGCAACAAGGCTTTCACCGGAACAAACGGAAGCTCGGAAATGTAAGCATGCACTTTGCAGCATTGAAATCCAGGAAGGGCGAACCATTTCTGGCTCTTCGCGGGACGTCCGAACCTAAGGTTGCAATGTACAGAAAACGGGAAATTTCATGAAGCCACGCAAGCTCCCGCCGCATTTGTAGCAGGAAGCAATCAAGCTGAGACCCGAGAAACTGACTGGCTGTGAAGGGCGCTGCGTTGCAGGATCCTCTCCAGCAGAAGCTCTGTGCGGTGGCAGCTTGCCAAAGGCGGCAGGATCCCAGGTCAAGCCACTCCCTGCATGCCCCGGCACTTGCTTCGCTTTGATCCTTCATTGGCTAAGCATAGTCGCTCCTTGCTGACCGTCGGCGGCTCTTTCTTGGAGGCGCATGAAGGCATGAACTCTTCCGCACTCAGCCTTCGAGCAAAATCAGAAATTGCCCGGGTGGTGCATCCCAGTTGACATTTGAACGTTAAGAGCATGGCAAGTCCAGGTTTGCTGGCCTCTCGCATTCTGCGATGACAGGATGTCTTGAAGCTGCCGACGCACAGGTGAGGAAGTCGTGCTGTGCAAAGATGCCCCGGCCCGGCAGGTCGGCTGACCCAAGAAAGGCCTCACCCGGACTTGTCGCACACTTCCATCCTCTTCGAGAAGCTCCACCTTGGATCTGTCGGGCCATCCCAAACCCCGAGTGAAGATCCCACTGGTGGCGACTTTTAATCCACTCAAAAACATATACGTTGAAACGACGCGAACCCCTAACTCTCCGAAATTCTCGAACGCTGGCATGACACCACAAGAGCTGACAACAAAAAGGACATGCAAAGAAACGAGCGACTGCGAGTCTCACTCTGAGGCCTCAGCTCGGTGCCTCCTCGAGGCTGGGTCAAACTCGCGCACGATGCCTGGGAATCCACTGCTCAGCACAGGCACAGGTAAGGCAACGGCGAGCTCAGAACCCACTCGTCCGTTCAGGTCCAGTGCACCCTGCAAGCCTTCCAAGTCTGACTGTGGCGTCCATTCTCTGGTTGCGTCTGTCTGCGGGTCTGTGCCGTGCCTATGATCTCCACCATCTCTCCGTTGGCGAAGGCAGCTTGAACTGGGATTTCTGGAGCCTGCCAAATCCAAATGAATGCCATGAGAACAGCTGTTGCAACGGGCTGGCCTGAGTGGGCAGCAGATGTGGCATCTCGGCTTCTTCTGCTCCACTCTCTTGAGCAGGCTGCTGCACGGGTTTGGCTGCATCGCTGCCAGAGGGTGCTGTGTTCCTTGCACCTGAGTGGCTGCCCGGGCCCAGGCTGACAGGCTGACAACTTCACCGATCCGTCGCTTCGCAATGACAAGGAACTTTTCCACTTGAAGCCGGGTCTGGTCCGCCCGTCGACACCTTGCAGTCGCACGGTCGCACACTCTCCCCGAGAGTATGGTCAGCGTGGCTCAAAGGCACCTGAGCCCGGACCTGCCATCACCTCGCTGGAAGCAGTTTTGGAAACATCTCGTCACCTGTTAATGCCTGGACAAGCTCACGCCGCTCAGGAACCTACGCCATGAGAAGGCCAAGGGCAAGGGAAGTCTGCATCAATGCTTACACCGATCTTTACTGTAAGAAAGGTCGTGCCCGCTGCTGTTCATGCAGTTGGAGCAGTGTTGTACATAGTACACCCTGTTGATCTCCGCCAAGAGCCTTTCTGAAAAGATTGGTAGCTCAGCTAGCTTGTCCTTGCGATTCTGCCTTGGTCAGAAGCTGGCATTTGGAAGTGCAGCTGAGTCCACCGGAACTGCAAAAACTTGGGCATGTCGCTGCAGCCCCAAACCCAAAATCCAGGGTGTGGGAGCCGCGTTTGCCGCAAACGTGGGTATCAGACAATGTCGCGTCAAGGCAAACGAATTGGAGGCGTTTGTGTTTGTATGTTTCACAGGCGAAGTCATAAATCGCTGGCAGGCGCAGAGGATTCGGCATGTTCTAGCAGCATGAGTGCTTTTGTATTCCAGGGCCGAGGCTTCAGATGTTAGGGCATTCAGAGTGAGATTCTTCAGATGTCCGCATCGTCCAGGACAGAAAATGCAGCACGTCCCACACAAGCGTTGGTCAAACTTTCTGCAGGTTGCAAGTGAAGGGCCATCTGGGAAGCGCGGGTGAGCTACGGCGGGCACAGGACGCAGCGTACAAAGGCACCGCTTCAGGATGTGAAACAAGTAACATTGCGAATGATGATAGAGATTAAAATTGTCGTGTTGATGCTGCTGATGATGAAGATGATGATGATGTGATGATGGCGATGATGGTGGCTATGAGGATGATGGTGACAATGACGATGATGATGATGATGAGCATGATGATGGGGGAGGACACAGGTGTTCCTTATGATAAGAACATGATTGTGGAGATGGTGATGAACAATAAGATTGTGATGTTGATGTTGATGACGATGACCATGACGTTCATGCTCGTTAGATGTTGACGCCGGTGGTGATCATGGTGACGCTCATGTTTGCTGTTGAGGATGATAATGGTGCTCATAATATTGTTCTTGTTGATGAACATGTTCGCTATCAGCTTCCCCCACCCACCTCCCCTCCCCCACCCACCCACCCGCCGCCCCCCTGCCTGCCTGACTGATTCATTTTTTCCGAGTGCGACTGCAGGCATCTTTGGCACAGGGAATGTGCAGCCGGCGTCGATCAGCTCATGCATTCTCTGAAGGGGGGAGGCTGAGTTTCTTTGCCTGGCGGAGCCGCAGTGTGCGCAGCTCCTCCTCCACCTCTGCGATGTGGCGTGTGATCCACACAAGTTGATCTCGTAGATCTCCGTGAGCACGCAGCATCGACTCTCTGCTCTTGGCATCCCACTTGATGGAGCCCCCTTCCTTTCGTTTGCTCTCGCCGCGTAGGGATTTCAGCTGCTCATACTTTTCCCTCATTTGAGTGAAGGACTCCTCATCCCCACCTTTGTCAGGGTGAAGTCGGGTTGACTGCTGTCGGTAGGCTCTGTCAATGTCTTTTTCGGTACAGCTTTCGCCATCCAGTCCAAAAAAACTATAGTCCTCCGTGCCCCTGAGGGTATCGCGTTCCTTCTCTGCGGCTTTGAGAGCCGCACCCCGGCTCTGGACTTCGTTGCCGAGCAGAGTCAGCAGCCCCGGCAGTTGCTCGGAGACGAGGCCGGCAAGCCACTGTTGCAGCTCCGCACTTTGCGCGCACAGCTCGAAGTCGATGGCATTCCGCATGAAGCGCCACTTCTTGCCGTCGGACCGCTCCACGGCAACGGCAGTCTCTCCAGAACGAGTTTCCAGCACAAAAACTCGCACTGGAGCCACTTCCGGCTCTCCCGATTCCGGATCGGAGGCTTTCGCTGGTTCGGCTAGCTGCTCCGTTTTCGAGTCGGGCACACCTGGCAAAAACACAACGAAGCTTTGACGCATCAGCAGCCCCTTATGAAACACGAGCTTCCATTCCGTGAAGCTTGCAAAGTTTTAAAGTTGTATGCAGACCTCTGCACAATGCACAGTGCCTCAGTTCGTTTTCCCGGCATACAGAGGCTGGATCCTCAGATTCCTCATCCGGCACAAACCGTCAGACAGGTGGGGACAAGAAGAGACATGCTCCAGGGTGAAGCATTGTCCGGTCCGGTTTGCTCCACCGTCCCTTCGAAAGGGTGTAAGCAGGATCGTGGCCTTCTGGCTCCATGCGCATCGGCACCTGGAGAAACTTCCAAGGAGCAAGCCACACCACAGGACCGCACAGCCTTGCTGCCTCAATCCCAGCAGCTTGCGCATGGGGCTGCGAGGATACAGCATCTGCAGGCTTTGCTGACAGTGTGCCTGAGTGTCCCGATGCAGGGGTATAGGCAGTGGCAAGGTACCGTCAGGGGCCGCGCCGACAGCTGCGGCTGGAACATTCCTACAGCAGCAGCTGGCTGAGATCTGAGACTACCCCAACAGAAGCAGGAAGCCCTAAGCAAGCTGCCTGTGCATCGTCATCGTTACATCCTGGGCGCGGAGGCATACCATCATTGTGTCACGAGTCTACTTACCCTTTCTGGACCTTTTGTCAAATAGCGCACACGGGGCATCGCGCGGGGCGAGTTCCTTACAGGATTGCCCGCGCAGTGAGAGGAATGACCCTTTCAGGGTGATCCCTCTGGACAAAGTCGCTCGAATAAAGGCCCTAGCGGCTCAAGCGACCTCTACATAGTGAGTGCTTTTGGTCCAGGCTCTTCCGCGTCCGAGCCGATGTTCTGCAGAAATAGAGCTTGAACAGTCTCATCGTCCTCCTCTAGTTCAGCCTCTTCCCCGTCTTCTTGAGCATCCGCATCAAGTGGCTGCTCAACTGCAACAAGCTGCGTGGCTGGGTCGGGCATGGCCACCTGCACGATGGAGGCATGAGACCACTCCTTTGCCCAATCCCAGAAACCTCCTTCAACAGTCAGCGTGCGAAGGTCGGCTGCATCAGCTGGTGGTAACTCCGTGCTGGGCCTGTCCGGCTGAGTGGGCTCGGACGATCTCTCGCGGAAGGTTGGGGACGGCAGATGTTTCGCACTTTCGACTGCCCATGTCTGGAAAAGCAGCTGGTCTGATTCCATTCGGCTCACGATCTGCGCGGAGGTCAGAGACCGCGCTGACACATCGGACGGCTTTTGTGGCAGTTCCGGTGCCACGCGGCTCGGCTTCTGCTCGCCGGCTGACCGAAGATGCGACGCCAGTGAGCAGCCGAGGGCCGCGCACAAACAGAACCCTAGGATGCCGAGCGCAATCATGCCGTATACGGTCATAACTTCATAGTTGGTCGTCGGCGTTTCCGTCGTGACGACGAGTGGGAACTCCTGGCTGCAAGAGACTGTGCCCTGTCGAGCTAGGAAGACAGGAGAAAAGATGGGACATGTGTGCCGAGCATCAGTTGGGGATGGACATCTTTCTGAGAAAGCCCAAGTTAGACCTGGAAGGCACGAAATCGCAGCAGCATCTGTGTTTAGAGGATCTGGATCGCATTTGGCACGACACTCTTGGCCGACCTTATTGTCAGAAGAAGGGCAGAGCACAGTCCGTCCTGGCAAAGCTAGCAACACGCTTCAAGGATATGACATTCGAGTCTTATCTTTGGCGTATCCGCTGCAGCCAAGAGGCCCGGCGCGGTCCATAACAAGTGAAGGGCGCAGCTCCTGGAGGCGAGGGTGGCATCGATGACTCACCTGACTCGACGGAGTCAAACAGCTAAAAGACTCTCTCTTGCTGCAGCGATGGCACTGCAGAAAGGAACATCCATCCCCAGCGTTGTTATAGCAGTCGCCCACCAAACCACAGTAGTGACAGTCACCGTGACAGAAGATGCGGTTGTTGTCAGTGGTCCGGTGGCGGTACTTGATGTGCGAGTCGCTGACGTGCTTGTCGATGTCGTCATGGAGACTGTGGAACTCGTGGATGTGGAAGTGGGTTCTGGCGTTGGCGAGAAAAAGGCCGTGTAGACTCCCGTGCCTGCAAAAGAAATGCAGGTTAGATGCGTTGCATCCACGTCTTGTACCTGCAAATCATCCATCTTCCAGGCAGTGTCGGCCTCGTGCCACTTGGCACAGGCTGGTGTCAGAAAGTAGCCACTGGGTGGTGCTCCAGGCTGAGGTAGACGGAGCCGAATGTACAACGGGGCCGATAGGTTGAAAAGCACAACTGGGCTTCCACATGCCGTCGCAGCGAAGCTGCGAACTGTGGCATCGGCAGGCACATGAGCATTCACACCCAAAGCAGGATTGGCCCAGTTGTATAGATTTGTGGATCGCCACACGGCATCTTGAAACTCCACGGCTGGCCCAGACACTGGAAGCGAGGGAGTAGCATCTTCAGAGGCCAGCAGAGGCTGAGTCACCTGGAGCGTTGACAGTTCAATCGTCTCCGAAGCATCTGCGCAGCTGGTTGCGCTTGCTAAACGCCGTGCGGTTGAGCTTCCAATCCTGGCCACCTTAAGGCTAGAGCTTCCTCCAGTCCCAGCTGCATCGTCCGCTCTCAACAGTTCCATTCGGCCTTGTGCCAACTGGGAGAGCAGCCTGTCGGCAAGCTTTGTGGTGAGGCTCTTGACTCGTCCTGTCAAACGCGAAGCTGCTTCCCTGTTTTGAACGTTCCTTGAACTTGTCGCCCCGACGGTGCTGATGCCTTCCAGCACCAGTGCCCCTGCGTCACTGACCATACCCACAGTACTCATGGCGTCTAAAGCGAAGTCAATAGCTGCACTGGCACTCTGCAGGGTGTCACCTTCTGCAGTGCCGTCGCTCGATGCCCCAACGAGTACTGCAGTGACTGCTTCTACACACTTCACAGCAACCTCTGCAGAATCGATGAGTGCAGTCGCTTGTAAAATTAGCTGCAATGAGAGCTGCGACGTCTCCTCCGAGGACGTAGGCAAAGATGAGATCACAGTATCAACTGCATTGATGATCGAGTTTGCATCATTGCTGCTCTGGGCTGAATCAAGTAGCTCTATCAAGCTGGCCTCGTTGACGCCCGTTGGTGGTTCAAAGACCCGTGGTGCTGCCAAAAATTCTGTATGCATGCCGTTGGCGCTGTCCCTCGCCCTGACGACCACAAAATACGATCCTACCGGCAGGCGCAGCTCTTCCAGGGTTTTCACCGCAGAGAACGATCGCAGCAACACGCCTCGCTATCTCAGCTCATGGTTACTACGAGCAAGTTAAACTTAACTCAACAGTTATTCGACGGAGCATCGCTGCTCCGGACACTACGCTCAACATGTCAGCTTCCTTGCAATCAATCTTGTCTAGTGCAACGAAATGACCTCCCTGTTTGCGCCAGTGCGACGTGTGAGAAGCGTTTTTCCATTCCTGGGCCAAGGCGTAAACTGTTGCAGAAACGAAAGGGCGCGACGGAGAATCGTCAAAGAACATGATCAGACTACCCTGAGTTGTGCCGAGCAGAGCTCAATGTCCGGCATGTCGAAGCGACTCTCCAAGCCGTGCGAGCTGGTGCCACCACTCCTGCCAGCAAACACAGAGATGAAATATGATGAAACTGCCGAGACTCAGCTTCTTGATCCAGACTGTGTCGCAACTCAACCCACCCGGCCCCGGGATCGGAAAGCGGTAGAAAGCGTACTCGAGCTCTTCGTCCTGGGTCGCGATAGCTTCCACATTCCCGTCTCTGGGAACAGCGAGTTTTTTACTTTCCGCTTCTAGTCATTCTAGTCCTCATCCTCCCAGTCAGCGGTTGCAATTCGAAATGGTGTCTGCAGTGCCTTGGCAGGAAGGCAGCTACGAATCCAGCAAAGCGGCAGCATCTCCAACCAAACAGCAATCGACTGTGCTCCTCAAAAAGACCCGTGGCAACTGCTTGCTGCAGAAATACGTGGCCCTGCAATGGGGTGACAATAACCCGCCCTCTGCTTGGTGGCGAGTCGGCCCGAAACGGAACCTTACCGGCGTGTTGCAGGACTTCTCGGGAATTCACGGGTATGTATCTTGGAAAAAGCTGCGAGCTCTCACACATCTGATAGCGCCTCCAAGTTGCAGAAACAGCAAAAGCCACGGACTCCATCCCTGAAACTGATGAAAGGTCCCATGTGTCGTTCTCCTCAAGCGCAGCAAGCTCGAGGGCATCTGCAAAGATGAACGCGTAGGAATACATGGTTCCAGGAATCAGCAAGCTCCCGTGGAAGTCGCGGGTGGCAAACATCAGCCTTTTGGGCTCTTCTATGACATACTCACCTGAGACATCTTGCCAATCAGCAGAGGTTTCATTGTGTTCCTCAAACTCAACCTCCTCTTCGTCGTCCTCCAGATCAGGATCTGAAGCATTCTCGCTCGCATTCATGCTCTCGTTCATGGATTCATTTTCGAAGACGGTGTATGTGGTAGTCGATGTGGCCGTGGTGCTGCTGGTCGTTGTTGAAGTTGTAGTTGTCTGTGTTGTTGTGGTGGATGTCGTGGTGGATGTTGTAGTAAAAAAAGACAGGGACCTCGGCACTGCAAGCAAGCCTCGAACCTTACCCCCCCACCCACGTTTAGGGTCTCAGCCGCAAAGGTGCTGTCAGGAAGCGCAAGCACCGGAAATGGTGCTCCGTGCTCCACCAGCAAGAAGCGTGATGCCCAAGTCTCGGGCCTCACAACCACAAAAAACAGTGGAATGAGTTTTGTTCGAACATCGGCACAAATATCAAGTTTTTGCTGTTCCGTTCTCCTTCAAACGCGGTATTTTACGGCGGCAGCGTCCACGACGTGTCTTGTGTTCGGTGCAAGCATGTCCTCCACGAGATATTGACGATACTATGTCGGGAGATACTGATGATAGTATGGGATCTTCATCACCTTCGCCGTCACCATATCGTTGTGAACGATGTTGTGCAAAAGGCGCAGATGCTGAAAATACCAGTTGGGTATGCCAGAAAGCCAAACATCCTTCTTCAGTATGCCGCATAAAGTGGCGAAACTCTGTAAAAACCAGTGCTTCGAACACGCTCGCACAAGGCATGAACGCTGGTGACAGCGCGTCAATCAACACGGAATCTGATATGCCACTGACCGATGTAAACATGCCGTTATTACCCCCCTCCACCCCACCCCACCCCACCCCACCCCACCCCGGAAGTCACCCCAACGAGGGTGATGGGCTCTAGTACTAGTAGTAGTAGTAGTAGTAGTAGCAGCAGCAGCAGTAGTAGTAGTAGTAGTGGCAGTGGTAGTGGTAGCGGTAGCGGTAGGGGTAGTGGTAGTGGTCGTCGTCATCGTCGTAGTACAAGTAGTAATGCAAGTAGTACAAGCAGCAGTAGGAATAGTAGTAGTAGTAGTAGTAGTAGTAGTAGTAGTAGTAGTGGTAGTAGCAGTAGCAGTAGTAGTAGTAGTAGTAGTAGTAGTAGTAGTAGTAGTAGTAGTGGTAGTAGCAGTAGTAGTAGTAGTAGTACCAGCCGTGGTAGTAGCGGTAGTGGCAGCCACAGTAGCAGTCACACGTAGCAGTAGCAGAAGTAGAAGGAGAAGTAGAGGTAGAAGTAGAAGTAGCGGAAGAAGTAAGTAGTAGTAGAAGAAATGGAGGTAGGAGTAGCGGAAGGAGTAGTAGTAGGAGAGGTGAGGTAGAAGTAGCATTAGAAGTAGTACAAGAAGAAGTAGAGGTAGAGGTAGAGGTGGTAATAATAGGAGTAGAAGAAGAAGTGGTAGGGGTAGTGGTAGAAGTAGAAGAAGAAGTAGTAGTAGTAGTAGTGGTGGTAGTAGTAGTAGTAGTAGTAGTAGTAGTCGTAGTAGTAGTAGTAGTAGTAGTAGTAGTAGTAAGAAGAAGAAGAATAATAATAATAATCATAATCATAATAATAATAATAGGAATACAGCGACAGGGAAAAGAGTGCCGATATCCGACCAAGAACGTATACATCAATCTTGCTAATCTTGCTTCTTCAAGGGGGGGGGAGCGATAAACTGACACGCAAATCTTGCAAGCTTGCGTAAAAGCCACTTGCACCACTTGCACCGCTTGACCATTAGCACAACTTGGACCACCTGCACCACTTGAACCGCTTGAGCCACTGGCACCATGTTCAGCTGGTGCAAGTGGTTCAGGTGGTGCAAGCGGTTCATGCGGTGCAAGTGGGGCAAGATTGCAAGATTGACCAAGATGGGCAAGATTAGGAGCGCGCTTCGTTTCCGCAGCACAATGTAGTAGTACTAGAGGTGGTAAGGTATACTAGTAGGAGTGGTAGTAATAGTAGCAGCAGCAGCAGCAGCATCGGCAGCTGGATGGTCTGCCCATTGGACTCCGCCCATGTGCTAGTCGCTGCCACTCGCTGAGATCCCGGCACAAGGCACCCTTGCGTCTGGTCAGCATGCGCAGTGACCATAAGCGCATCAGAGGCGACAGAAACCTCGAATCTTGCAGGTATAGGGAAGCGGCAACAGCAGAAGAGTCGCGAAACGAACGAACGACATGCAGTGTCAGGCAACTCCTGCTTCATTCTCCCATGGAACCTCGATGGAGATTGGAGGTCTGGCTCCTGAACAGGATGCTTTTCATTTTCCTGTCCTGCCGGCAAGAGCATTCTGAGCGCGACAGGCCTGGCCTGCCACCACACGCAGCTCAACCGTTGCATTTCCAGCATCCGCAGGCGACTCCGACTGCCGCCGCACCGACAGGCCAATGATGTAGAGACCCTTGGATAGGGAAGGGCGACTGCCAACTAGATTCGAAGTGAACAGCCACGACTGCCGTGTGAGCTAGAGATGTCGACAATGCCAGGAGCTGCAGTCTTTCCGTGAACATGAAGATAACTTTACACCTTTATAAGAAGAGCGATTCCCACTGCACAGCCTCTGCATGAAACTGTTTGGTCTTACGTTCGAGGTTCTGTAGCGAGGTGTCCGCCAGGTACGTGCATCAGCATGCCGCTTGCGCCAGTACCATCCGTTCTGGAGAAATTTGCATCTGCAAAGTTCGGCAAGTTGCAGCTTCCAGTTCCTTCAAGCGGGCGGCAGGACCAGGTGTACGCCAGCTCTGCATCCAATGACCAGCCATCCCGCGATCGGGAGGCATTCACAAAGAAAGGGCAGCCAGCACCAACTTCGCTGGGTCCCCGGATTATCGCTGTTGGCGGCTGTCTGGATGCAACTGACAGATTGAAAGTCACGTTCGGCCGCCTCATTGGACTCGTACCCTCATACTGCACGAACACTCTGAATTGATGAGCAGTGTTGGGTGGAAATGTGAAAGGTGCAAACCGGATCGAGTTCGGTGTCTTCGAGATGTCGGTTAAATTCTGCAGCGTCCCCAACCTGTGCCACACCCTGCCCGGATCGGGTCTGTACTCCCACTCCACCACTACATTTAGCGAAGTGGTGTTCAAGGGGCGCACGCACTCCGCGAGCTTATTGGAAAGCGTCATGATGCTGAAGACAGTCTCGTCCTGAGTCTTAACATGTTGGATGCTTGGAGAAGAAGGCACCAATACGGGCAAGGCCTCCTCCTCCTTAAGAACTGTCACCATACCTGAAATGTTGCTTGCTGCTCCAAGCCAGTTTGATACTTGCGCCGTGACATTCACATGCACAGGGATCTTTGCATATGAGATTTCACCCAGCACGACGCGGACCTCTTGCACTGCCACGGAAAAGTTTGCAGGTGGAAACTCCAGGATGCGGGAATCTTCAGAATTCGCCATGTCGACCATGGCTTGCAGCGCCTCTCTGACCACTCTGAAAATTGGCGGGCCGAGGAACCACTTCACTTGAAGGGGGCGTCCTTTTCCTCCTGTGGACCCCAAGGTTGAGAAGCTCACACGACTGCAGGCCTGAACTGCAGTCGGATGCGAAAGACGAGGTGTGACCTGCCCAGTTCCTTCCGCTTCCATCCTCACTTGCAGAGCTGGTGCGTCTAGATATGCCACGTTTCCTGTGGGCTCGAAACCAGCTGGAGAAGTCACAAGCACCTGGCCCAGCTGCAGTGTGGCACCCCTCCCAAACATGACTTCCAACTCTGTCTCATTCCTCCATCGGCAGCTTTGCGGATGTCCAAGCGACTCCCAAGTTCGAGAACTGAACGCATCAGGGCTACAACCGCTTCTGTCCACGGCAAAGCCAAAGCGTGCGGGGAGGTTGAATGCCAAGACCACGGAGTCGAAAGGCTCTCGCACAATGGCAGACAGGAGTTTCAGGGACACCAGGATGGTTCTTGTGGTTGTAGTGGTCGTCTGTGTGAGTGAGGTTACTGTTGTGGAGGTGGAATTTAACACAGCAGGATCAATCCCCTGAATTTGGAGTCTGGCAAAGGCACGGAGATCAAAAGACGCACGCACTCTCTGTGGAGAGGCGCTCCTTGCAGCAAGCTCCTGTGACAAAAGCGCTGCGAAGCCGCTGCTGTCCACCATGACTTGGTGACCGGCAACCAGTACATCTCGGAATTCCGTGCCGAGATCGACGGTGTACGAAACGTGCCAGGAATCTGTGGAGACTACGCTCACATTCAGCTGCCAGGCTGCGACTCTCAAGGCTTCGGACAGGCTGACTTCTGATGCATATTCAACCGCGTCGTCGTCCAACTCGTCAGCAACGAACTCGAAATGTCCAAGTACACGTGCTGCAAGAAGTGAAATCGAAGTGGTAGTGGAGGCTGTGCTTGTTTCAGTTGTAGTTTGTGTGTGGCTGGCATTAACATCGGCCTCGCAGGGCAGAGCTGCTTCCACGCTTTGCTCGCGCCGCCACATAAGACAAATGTATGTGCACCCCTGCCTCGATCGAGGACTCGCCATCATTAGCTGCCTCTCCAGTTCGCCTGGAGTTAACAGCGCCCTGCAGGGCCGTCGTGATAGCCTGCCAACAGATTTCTTGCAAAACATGATGGAAGGATATGCAAACTTCATCACACAAAGACACACAACATGCAGATGCTTTGGAGCCTCGTCTTGCTCTGCACTGCTTGGATGCAGCCTTAGCAGCTTGCTAAACAAACACTTGATGTCCATCTTACACGACGATGCCTTCGACGTCCTTATCTTTCAAGCACCTGGCTGTTCTCACTCTGTCACTAGTTGCCAAGAGCTCCCCCACTCTCGAGCTTCTTGAGAGCGCAGGGATCAGTGGGACGGAACGGGTGTAGGAAAAAAACATCAGCTCACGACCGCCCATCATTGTCAGTCGCAAGCAGTCACACAGGTCTTGGGGTTGCCCACACTGCAACTGCAAGCAAAGCAGCAGAGTTTGGCCTGCTCCGATGGCTAGCCAAAGTGCCGAAACAACGAACCTCGATCGATGCATGACTCTCAGTCCGACTCGTTCTGTTACTGTGTGGCAACAGAGGTTCCGACCGTGCCTTAGCTGACAGCCAATGCCACCATGATTCATGATGCAAAACTCTGTTGGCTGCCAGAACAAGTTAAGCTACAGCTACTTAGCGGTTTGCAAGACCTGCTTTTGAGATCATCGAACGCACGGTGTCGCTGCTCCAAGCTGCGATCATTGCCGGGGCAAGATAAGCTGCTGAAGCAGGAGAGCATCCAGACTCTGGGCTAACACCGGCTGACGACGATGAACTGAAGCGTGGCCATGGGACTGCGCATCCCTGACGGTCTACTTCCACTACGTTGCGACCCTGTCTTGGGACATACTAGTCTCATGTAATACATGTAAGGCTGCGCGGTTTGAGGCTGTCCGTGCATCGATCTTCGCCTACTCACTTAGTGCTTTGGCGTTCCGGGTGTTTCATGAATCATGATTGTTGGGATTCTGCAGGAAGAGCAGTGCGCAACCATGATTGTGTCCAAGACGAACTGTACGTCTGCATGCAGCAGGCACAGGAAAGGCAAGCGAATTGACTTGGCTCCAAGCTTGACTTGACTGCACTGCAGAGTTACCTTTCGAGAAGACAGCCGTGCTCCCGGAGGCTCAGCACTCGACCCCGCCCCCCAGAAACATCGACCCCTGGACCCGGTGGGCCTGGCCGTGGCTGGCGCACCGGGAGCCTGATTAGTCGGAAGGTTCCAAGGGTACTCATCAGCGCTAGTTAATACAAGCAAAACATCCTGCCGTTCAGTATAGATCCTTGGCCTCGCCGCTTGGCACGATGAGGCAACACTGCATGGCCGGAGAGCACATGGGCCCTGGTGGCTAGTCCTGGGCGCATTCCAGGTGGGATCGCTGTCGGCCTGAGACTTCCCAACGCCTACCGCTCTACAGAGCTGCCGAGGTTGAGCGTTTTGAATATTTCAGGACTTGAGAGATGGCTACGAAATCTGAAGGGGATGAGGGAGGCATAGAAACCTCGCCGTGTGTCGTTAAGAGATGCATGTGGTGGTCCCATTAACATCACAACTGGCAGGATCGGTTACGGTTAGGCTGCGTCTTCGCACCCTGCAAGCTAGATAGCCTGTCTTGGTTGTGCCTGGAGGGGTAGCCCACCGAAGGCAATGTCAACACACGGCACTAAACTTGTCCTACCTATTCGAGATTCTTCTCGCCTTCCATCAGGCATGCAGTCGAGCTAGACATGTCCTCAACGCATCGTTTGAAGTCGGGAAAAGACGAGGGGTTTAGGAGGGAGACGTCAGCTGGGGGTTTCACCCCCTGCCATTAACCTAAGTCCTGCGACATCCGAAAGATTCTCGTGTTTGCTCCCATCGAGCGACATTGGTGAACGTGGCTTCAGACTTCAGGCCGCGGCACAGTCGATGGTGCGGGCCCAGCCCGGTATCCTGATCTTCGCTGCACGCTGTCAATCGAAACTTATCAACCACATCTGCCTGAGCTGACTTTCTGCTGTTAAGTTTGCGCAGCTTACTTCGGGGCAGGTTACGAGCAGAAACCTGAAAGAGGAGCACGGTGGCATGTGCCCTCGGCGTCTAGAAGTCTAATGACCCGATGGTGCAGCCCTCTTACGAGAGATGCCCATCTTTTGTGGCCCTGTGTTCAGCCCGCCGTCATTGTCAAGAGGAGTCGATTTGGGCTAGTCTACAAGCCAATGGGACCAACTGGTTCATCAAAGTGCCGCGATAGCCCCATCCGGTTCAACCATTTGCTCAAGTGGATTCGCTGTGAAACTGTCGGGAAGGAAGCAAAATTCTTAAGAACATGCTCTCCAATTCAATTCCTGCCTGAGCTTGGTCTCGCAGTGCCGAGCTGCATCCGGTGAATGACCTGGCAATTGAGGCATGAGCGAGTTTGCAGCCCCACTACATCCTGGAAAATGCCTGCGCATGCAGCGCTGCTTGTGGCCCAGTCGATGGTACAAAGGGGACTTGGGCACCACTGTGATGGAATGGCGGCCTGGTCATGGGGGCACGACATCTTCCAGAGCTGAACTTGCTCAGTCTCTTGGGGCCAAGCTGAAGCACTTGCGGCATTGCAGCTGGGCATATCACGCCATTGCACACGTAAGAGCAAGAGCCCTACCCGGGCGAAGAAAGCCTGTGGAGGTTGCATGTGCCTACAATCGCGCGTGTTGTGCTACGTCTTGACCTTACAGATTGCAGCTCATCCGTAACACCGTCGCATCGAGTGCACTAGACATGACTAGACGATTCCCGCACCAAGCTTGAAGTCTCCTTATTTCCAGTCGTCTGACTCTGACGGGACTGAACTGACCCAAACAATCAGAATCAATCAAAGGCGTAATGCGTGTTGCGGTTTTTAGCATACTTCCATGGATCCATGCTTCGGACTTTCATCGACCGCAACTGAACGTGTGGCTTTGAGCCTGGCAAAATGCTCAGACGGTGCATCGCCCTAGAAGGCCAAGCATCGAAGTGGTGGGTTCTCCAACACATTTGAGTTTCAACGCAACAAAGGCAAGGGCAGCCCAAAAATTGGGAGACCACTGCCTTGGATCGGTTGCGTGCAAGGGTTGTGCTTGTTCACATACAGCTTGGCAGACACGAATTACGGTGCCGTATTTTTACTCTAGGTCGAACACAGGTTACTACTCGCACAGCCTGGCTTCGGTCGTTCGGCGCCCTCCCCGTAATACGAAAATCTTTCACTAGAAGGCTCCTGGCAACATAAACGGCAGCTGACTGATTCCTCAGCCGCATATACCTTATAGCAATGTATGCTGATGCCTCCAGACGAAACAGATTGAGGGATTGAGTCCGAAAAGCTGCTGAACACCATCGTGGACATGCAGACTATTGCAGACTTACCTGCGCTGCTTCCTGGGCTGAATCCTTTTCTGAGTTTGCGCCGGCAGAAAACTGATGCATCCTCACATGAGGCCCAATAGGTGGGGCGCTACCTTCAGGCCGTTAACATTTCTCTCAGAAGACAAACTCTTGCCGTTTGAGCTGGCTTTTCAAAACTTCGACTGACGACCTGGGGTGAGGCATGTTGTTGTTGCTGAGATGTGCCCGAAGTTGAAATCGATTTGTGCGACCTTTCCATCTACCGAATTTGGCAACGCCTGATGGCCTAAGGAAAAGAATCAAAAGCCACAACGATCACCTTGGCATGGAGCTGTGCGGGGTCGGACAATGTTTGATCGACGAACACTCCTGTTTGTAGCAAGTCTTCCGAAGTCTTGCAGCACGAGTAGATCTGGAAGTGCTTCTGCTGTATTCAGGAAGCTCTTGGTTGACATGATTCGAACACAGAGTGAGCCAGAGCTCCCTTAACTTCTGTTCTACCGCACATACGTTCTTCCACCGTGTCGTCCTTGACAGGTCACTGAGACGGCTTGGGAACTTGTTGCTGCTCGTGGATACACCAGCCCCACCACCTTGCACGCGGCCTGAGATTCTGCCGTTTTTTGACGGGGGCAGTGCGTGGTCAGGGAGCTTCCCTGGCGAAAACAGCAGCTCCTCAAGTCGGACACTTGGGGCTGGAAAACTTGCCCTTGTCCCCCACCATTTCAGCTCCAGTCAGCTTTGCCACTTGCAGGCATCGCCTTCAGCTCTTCCTGAGGTTTCAAGCGCCGTGTCGGTACTCTGCTGCGGCGGAAGCGATTGCTAGCTCAAGCCAGTCCCGGTCCTCCTTCAGCTTCAGTTGACCTCCATAGCTTGCAAACCGGCGACAGCAACCGGGCTTCCAGCGACGACAGATTCAAAGACTCAAGCTCAATTGTCAAGAAAGATCGCAGTCAGATTCACCAACTTTGCTAAGCATGCGGCGCGGTGAATAGCCACCTCGGTGTGGAAGAGACAACAGATGCGTGCAGATTGTCTTTTGTTTCCTGATATTAGTATTTATCCGTTACGCTTGGTATTTCCGAGGGCTGGACGTGTCTTGAGTTCCTCTAGGCCCTTCTCGCTCTCCAGGTGTGCCAGGACCTGGAGGGCCATGTCTGCAACTTTTCTGAGCGAGCAATGCAGCAGATGCCGGAGTGAGGCATGACTTGCAGGCCTTATGTGATACTGTATCGTTTGATGACCGGCACAACTGATGGCAAGCAGTGCTGCAAACCTGCACGGGCACGTGTCACGCAAGCCGTCCTTCTGCAACCGGCAAGCATGGGAAAGGCAACTCGAACGCCCACAGGTGGAGCTCGAAAACTCGAGTTGCGAAAAGAGCACTGGCCGCGCCGCTGGCACAAGCATCAGTGTTTGATGGTTGAGAGGTCAATTCCGAGCTCTTTCTGCCTGGGCACCAGAAGCCTCAGTTGCATGGAAAGGTTCTCTTCACATGCACACTTCTGCTATCTGCACATGTAGTGCACTCTACCTCCTCTGTCTCATCCCCTGTAGCAGAGGCATCTTAAAAAAAACACACACGCACTTTGATTCGGCCTTGGCAGGGCTGTGGCACGTATGGAAGTGCTTTGGACCGGCAGGCCCGGCGCTTCAACTTCGGATGAACATGCGGACAGAAAGCCCGACCATGTCTAAGATTCATCCACCTCCGATAGCAGCAATCATCACGGGCAGCGGATGGCGAGTGTCGAGTGTCAGTCCAGCTTGCTTTTGGATGCTTTCGTTTCGTTCAGAATGCGAGAACGACTTGGCCTGGGCTCGGCTTCGTAGTTGTAAAATACCGGACCTCCACGATGAAGACGCGGATGAAGCCAAGTCTAGAATCATCTGGAGTTCTCTATGAGTCGGAGATGCGGCTCCCAGTCCAAAGGACGTGATAAGCAAGTGAAATGAGTCACGAAGACAAATGAAGATTGATACAAGGAAACATGTCTTTCGCGCAAGCTGGGAACAAGTCGATGCTGTCAACCGTTTGTCAAGACATAAATCATATTATGTCATAAACCACCCAGTTCGTCGCTTCAACTCCCATCCTAGCTTTAACACAAGTTCTCCTAATGCTTGCGGCCACAGGGCTCCCATACTGCTAAATGAATACGGCCGTTACATCTGTGACCTTGGCTCTGAGCAAGGAGCTGGTCAATCAGCTTCTCGGCCTCATCAAGCTCGATTGAGTTGACCTGCTCCGGAGCTATGCCACCGGAGCTGTCCCACCTGGCGAGGGGGCGAGGCGCCAAGTCTTCCTAAGAGACGCCTTGGCGAAAGCACCATAGAAGTGTAACAACGGCTCTCAATGACGGGACACAACTTCTCCAGGATGTTCGCTTGGACAGTGCCCAGGTCCTTGGCGTTCGCGTAGGAAACGTTCCCTTCCTGAGCTCAGCGACTCGCTGCAAAAATAGCAGAAAGGATAACTTCGGAAAACATAGCTAGGGTAGTGGAAAGGTGGATTCCTCGGTCTCTGTGTGTGTGTGTGTGTGTCTCTGTGTGTCTCTGTCTGTGTTTCTGTGTTTCTGTCTTTCTGTGTTTCTGTGTCTCTGTGTCTCTGTGTCTGTCTGTGTGTGTGTGTATGTGTGTGTATGTGTGTGTGTGTGTGTATGTGTGTGTGTGTGTGTGTGTGTGTGTGTGTATGTGTGTGTGTGTGTGTGTGTGTGTGTGTGTGTGTGTGTGTGTGTGTGTGTGTGTGTGTGCGTGCGTGCGTGCGTGCGTGCGTGCGTGCGTGCGTGCGTGCGTGCGTGCGTGCGTGGGTGTGTGTGTGTGTGTGTGGGTGTGTGTGTGTGTGTGTGTCCGTGTGTCTGCGTGTGGCTGTCTGTGTGTGTGTGTGTGTGTGTGTGTCCGTGTGTCTGCGTGTGGCTGTGTGTGTGTGTGTGTCCGTGTGTCTGCGTGTGGCTGTGCGGTGTGTGTGTCCGTGTGTCTGTCTGTCTGTGTGCGTGTGTGTCTGCGGGTGTCTGCGTGTGTCTGTGTGTGTCTGTGTGTTTCTTTGTGTCTGTGTGTCTGTGTGTTTGTGTGTGTGTGTGTGTCTGTCTGTGTGTGTGTGTGTGTGTCTGTGTGTCTCTGTGTCTGTGTGTCCGTGTGTCTGTGTGTCTGTGTGTCTGTGTGTCTGCGTGTCTGTGTGTCTGTGTGTCTGTGTGTCTGTGTTTACATAGGTGTGCCTCTCCGAATTATGCTCAGGCATTGTGACGACAACTCATGCCGACAAAACTGTCCGAGACTGTAGGCGGGAGCTCACGACTTGAAGCACGGAAAGCCAAGCTGCTCCTCCGTAGCAGACCATGGCATACCGGCTCCTGAACTTGTCTGGGAAAACATTTTCCAGACGGTTCTCAACCTTCTTCAAGACCTCGGAGGTGCAGTGGAAGGCTGGCGGCATGGCGTACCGTTTAGGCTTACTGCGTTTTTTCTGATTGCCTCCAAGGCCTACATGACCCACAAAGACACCAGAAACCTTTAGCCAAGCTCAAACGGGCAACTTGGAACTTCACATCGCCTGTCTTGTCCCGCATCTCCAGAAAATTCTCGAGGGCCATCTCACAGATGGCATCTGCACTTGGCTTTCGTTCTGCCTCCACAGCTGCAAAGCAGGCGGCAAAATTCTCTGCAGTGCACTTCTCTGCGGAGACCTTGCCCGCATCGCAACAGTACCTGTCGATGAGCTTGCTGAGCCACAACGTGTCTTCGAAGCCGCAGTTGCAGCCCTGACCAAAAAAGGGAACCATCGCATGGCAGGAGTCACCGATGAGCAGGACCTTGCCCTGGGATGTCCACTTTGTTGCTCGAACCGTTCCGAGGATGCCGGTCGGATTCTTGACAATCTGGTTCACGAGGCTTTCGAGTCCTCCGACGTGCGGGATCGCATCGGAGTAGTACTTCTCGCAGAATTGAGAGCACTTCGCTCGGCCTTCGGGCGTGTCTGTGAAAGCTGCAAATGCTTCTTCCTCACCCTCGTTGTCCATGTAGATGGTCCCGGTGAAAGACCCATCTCGATTTGCTAAAGCCATGAGCATGTGGTCGCCTCGTGGCCAGATGTGCAGGCCCAACCTACCATCGCACGCTTCGCCGCCATCGCAACCCGTGGCCCCAAATCCCGGGCTTCCCTCTTCAGGCTTTGGAAAGAGCACCTCCTTGTACCCTCGAGTGAGCAAGTCCTCCGTAAACTCTGTCAAGCCACATCGACGGAGAGCATACCGAACCCGAGAACCAGCACCATCGCATGCAATCACCGGGCAGTCTGCACGAACCTTCATGAAATCAGTGCCTCGCTTGAAATGCAGGCAGCTTCCGATGCTGCCGTCTGTCAAGAAGTCAGAGCTTTCAAGCAGGGCGTGGTCGAAGTGTAGCTCCGCGCCGGCATCAGCAGCTGCATTCAGGAGGAACTTGTTGAGATCCAAGCGCGAGACAGAATAATTATGCTCTGTATCGTCTTTGCCATACCTTTGGAAAATGGCCTTCCCATCGGGCATGTGAATGATCCGGCCCATGACTTTGGTAGTCAAATTTGCGATAATGTCGCTGTAAAGGGTTCCGCCTAGAGCTTTAATTGCTCGGAGTCCACGGCTAGTAACACTCAAGTTGATAGACCTCCCGGCACTGGGTATAGATCGGATGTCTTGGTAGCGCTCAAAAAGATGAACCTTGAAGCCTTTCTGCAAGAGGACTACTGCGCACAGTGAGCCAACCAGACCAGCTCCCAGGATGATCACATGCCCCTGCCCTCCAACGGAGATCTCCTGGGCACCGCTTTCTGCTCAACTGTGTTCCTCGCTAGCACTATCTTTTGCTGATTGCACTGCTACTGTCTTTTGATTTTGACAATACCTCCGCCCTGCATTCGATGTAATTTGCATCTCACAAAGTAGGTTCCCGCCGAACCACGATTTCCTCGACTGCTGCTACTCGTGTGATCGGCCGTTTCGCCCCTCGAACTCTTGGCTGGATCGAAATTGCAGCCGAATTAGTGTCGTCTGAATGAGCCGGGCAATCGCATTATGTGCACGAATCCGGACTGACGATCAAACCGGAAGAAGTGCGCATTCAGCCGACGAGAGGCATAGGCAGGACGAGTCAGAGGAACGCTGCTGGAGATCACTCACTTGTCCAATCTGCTGTTTAGTTGAGGAACATGCTTATGGCGTTTTTCGCTTGGCTCTCGCGTACCTTGCTCGCGGTCGATGCGGTGCTTGCTGCTACTGGGTTGCTGACAAGGGCATCGGCAATGCAGAGCTCGTTCCGGCTGGAGCACATGTGCTTACCCTCCAGAAACCAAGTTCTTGAGTCCAGCGATTACAAAGCACGACACCAACGTGCAAAGCGGGTCCTTCGCGGCCGTCAGCTCTTCCGCTTCCGCCACTGCCGAGGGCCGAACACCAGCAGCTCTCTCAGCCGGCGTGTTGGCCAAGTCTTCAGCAGGAGCCATGCTCTCTCGTCTCGTCAGAATGACACGCGATTAGATGTCTGCTGTTGAAATCGTAGCGTGGTATCTTCCTGTCATCTACATGGATTCTAGTTGTTGATGGTCTTGGTGTGCTGCATTTATCTGGCTGCAGTGTAATGCATCAGCTGAGGAAGCTGGCCACACAATCGAAACTACGCAAGACATATCAAGACAGGCGGTGAAGACTCCAAACCTATGCCTCAGGTCGGAACTTCTTCTGGTGTAAGGACGTGAGGTGTTCCGCACCAATCACACTTGGCCTCCACATTCTCCTTGCAACGCGTGAAGCATCCATCTTCTCGTGCTGTGACGTTTCCGTACCAAAACACTGGCATCCAGCCCGTCCTTCTCCTCAATAATGTTAAGCACCTGACACATAGCCCGCAGCGATGCCCGCAATTCTTGTGCGGCCATCGCGAGTCCTATATTCCTAAATCGATATTTTTTCGAAAGGTCTCTGGCAACCTTGAAGGCTGGCCTCCTCCTTCCCGAGCATCATCACAGCCGTTGCCAACCTCTGAAACGGCCGGTCAGAGGTCAGCAACAGTGTCGAGATGCAATACACCTTTGGCAGCTTAGGGCTGGGCCGTGACTTGGAACAAGGGCAGCGGAAGGTGGGTGTTTGTTCTGCTTGGAACTCACCACGAAGCTCTCGCATCATGTGTTGGCAAATCGCCTTGGCAAAGTTGCAGCGAAGTACACTAGCTCAATTCAAGCGAAGAAGAGGGCCAAGAAAGCAGAAGAAAGCTAGGGGCAGTAGGCGCAGCCTTATCAAGCGGACCTTTTCCAGCGCAGCCATTGCGAGTCATTCGAACCCGGGTGGGGTTTGCGGGGATAAGTAGACGCGTCCCAGGCAAAGCAAAGTCACGTAGTAAAGAACCTCAAAACTCAGGACGATGACAGCACTTACGTGCCGTGGCGACCGTCAGAGCAGCAGTTGCCACGCACTGCCGGGCAGAGTTCCGAAAGTCGAGTCAGCATGTACTGCAAGCGGCAAGACTCACAAGCACCCAAACGCATATGGGAAGGGAACTAAAAGGGGAACTAACAGGAGCGGCGGGGCGGGTGGGGGGCGGGACCACTTTGAAGAATCAGAATTCAGAAAGGTTCGCTGCGGGGCTCCGGTTTTGCATGCGTTTGTGAGCTCCCTACTTAAAGTGAGTTGACGACTGCTGCAAGCTCCAGTCATGTCCACGATATGTGGCAGCATTCCCTGGTAGCTGTTAACTGTTAGCCCGGAGCAGGTCTGCAGCATTCCCTTCCAACCAATCTCCAGGGTCCAGAGAATTCGCGTGTAGAAGTAGCATGTTCAGCATCCGCGATGTTTTGCTTAGCCAGACACCTTCGATGTTACTGTCGCACCACGTTCCCTGGCACCAGTGCAGACACTAGCTAAAACATCAAACTGAGGGATGGGAAATTTCACAATGGCTCTCGCTAGCACGACACGTCTTTAGGTGTGGGGCAGAATTCCCTGTTGACCTGGAGAAGGTCCGTAGCGGTCTCGCGGAGAAACTTATCTGCTTAGCAGTGCAGCAGTGCATGCTTTCCTTATCGCTTCCTGGGTGGCCAGTTCGAGCATGCCCAGCCCGTGTCTGCAGTTCGTGGCTCCACGGGCTCCGCAAGCACCTCTGGCATTTCCGCGTCCATAGCGCCAAAGCGGAGCCATCCATTAGCTCCGTTTAGTCCGCTCCCCTTCCCCACTGCAGTTTGAAGTTGCCCCGCGGTTAGCAGGGCCTCCAATCGAACAGCCACACGGCCATTCAGGACCTTCGTACCATGTTCAGCACCCACGATGCTTTGTTTTACGAAATATCGCTCGATATTCAACTCTGGCGCCTATCGCTAGCATACCCTGTCGTACCTCGCTCCGCGGCACGAGTGCTCCTGCCTTCGCAGGCTCACAGGCTCAGGTAAATTAAGACCCCTGCGTCGGGACGAGATGAGCCGCTGGTGTCCATGTTGGGAAAGGTCTTGATATTGGTCTGAGGCGTGGTGCAGGCGGGGTGCAGCTGTGTGTAAGCTGCTGAATGTTCTGTGCAGCCCCGAGCCTCAACGACAGCAACTTCTGTTTCTTCCCAACCTTGTGCAGATGTCAATGTTAACTTCTGCTTCCTTCGTATCCATAGCGACATGGCACTGACAGAGCTGCGCCTGGTAGCAGCGTTACCAGCCAGCCTTCTGCAGCTTTGACACAGCCGGCCTTCACGGTGGCTTCACGCAAGCATCCTACAGCATCCGCCATATTGCCCATGTTGCATGGACAAGCCAATCAAGCTAGTATCAGTATCAGATCATCATACAGTCTGCACCTCTGCATCCCATTCCACGCTGAGGCCCATGGACGCGGGAGTCTGCTCACTCATGGCCAGATACTGCACGACATCCTCAGCAATCTCTCCACACCTCAACGCGATCGTGCCAGTATAGGGTCGCTTCCAAAAGGGGTGCGTCCGGGTGAGTCGGAGAGTGGCAGCCTCGTTCATGCCCACGAGTTCCGGCACGGAGGTGGCATCTGCACTTGGGTAACCAACCATGCCGCGGCATGTCAAGGCTGAAGACGCTTCTGTGATGATCGTTCCGATCGGGCCAGTCCCTTGTATGCGCATCTGAAGGTTTTCGCCCTCATCACGGCCATTTGCCAGCAATGCTGTGGCCATCAGCGAACGACCTGACACCACGAAGCCGTAACAGCTCAGATTTTACCTAGCAGGTTCCTGTGAAACACGTGAAGAAGCACGTAAAGAGCCGAGCAGCCGAGTGCAATGGCAGCCATCGGGGAGCAGTTGTGCATCTCAGTGACCCTCTGCACCAAGCCTTTAGCAGAAATTGCGCGGACCGATACGTTCCCTCCCAGGTATCTCACCAAACGATCGTCCTCGCCGCATTTCTCGCCTCGATCCTGCTGTTCCTGCCCCGTGGGAACTGACTCTTTCACTTCACTCGCTCCGCTTGCAGCTTGGAGTCGACAGCGCCGGCTTTTGCGAGCTTGGGATCTGCAGAAGCCCGCGCCCAAGACGAGAGCTCCGGCAGTCACCGCTCGGTGCCTCTCCTTGCTCTGAATCTCCACGAGCCCAAGTGGGGCTCGGGCCCCGGCCTGTGCTACCTGTGCTACCGGCGGCGCAAGTTCTTTGGTCAAGGAAGGCGATGCAAAGGTCAACGCCATCCTCCGTGCGCCCCACCTACACAAACCTTTAAGGACCAACACAGCTACGACGGGAACGGGCGTGCCGGCAGACCGTGTCTTTGCAGAACGGTGAGCTGGATACGGTAACGATGACACGATGTTCCACCTTTCTTGCAATTGCAAGCTGGTCAGCTGTGTGCACAACATTTGTGCATGTCTGCTAGGCGTGGCCATGCCGTTCAGTGCAGCGTGCCTCGACATGAGATACTGACTTTCGCAAACACAGCCGGGGGCAGATGGCCATGAGATTTCAATCCATGATTTCTGAAGGAACAAAGTCCAAAGTATTCAAATTCTCGCCTTTGTTTGCGACTCTGCGGGATGATTTGGAACTGACCTCAGCGAGATGCGGTTGAACTGCAACTACAAAGCTGAAACCATCTTCCATGATAAGCTGTCCACCCAGCCCATTTTGGCACGGCCTCTCTTCCGATGATGCTTCTTCCGGCACTGCATAGCAGATGGATCCTGGTTGAAGCTTTGTGTAGCCGACATGCCGGGCTGACAGCGAAGTCTGTCCTCCTCAGCCTCCTCGATTGGCAGTTGCCTAGGCCAGGGTGAGAACACCCTGCCTGACTCTGTCAAAAGATGCCTCCAAAGCTGAGGTCAATGGCCACAGTAGGTGTGATAGCGCCAGCGTCGGCGGGCTTTCACTACCCAAAGGGCGCACCTCGCACATGAAAGCAAAACACCTCGCAGCTCGCAACTGCACTGGAGCAGTTCGACAAGGCAGATGGCAATTTTCCGATTGCCACGCAGACGGGAGTTCATTCAGCCGAGAATGTCATCGGCAAGCGCCGCTTGCGGCTGTGGATGTCCGTCTTGGTCTCCACAGCCTACATCCGGCTTTGACAATCATCACTTGCAGCACACTTGCATCTGCAATTTTTCGGCGAAGCCCCTAGTCATTGAAGTCTCTCACTCTCGAATCTGGCCGATACGGACATCGGCAAGGCGTCCGCAGCAAGCAGCCTCCGACACTCGCTGCAGTCGGCATGGAAGCGGTGGCAGAGCTGTGCACCTCGGCGACGGGCTGCTGGAGCAAAGTACCGTTGAATTGTCTCGGGGTCTGAACTCTGATGGAGGGGCTTCCTGCAGGATGGCATTTATCGCCATGACCACCTGACAGCCGTCACGCTATCACTTCAGGAACACAGCCACCCTCAGAGGCTCGGAAGGCCTTCGCTGTCAGGACTGCATCAGCCAGTGCTGAGTGCACAGCTCTCCATGCCTCAGAACACTTCTACATTATAGTGATGCTGGCGCGCCAGACATGCGATATTTTCTGGGGCTTTGCCCTTTCCTGTTGAGCCACGTGGCGCTGCCTGGGCCGCCGTCCACTATGCCGAGCAAGTAGCCTCAAATGCAACAAGCCCAGACTCCAGTCACTCCAGTCTCCACTTAGACTTGTCTCCACTCCAGCGACACCTGGCTTACATCTTGCAGCTAGGCAGCACGCTGTCGTCAGATCTCTTGGGCTTGAGGGCCTGTCCCGAAACCCAGTTGGCGATTACACAATCTACGCACTGGCGGAGCCGGCCGAAGACAAAGGCCAGACATGAGAAGCACCGCTTGAAGCCTTAAGCAGTACTGTACAGTGTCTCATGCACCTCAGATCTGACTACTTGTTATCAATGCACTCCGCGTGTTCATCAATGATCTTTGCTCGCCTCAGCGCACCAAACGCTTCTGCACTGCCTCCGCCAGTGTGAAGCGCGAGATGAAACGAAACCCGTAATATGTCGTCGAGCAGCACGCCATTCGCATCTCATAGAAAAACACACAAGCATGACACTGCATCACAACAGCTCAAGCTGAGAAACTCGCAGAATAAGTGCTGTCGCAACCTGGCCGGTTCGTTACAAGGATGAGTGGCAAGTGCATGAGAAGTCGCATGATCGTGACACTGAACCCAGCTTCATCTTCCTACTTCGTTCGCGTTTCTTATCGGTAGACCGTGCCGACTAAGTCCAGTCGCAGGTACTCGTGGCTTGATGATCACACTGCGGATAAGACATGCCGTCAGTCACTCGCATTCACTGGCAAACTGTCTTCCACAGCCAAGACACGGTATTCCGTGAGGACACGGCGCGACTGAATGACGTTGCGACCGTGCTATCACCCACGTGACTGAGAGGATGTGATTCGTGGGTCCAGGAGTCTAGGCAGGTGACCGTCAGAATGGGAGGATGTGCGGATAAGGAGCTGTGTGACACATCAACAGGGGCTGGGAAGATGAGAGAATCGTGGGCAAGAGCAAGCACGGCCGAGGAGATACTCTCAAGATTCTTGAGGTGTTCGCGATCACGCGCAACCGGTGTGGGGACTCACACGCTCAGGTTGCCGATGCAATTGCAAACGGATGTGTGGCCCGCTGCAAGGCGGAAGAAACGTCTGAGCTAGCTCCACACATGATATGTCTGAAATCCTTCGGTGATCTTCAGGAATGAGTGTGTGGCGTTCCCGTGGGCTACCGCCTGTCGAAACACGAACTGACACACGTATACGCACGCACACAGACATACAGCATGCTTGGCCTACTGCCACAGTGATGGAGCCCGCAGCGCTGCAAGTCGTTGGAGAGCATCCTGGCGGCTCCGACAACTTCAGCTTTGCCACATGCAGGCATGAGGCGTCCATGATTTGAGACTGCGTGGCAACCCTCGTCTGATTTCAACAAATATGACCTCTGTGTTCGACAACGAACGGTCTCGAGGCAAAGGACATTAACACGGAATGCCACCAGTCAGGCGTGCTGGCAGTACTTGATACGCATTACACATATAGAACAAGTTCACGAAGGAGCACATCTGACTTGAGCTCGCCATCGTCCATTTTGGGGACAGCGTCACTAGGTGGGTCATGACAGATCATGAGGCAAGCCTCTTCTGCTTGCTGCACGTTTACGGGTGAGACCGGTCTTGTGAAACGTTTCTGGCTGGCATGAACCGCCGCGGCAGACGAAGTCTGAAATGACAGAAGAGATGTTGCGCTAAGACAACAACATATGGCAATACTGCTCGCAGTGACAATTGCAGTGCAGCTCATGGTGCTGTCTTGGGCCGAAGCTCCTTGGCAGAGCAGGGCCGAAGAATAGCAGGACCAGAGAGGGAGTTTGGATCGAGGAGTCTCGAAGTGCTACGTGTCGCCTGAATACCTCAAGCTGTGCAGCTCTGCCTGTGAGACGGTAGGCAGGGCATTCCAGGCTTTGCGGCTCCTGCAAAGGAGGGCTCAAAATTCAGGTGGCTGGCGGGCTGCCCCTTGGAGGTGTCGTCCGAGGCCGAAGCTGCTGCTCTGCCCTCTGTCGAGCCAGCTCAACGGATCTGGTCAGCACATGTCCGCACAATCCACCCGTGCCAAAAGCAGCAATGACGCCTTGGCCGGTTTTGCGACGGCACCATGGGGGTGTCCGGTCGAGACGCCGCAATCTGGCGAGCACATGTCAACTCCAAGCAGATAAAGCTGAAGAGCTGCTGTGAGTTGCTGCAGTGAGCTGCTGCACCTGCGCCAGGGAAGGCGGTCCAGGAGACAGTGAACCGATATGGCCTTCCGAGCAGCGAAAAGAAAAGCCGCGCCTGCCGAGCGCTACACCGCTACATCTGCGAAACATGTAAGTGAGCCACTGTCCCAGGAACTCCACCACTGGCCCAATATCTTTGACTTCTCCTGGGTTTCAGCTGAGTTGGTTGTCGCTGGTGGAGGGGCTTGCTCATCCAAGGAACATCAGTGAAATGCTTCTCGGAGATGCCCTTGACAGTACGGCTGGAAGCAACCTGGTGAAGGGCATCAAACCTGCGGCCGGATTGGTGATTGCTGATTCAAGGTCTTCTACATGGACCAGCAGCACGGCTTGCGGGTCCGCCTGCTTCTGGACTGTGCCATCGAATCAGCGACTTCTGCGCTGGCTTTGATCTCGTCCTTCCAGCGTTCGGAAAGCAATGCTTGCCGAAAAGATCTAGAGAAACCCACCTGCATGCGGTCGATTGCCGCAAAAGCATCAGTCTGGACTTCTTGAGCGAAGAGCGAAGCATTACGCACCTGCCTGGGTGTGCGTGCGCAGCACTCGTGAACAACATGACATGGAGCCAACAAGCAGGAGCTGGCCACAGCATTGACGAATTCTGGCCAAGTTGCTCTGTGGTACTGCTGAAAAGTCGTTGAACCTGGGCCAGACCATCACAGTTGCACTCACTCAAGAGTTTCCACGGCCCCGTAGCCTACAACTGGCCTACCAGTGCAACTGTATTGCAGCTGAACCGTGGCTAGTGCCTCGTTCTCAGCTGCCTCAATCAACGCGACCCTCTCTTGATCGAAATCCTGCAAAAATGCGCCATTGCTGTCCGCAACTGTTGTAGTCTTGTCAGAAAGTTTAGTGAGCTCCTTCTGCAGCTTGTCCAAGCTGCCTCGATTGGAAGCTACTTCCTTCTCATACTGCTCAGGTCCATGGTGGAAAAGAGAACTGCTCGCGCGATGCGATAGGCAACATCTTCGTAGTCCGGGACACGGTATAATTCCTTCACCTCTTTCTCAAGGATGGCCTTGCGCTGCTCGATCTCCGCAGCTTTCTCGAACATGCTCTTGCCTTGGATAAATAAGCCACCTCTCACCTCTGACTGGCACTCCCTGGGTTAACGAAAATCCTCGTAAGCAGCAAGGCTGCACTCGCTGATGGCCGCGTCCTGGGCAGATAGGCTTGCGTTGAGCTCGTGCTCAGCCTTGCGAACCTCAGCCATCAGATCGGCAAGACAAGCACGTAGCCTTTTGGTTGGGCTCAACAGTTGGACCCGCACGGCTGCAGAACCACGACTAGCTGACTAGCTTTCTTCCGAAGCTTCGGAAGCTCAAGCAACTTCGCGACATGGAAGACGCGGGACACCCCCTTATTGCGGTGAGGACACCATGGCCGCCAAGCTAACATCATGCTCCTGCAGCAGCGCTCAAGACATGCACGTCTAGATAGCCGTGCCAAACGAGCACCAGGGGCGTCCTCTGTCATTTTTGCTAAGGCCTGACAGGCTCCAGCACTCCCATGCACTCCCCACACTCCCCGCCGAACGGTCACGATGTTAAAGGCACTCTCACGAACACAGCAGCCCGAAACACATAGCAGGCCTTCTCATGATTTGCGAGCATCTCTGCTCTGGTCGTGAGAACTTCTTCTAGTCGCTTCTTTTCCCTCGCGACCTGGCAGGCTGGCCCGCCGCCCCTGTAGATCAGAGTAGTGGAGAGCTAACTTGTCGCGACGGCACCTGTTTTTCACCCCTGTGCTCCGCAGCCAGTATTCCATTTTCGCCTTCAGGTACCAACAGATGCTGCTGCAGACATCTGCAGTCTTCCCGAATGAAGTATCTGCCAGGGTGCAATTGGCAATCTCCTTCCGGATCCTCTCTGGGGTGCAAGCCTGTAACAAAAAACGGAACAAAGGCAGCGGAACGCGGCAACAAAACCAGCCCTGATAACTGCCATTCTGTTCTCGGAGGATGCTGTGGGACTGACGATGGAGGGATCCCAGGACTGCGACATGGCCTGCGCAGAAAGACACGATCTATCTGCCAATATAAAGCTCTCTGCAAGGCCCTCCGAGGCTTGGGCGATGGCCTGCTCCGAAATAGAGTGCACTTCATTTCATTGGGCCCAGAGGCTGCGAAGTACGGACATCATGCTTGGACGACTCTTCCACAGACCATACTGAATCGGTGTCCTCATGTCGAAAGCTGCATTGTGCGCGATCAAAGCCGTTTGCTCCAGCAGCGGCTCCTCGCTTGCAGCCTGCCGTGATGCAATATTAGGGCCTTAGGGATGCAGCAGCACACGAAGGCAAAACCCTTGCACCTTGAAGCCTGAAACAAATCGCAGGAAGTTCTGCAAAGCCGTTTTTCGTGGCGCTGCAGCCTGTGAGGCTGCCATCTTCATGAGTCCAAGGCTTCCGAGAAAGGTCTTCTTGAGAAACCGGCAGCGAGCAGATCTTCACAAAGGCCATTGACTTCAGAAGCTTTGGAGTTGATTTTCCGTGTTGGTCTCAAAAGACCTTCGAAGCAGTTCGAGAAGAGTCTCTAAACACATGCGGTGCTTGGGGCATGCGCTGTGGAATGACACTCCGGTAGAGCTCAAAGTTGAATAATTGGACTGAGGACCTGAGCGAAGCTTGTGCTGCAAAAACCGTGGCTCCAAGCTGACATCTAAGCGTTTAGCAATATCTTGGGCTGTGGACTTTGGAGACCTGGTGGTTGCACCTGCACAGTCTAAACCATGCGATGTGAGATCTTGCATCGGATGCTTCACCCACTTAGGAAGTGCAACGCTTCGTCTCAGGTTAAGAGGGGCCCTGGATGCGTGTTCCAGGATTTGGCGCTTGCAAGGCGAGCCGTGCAAAGTTTTCTCTTGACAAAGCGCACGGGAGGGATCGGTGCTGAGTTGCACCTCATTCTGCGTCCAAGACAATCCAGACAATCGCGAAGCGAACATGTGCGATGGAAGCACGAAGGGAACATGTTTCCACGACTTCAAAGAATCACGTAGCCCATCTTGAGGCCTCTTGAAGAAACTTTGACCCAGGCCTCCAGCTCAATGGCACCAATCTCCAAGATCTCATCGTCGTTGCTGAAGCCTGATGTCTCTGTATCGAAGACCTCGGACTGAAAGTGCAAACACATTCTCGGCTCGGTCGGCGAAACCTCAGAGGCCTCTGAGGATCCGACTACCACGCGAGTAAACTTTGCAGGCTCTAACGGCAGCAGCCGCCACCAATTCTAAGAGCAGCGAAACTTGCTTTCGACTCAAAGTAGGCCTCGTGATTGCATCGCTCAGGCATGCACGGCTGCTGTCATAGACTTGTGTAGGAGGCCTGCAGCCTCGGCAGGATTTGGCAGGGTGCAGCCCTTGTGACGCGTGGCCAAAAGACATGTCACACCTTTTCTACAGCACAAGGCACCGCTGGAAGCTCCGGAGCTTCTTCGTGTTCGCACTGCGGCACCTTAGCTCTGGAGCAGTGGACCCGTCCCTGTCGAGCGGCTTGTGGGTCCAAGATCCAGGGTCCAGGAACATTAGTTGTAGCATGTGACGATGGGAGGACGCAGATTCGGTCTCGGTGTCTTTCGAATGTTTTTGAGCTCCACAATTCAAACGCAGCACAGGGAAGGCTGTGAATGACAAATGGCCAGGCAAGGGGCGATCGTAGTCCCGCTCACGGCTGGCTCGTGTGAGGATTGATCCACGCCACATGCCGTCTCGGACATGCATTGGCTGGCCGTGATGCAGATATATTTTGTAATGTTCACGGCTTTTCGGATGCTCTGCACTAATAGGCGGGCGGTGTCATGTGTCTTCAAAGATCCTTTGATCTCGTTTGGATCGAGCCGTGCTTCATGTGCATGAAAAGATGTCTGAGCCAGAAGTTCGAACTCTCGTGCCCTCGTGAGCGCTCTGCAACCCAGACCCACGGCACCTGTGTCAAGAGGGAAATGGAGGCATAACGCGATTCCGAGACGGGAGCGCTCCCGTGACCTGCGCCACGTTGCTTCCAGACGCCAGAGGCACTCCGAAGGCTGACAAGGGCTTTCTTTTCACTGGCAGACCCCTTGCGCAGGCTCATGCTGCCGCTTTCAGCTTGGCACCCCGACTGTTCACAGCGGTGTCACCATGTGATACCATGGGCCATTACAGCCCGCACTCGCGAGTCGCGAGCATGTGCACAGCTCCGACTTGATGCGCAAGATTACAGGAATGCCCTCGCTGCACGTACTGCACGATACTGTCAGTAGCAGCGCTTCCCGCATCGCGACAGGGTATCCAAGTATCCAGCTTGCGGTGACAGGATGTGGCAGGCGGCCATGTCTGCATTGCCAGGAAGACTGTGTCGCACCCACACCTTCTACTTGTGCTTCTGCATGGGTGAGCCGCTCACGGACCCGACATCTGCAGGCAAGTGTAAACTAGCCACTATGTGTTTTCGGGCCTGTCCACAACATGGTCAGCAGCGCACAAAATGCCCCACAATGTGCGCTCGTCTCTGCTCGAACAACCTGAAACACTTCTCAAAAGAAACTCACATCCGGACTCTACACGAGCAAGCATGAACACAGTGCTGAAACTAGGAGTGGTGCTGGGAGGAAGCCGAGCATGCCAAAACGCATCGATAGCAGCATCGCCATTCCGGCCCAAAGTGAATTTGGCTTCTCCCATACCATCCTCGGTCCAGGGTGCTTTGGAACCGAGCATGAGCACGAAGTCATTGCAGGACTGCCGAAGCTCAGCTTGCCCCAGGAGCCAGCAGGACAAACAGAGGTGTCGAAGACGCCAGGCGTGCTGACCACTGGCTGCCCAGCCCTGGCCTGCATGGGTGTCCTTCACAAGCTCTCCGCTGTCGGCATCCCAGCCCCAAGAGAGCAGGATGAAACGAACGACGCTGGCATGACAGGCGATGTAGTCAGGATCGTCTCGCAGCTCCTGAAGGGCCTCCGGGACAAGGGCCATTTCCCCGTCTGGATGCAGCGCCGTGGCTTCATCGATCGGCAAAAGTTCGTCGTCGTACCGAGTGTAGAGCGGGCCGAACAAGAACCAACTTTCCAGGTCGGCCCAATGCTTCAGGCTGCGCGCAGTTACACTGTCAGGCGCGGAGCCTTGGAACATGGCGTGACGGCACCGCGCCGCGATTGTCCCGGTCTCGTACTTGCTGCTGTGCCCGATCTGCGAGATGCCCCTGCCTTTGGGTGTCCAGGTTTCAGGCCAGTGGAGCTCCACTGGGCGCTCTATGTACAAGACGTTACTCGTAAATGGTACAGGGCTGTCGCATCGCAATCCCATACGGCAGAATGGAATGCATTGCGTCATCTCTGCCAGAGAAGGAGATCCCCAAATCTGCAGGAGCCATCCGCTCTGAGCATCTTCCGAGGCGCCTTCAGCAACTTTCAGCTCATATAATCGCGCTACCGAGATGGTCACAGATTTGACGGAATGGAGCTGAAGCTTCGCGCCCGTCTCAGACCACTCCGCTCTGAGCTGCACAGCTCCGCGGATCTCTCCTCGAGGCTGCGGTGTGAGATGAGCCACGTCCGTGCCATCCGTGCCGGAACGACCCGGGTGCGGAGCCCTCAGCATCACGCTCTGCACCGCTGCCTTGGCCTCGGCTTCCGCTTCATCCTGCCCGGGCCCGGGTTCTTCTAAGAGACCGGTACCCCAAACCGCCTCCCCAAGCTGCAGCGAAAAGAGAAGTGCCGGCATCGCATGCAAAGCTCCTCCGCCCACGGACAGGCCAACACGGCAAGGGCAAGAAGCTCAAGTCTAGACTAGACAACAGCTACAGCGGCCACGTAGACCGTCCTGATCTCGGATGGCAGCATTAGAACAGGCGGGCAAGCATTTCACGACGGCATGAAATGGCAAGCTTTCACTAGGCTCGGTACCCAGGTAGCCGTGGCTCTCTCTGTCTGGCAGGACAGGCCGCACACCTGGAAGGGCACATTAACCAAATCGCCCCGCTTCTGGCATCTGTGTCTTTGTCTCACTTTGCAACTGTGCACCGGACAGGCGGCGACGTTGCCAGGCATCACCCGCAGATGATCGTGTGCCAACCGTGTTTGGCACAGGCCTTTTGCTGGACCAAATCCCGGCAGTCCCAAACAAAGCGCACGCGATGCACTTTTTCTTTTCCATGATTCGGATCCATGCCCATAAAACGCAGGGTGCATTCAAAAGGGCAGGATAGCAACAGCAACCTTTCGAAAGCTGGGGCCATGTCATCTGCGAATGCACGACCTGAAACGGCCACAGCAACGAGAGCTCACTCGTCCGGACAATGCGGAACTGTCGCAACTACTGCAGTCATCAAGGCACTCTGAGTCTAGCACACACTCCGTGTCCAAGACTGAACGGCGTGCCGGCCAAAGCTGTTCATGGAGAAAGGAGCCGGATCGACAAGACTCTGCACTGGCTGCGGTTTACAGTTGGCTTTTCTTGAAAGCTTGACGCTACGTCTATGGCAAGTCTATGGACAGAGTTGCTGTCCGCTTGAACCAAGGATTCAGGGTCAAGATCGGACAGCGGAGCTGTACCAGCACTACCGCTGCAGAGTCCCAGCCCGAATTTCCCGGCTTTTAAGCCTATTAAGCCTTCAGCTGGCAATTCCTTGACATGCTCAGACAGAGAAAGAAGACTTCGCGTCACTACATCTCGGACGATCACAGGTTTTAGAGGCAACTGCGAGCAAGGGAGGAACCGCCACAACGCTAGGCAAGGTCTGAAACCGCGACTCACGGTTCGCGCAGTCCAGCTAGAAATGAGGCGCTCACAGACTACATGATGTAGATATAGCTCCTTTGTCTCACACCCGCAGCTGAAGACTGAGGTTGTGCACAACATCATGGAGTTTGTCTGGCTTGTTCTAACGCTCGACATTTTCTCTGTGGCCACGCTATGTCACGCTCATGCCCACAGGCCGACGCCAGGCTTCGCGGCGCGCAGAGGAGGGCAATTCTAGGACGGGGGCCTGGTGCAGGCCCATCGGACGTGAAAAGCCAAGGAGCTCCCTTGACAGCTCGGGCTCCGGGTCTCGTCAGACGCAGCTCATCGGAAATCGTAGCCCGGGTCGCTTCGCCTGGGCCTCGTAAGGTCAACTCGCAGCGGGAGATGTCCGAAGCCACGCGATGCGATGGGCTGCTCTAGCTCTCAGGGCTACACGGTGGACGATCATATCCAGAGGCCTTGGCAAGCGCCTGCACCTTGTCGGGGCTTTGCCGGCTTGCGAGATGAAGTCGGACAATGCCAGGGCTGTCAGGGTGGCAGGCAATCTCCTCGAAGTCACCGTCCTCATCCTCAAAATGGGGCCGTGTCAATCTCAAAGTCTCTGCAATACCATTAGGCGCGCCTCCATGATGACCTGCGCTGCCTCCAGCGGAGTGTACCGCATCCTTGAGTTGCGGAAAGTTGTCACTTTCGCGTGTGGTGTTGACGGTGACCCATCGGGACATCAGGAGCAAGCTCTGTTCTTTCTCGAATATGCGGATCGGCACGGGCCTCTCACATCAGACATCACTGATGTCATGTCGTGTGATTCTGTGTCTGTCGTGCAGAAGTCCATGCCTCTAGCAGGACCTCCACAAGCTCAAGACTTCCAGCCAAGGCAGCTAGCCTGCCAAAATCTCAGAGCTGGAGCAGTTTGCACTCTCGGCCCAAATCTCTAAACAAGAAGACAAGCAGGTGTAAGAACACCAGCACCCCGTCAACTCCCATCCTGATTCCACCCTCCGCCTCGGCTGACTGCTTCCCAACGTCTACCCCTCCCACGTATCATTTCGCGCGCTGCGCCGTGGACAGTGGCACAGGCCTCCACACTACCCTGAGATTTTAGAAGATATTCAACAGACCCAACTCTCATGTGACACCGCCGGCAGGTGGGCGAGCGCTTCCGAGGGATTCCGAGGTGGGAATCCACGATTTCTTGGCTCCACACACACACACACACGAGTATTGCCCAACCGCCGACCGGGCCCACGGCTTTTTACGCAACATGCAGAAACATCAAATGAATGCCGTGCAAAATCTTCCGAGCTCGACACATTCCACCGCACATGCAATGTAGCATCACAAACAACAGTACTCCGACAATTCAGCTCGCGGCATAAGAGGAGTCCTGCCGTGCACAGGGTCCTGGAAGTTCAGATCCTTATATTGCACGGGCATTGCAGCATATTGCAGTGCTGCAGCACCGATACAGGCCACTGTCTGCTGCACCAAACAATGTACAGACTCGGGACAACCAACTGCTGCTGCATCGGGCAGTCGATCCCTTCGACACTCCGGCCCTGCAATGCGCTAAAATCGCTGCCGCGGCTTGTACAGTATTGTTGGAGTCTCTCACTGGGTCTCGGTGCATCCGCATCTGTCCAGCATGCGCATGCCAGGGTCTGGATTTCTCGCTGTCGCAGAGGAATGCGCGGACAAGTCCCCGACACGAAGAAACCTCTTAGTCGGCGAATTTTCCCAGCCCTGAAATGCATCAGATTCGTACAAGCCGCCAGCCACGATCCCCGGACTGCTGGACGTTTGGGATGCCAGGGCCCCGTACCCGAACTTCTTGAAGCGACAAGCTGAGTTTGGGGCGAACTCGTCAGAGCGAAACTCCAGCATGTCCTGCACCCAGTGAACCGTCCTAACGTAAACGGACCCCTGGATTTGCCTCCACGCGCTCCAGGCGGCCAGCTTCGACCTCTACATATGCGGACTTCGTGGAATCACTCCCCTCCCATGTGCATGACTTTCGTGTTGAGAGCACATGAAGCAACAGCCAGAGTCAGTAAGCACGGAGCATGATCCACGAAAGCTTGTTGAATCGAAGATGCCTGCAGTCGAAGTTCGGGTGATCTCTCAAAGTTCATCTGGCTGTCGGAAGAAGAAAGGGGCTTCAAACACTGGCCAAACTTGGACTTGGAATCTGGGCATTCCTGTGAAGCTTGCCTTGCTGAACAGCTGTCTTTCGGAGTCGCTTTCCTCATCTGAAGCAAAGCAGGGGGGTTCATCACAGGGCCAGGGCCGATATACACACACAGAAAGACAGAGACATGCAGTCCTGTGATCTCCTCGCGAGAGCCCCGTTCTTGGAGTACCAACCATTCTCATCAACACCACCCAGTTGAAAGTCGAGCCTTTCAAGAAGACTCGATTCGGTTTGCTTCTGTGTGACAGCACTGCGACCACCTTGCGCTTGAAGCTTCCAATGGCACCAGCGAGGCATTCCGAGACATTTCTGGCTTCTACCTGCGCGATCGGGCCACGAGAAGCCTTGCATTGCGCATCAGTCTTGGGGAGGCCTCAAAAGCCTCAGGCACGGCGCTGCCACAGAGACAATCTGCGAATCTGTCCAACTACTTGCCATTTTCATCTGAAGCAGGTAAACTGTACGACAGCTTTACGAACAACCTTGTTCTGCACCTCTGTCCTTCTAATCAGTGCTTCACGTCAGCACGGTGTGAATAGGTGAAAGATGTCAACGGAGGATGACAAAGTTGATTGGGTATGTCGTTCTGTTGTGTTGTGGCACGCCTAAGCGGCGAAGCTCTGGCACATTCTCGTCATTTGCTAGGGTTCTGGGAGCTGGAACAGCAATCTGCTGGCAGCTTGCAAATTTCAGAAACCTCTAGCAGCTCCAGCAAGCTCCAGCATGCAACGGCATAACCCCTCTGACTCTCTTTCAGCCGCGCCAAGCACCGCATCTACAAAGTGCATTTCAAGTCAGGATAGTCCTGCATGCACCATGGATGTCTCAGGAAGACCGGCCAGTTTTGCTGTGCAGCACATCGGGGATGCAGTCCTTGCGAATCTGTTCGAAATCGGAAAAGAACTTCCTGAGCTCGAACAAACTTCAGTGTAGCAAAGTCAAACTGACATCAAAGCAAATCTAGAAACGGCATCGACCTGTTCTGCTATCGTCCCTTCTGGTGGCCGAGTCGCATGTCATGAAAGAACGGGTTCGGAGCTGGCTTTGCGACTCGATCGGGATCGGCCAAGTATGTCAAGGCCTTGTCAATGTGAGCTGGATCCTGGCACAAGAGTTGCTGCTTCATGGTTGAATCCTGGCAGCCCCGAGGCATCCTTCTCCGCATGACCGAAGAAGAAGGCCACGGGCACGCCTTGCCAGACACAACGAAGAGTCTGCATTTTTGGGATGGTAGTAAGAACCGCTCAAAGATCCTTCAGCACATGGTTAGTTCACCCGTTGCGCCTTTCGGGAAGTATCTCGTGTCGTCGTAGTATGGGTACGGTCCAGGAGGATGCTGGGCATCAAGGTTCTCCCACAGGAAGTTGATGCCGCCTCTCACAGAACCACCGCAAAAACATCAGTACACATCGAGACAGCACCTATAAGTACGTAACGTCCGGCATCCAATGGTGAGGGCTCAGGGGCTCAGCGCGCGCACGATATTGCCGCTTCATGATATTGCATGCCATTCATGCCATTCCACTGTACTTTAGGCATGTCCGGGTCACGGCAGCCATTCCCGAAATGCGCCTGTCTGAAACGCACCTCAGAGTCAGAAGGTCAAGACTCAAGAGTGCTCACCGTGCATGTGGAGCCAAGCGGCACCACGCCTTTGTAGCACCCTCTTGCCTCGAAAACAACTGCATGCGAGATGTGTTACGATTGAATCAAGTGTATGGCTAGGATGTATTCATAGTCACAGTGTACATGTACAGGAAATCACAATGCCTGCGTGACAGCGGGTAGAGTCCATGTGGACATCGCATGTATAGATATTGTGGGCAGGCTGTGGACGAGGCATGTCGAGGTCCAGTCTTTAACTGGGGCGTGTAAGGCCTCCTCTACAACCGAACCTTGGTTCAGCCAGGCTTCCACAGAGCCACATTGAGCAGATCCTCGTCTTCCTTGATGTCCGCTGTTGGCACACCCTGCTCCTTACGTCCTCACGGAAGAGCTGCTGTTGAATTGACAAATGCCAAGGCGAGACTGAAAGCTGGTCGTGTCTCCTGCGATCTTTGCAGAAAGCCAGCGACTTAGGAAAGGCAGCGACCAGTAAGTCCAGGTCGGCTGGGCCTACGAATCAATTCGCTGGCGGTCTGGCAGCATGGGCAAGGAATGGCAAGGACGGGGCCTGTCCCCATCGCATGGTAGGAGTTGGACAGTCTTTGCAGGAAAAGCCCAGGAAATTGCCCTGGAAGACAGAGGACGCCCATCGCACATGCCGGTCCCCATCTGCAGAGAAGGCACCTTGTGCAACCTCCTAGAGGCTTCTCTGTCACGGACATCGCGGTCAAGAAAATGCGTTGGCATCATGGGGTATGGATACCTGCGAAAGCGCTTGACGAAGCTGCCTTGTGCAATCCTCCACACGCGTAAAGACACCTGCATGCATCGAAGAGACTTCTCGGTGATTTCCTCGGCGGTACGATTTAGAAGATGATCCGCCTGGGCTGTGACCATGAGCATGTCCTTGGCTTCGGCAGCTTCTGCACATCGAAGATTCAGTTCCATTCGAGAATTGTGTGTGCACTAAGCCTTATTAAGCCGAGCGTCGGAGTCCAGGGAAGCTCCGACTTTGACCTGAACGTTCGAGGCAAAGACTGTCGGCAACAGATGGCTTCAAGACTACGGACTGTGAAGGTGGTGCCTGTGCCAGCAGGACTGCTCGAAGCTTGTTGAAATTGAACGATATGGGACTTGTTGGCCTGAGGCTTCGTGCATGTAGCAGCCTCGGCCCGCATGGCGCAAAATGTTGCTCTGTAGCTGACCACGCTCACTCACGCAAGCTCCTTCAGCAGTTGCCAAGCAACACCAGATGGGGAAATCGCTTGGGATCCAGGTCTTCTGGCGCCTCTGCTGCTGGAAACCAAAGCTGCGCTGTTGCTGTGCACACACCTAGGCGAGTCCCCCTTGTCAGATGCCTTCGTCCCGAAGTTGACGACGATGACTGGATGTTGGGAAAAACGATGCACGGAGTCGACCAACCTTTCCTGACGTGCATTCTTCAAAGGCGTGCCCCGCAGCGTCGACATCTAATGATCGAGGTGCTGTCAGCTGTCCGAAGATGCCTGGCAGTTTCGTTCGGGGCGCACAGACGCGCACGCCTCATCATGACCCTGAAGCCCTCCATGAGCCCCTGTGACTCCGGGCAGCGGAAATTTCGTTGAGCAGGTTTCGGAACTCTTTTACATCTGAAGCTCGCTCACGAGCTGGCATTGGATCCACCCGGGCCACCGTGTTTCTCTCTCTGCACTTAACAATCTGGCCGTGTTTCGTGAGCTCAACAGCATGTTTGCTGCTTGAAAATGTGCTCCCGCGCCTTTCCCATCTGCAGGCACTGCCACATAGTTAACCCATGCAGCATCTGCCCAGCCATCTGTGTTATAGACCTAAGCATCGCTAGGGCACTTGCACAAGGGCGTCATATGAGATGGAAGAGATCCAGCTGGGGCAAGCGCACTCTTGTAATTAGATCGGAAGCGTCGATCTAAGTAGACTTCCATCAATGGCAAATTTCTGTCGTCCTTACATCACAAGCTGCACGGGCAACGCCCCAGGAGAGCAGCGGTAGCGTTGCTGACACTGAGTCTGACACTCTGCAGAGGTTTTGCCACGCTTCCTCCAACTTCATGTTCCTGCTCTCCAAAATCCGACAAGGCTTCAGACGCGACATGCATGCTGTCTCTCAGTGTGGGTGAAGTGCCGTGCTGCTTGGTGAGCTGCTGAGATGAAACTGCAGTGGTGAACGCGAGCTTCGTTCAAGACTACGGATGTAACAAAGTATTTTGACTTGCATCCAAGCAAATTGATGTTTGCACCTGCTCTACTGCATGGCACATCTCAATTCGCGACCGAGCTGCCATGCTTCATGGCGCTGCCTGGCAGCTACCTCCAGCAATTCCGCATGTTCAGTTCGAAAGTGGTGGCATCTCTGTTTGCACTTCAACCATGATACATGGTCTCGCATGTCCCGACCTTGGAGCAGGATAGCAGCGGCTCTTCTTCTGCATGTTCACAGAGAGTTTCGCTGTTCTGGCGTCTGATGTTGGTCGAACCTCCGCGTAAAGGACATCGTCAAGTTTTCACAGGCACTGTGCAGCACACTCTGCAACTTGGCGCCTGCGATGGCCGCAAGCAGTGAGAGCAGCAAGGCGTGTCTGACAGAGCTCAGAGCATCCCAGATCAACACACCGCAAGCCGTCACGATGCACCGCATGCACCGCAAGACTTAGCGGACCTTTGCACATGAAGGGCTACATTGCTGGAACGCATGGCAGGAGGTGGACCGTGAATGGCATGAGTGGAACTCTTTGAGCCAAGAAGACCTTCAGCGCAAACAGTCCCGGTGATCCCTTGTAAGGCGCGATCGGTGCATCCCATCTGCTCGTCGAGATGCTTTTCGGCTTTGGCGAGCTGCACTTGCCGGGTCAGCTACTTCAAGCAGTGAAACGGTAGCAGAAAAGCAAGGCACACATAGAAAAGCACACGGCAGAGGCCATCTTTCCAGAAAATCCAGGTGCCCGGGTAGGGAACCACGCCGCAAACTTTTGCTGAATCCAATCCGAGCCCACCTGACCTCGAACCAGCTGCGGTTTTCCAGTGTCGCCAGCTACCCAAGCACAATTAAGTAGCGCACTAGCACTGGCCGGAGCCACATCGGTAGCGGCCGAGAATCGGATCACCTGCAGGAATCGAGCCCACGAGCCGCTGAATGATTCGTTCAGAATTCCAACCTTGTAGATCTTGTTGCAGTAATAGTGGTAGATTCGCTTCCCCTCGTGCGGTGGCTTTTCGGGTCCAAAGAGAGGTGGCCTGTGCAGCAGCTCGGGAAAACGACCCCATCACCGACATTGGGTGACCTTGCACTAGCAGTCAAAGTTGCAGCCGATGCACCGTCTGTCCGCCCTGTAACCAACGCGTCCTCGATTTTGACTATTGACCTGAGCTGCTGCACCACTTATCGGATGCTTTTGCTATCATGTTCTGTTCGCTGGTGACTGAGTCAGCGTCTACGGAGGGAGTCGCTGGGTCTCTCTAAACTTTGGTCCCTGGCTGCTTTGCGCCATTTGGCTCGGGACTTCAATCTCCATCCCTTCTTGGCCATCAACCTTAGAGGCTAGGCAGGAAGCTGACGATGGCTCCAATGACAGCAGGCAGGAGTCCGGCGTAACGAGTGCGAGACCTGCAGCACTTGGTATGCAGCAGTGTCACGTCACACGGGCCACCAGACAGTCTGAGAACTCTGACCCAGAGCACATCCAGGGACGGCAACAGTGCTTCCGAAATTGTACCTGCAAAGCTGCTCAACCTTGCAGCACCCTGGAACACGATGACACAGGACTTTAAGGACAGGGCGATTGTCCAACAAATCGGCTTTCGGCACCTCTCCACACAGGCATGATTGCCGACTTTCCAGAAGGAGCGCGCTCCGGCAGCACATGCTCTTGTTTGCAACATGTTTTCGCAGCGTGCATCCCAGAGGCACCATGTATCTCGCCACGCACTGGCTGAAAGCTTGGCGAGTGCCTCGCAGCTTCGCCGAGGCTGAAAGGCCGAAAGTGCGCTTCCGTGAACACTTGGAGCAGAACCCGCGCAGAGACGAAGGCTGACCTTGCGAAGGCAGAAGGCTCTGAGGCTCTAAGAGGGTCGCCTCGGAGGCCTCGCGCTTGGACCCTGGCTAAAGGCCGCTTCTCGCGTCAAAGTGAAGACCGCGGCCAGGGCCGCCTCGGAGACGCGACGCATCGCGACGCGTCGCGACGCGCGACTGGGCCTCCGCTGTGCTTTCGGGTTCTGAGGCAAGCACGGCCGCACAGAGAAGCCTCATCCTGCCGAGGTCAAGAAATGAGGCTCGAATGCCGACCCACAGTGCTGCGACCATGGCCTGGGAGTAGGAGCGTTTGACGCGCTCTTCTACCGTTGCACGCTAGTGAGCCACGGGAATCAAAAGAACATCGTCGCTTGTACTGACGGTGGCATCAGGGACATCACCACCAGCATAGTGAGGCACCGCTGGCGTTTTGTGCATTTTTGTGCACACGGCAACATCGACAACGACATCGTCAGCAGAGTGAGACCCGAGTGAAAACATCTGGCTGCCGAGCGTTCAGCCATTTCCTGATATTTGGAGGCTAATTCAGCTTCGCACAGATCTGGGCAGGCAGCCGGCAAAGCTCGACACAGGCGGTGCAGCGGTTCAATGTGACCTTGGTCGCACAACTGAAATTGTCGAATCGCAGTCCTTGCCTTGTGTGGTCCAAGCATTGTTTGGTTAAGAACCCATTTATGAGATGTCGCTGGCGCTTGGCTGCTGCAACTGATGGTGTCACTGTCGGCAGCAGCGCGGTCTTCTTTTGACGCCCACTCGCAGCAAATCTTGTTCAGAGTCGTGACAGTCGCGATCGCCTCGCAGAGCAGGCTTGCAATCGTCAGCAGATTATACCAAGCTACAACACTTCCAGCCCATTGTCAACATCACGTGGGCCTGCCATCATCGCCTAGCGCAGCCGGCGTGCTTCTCGCTCAGTCTCCAGCAGTGCCAAGATGTCACCTGTCTTAAGACGCACGCCCAAGGCTGGGATTGAGGCACATTCTTCTGAGGCTGCAGCCCTCACGCACGGGGCCCTTCACGTTGCGGATCAGAGAACGGCCGGCAAGCTCTGGAGCCGTCTCGGTCATGAAGACAACACCTCAGTCAAGTGCCATGTCAGATTCGCGTGTCCGGCTCCAGCTGCAGAACTGCTTGAAAGCCTGAATTCACGGCAAGAGGCGAACCTGGATCACACCTCCTCGAGACCCAGTCCTTCCCAAGACCTTCTCGACCTTTGCCAGCTTCACCTCAGGAGGCATCGTCTACTGGGGCAAATGTCCCGCAGCACGGGCTGCTGGGCAAAAGACATTGGTCGAAGAAATAATTTCAATCACCGAAATTGTGCTGCATTTTGTGCACTGATCAATACTCGAATGTTTGTCCCGACATCCTTCTTCCTCCTTCCCACTAATTTCGCCCGAATACGATGCTTCAGCTGGAGATGTCGCGATGGAAAGCTGATGCATGATGAATACACGAATTTTCACAACACCATGCTTGCCAAGGAGCACCACCCGCGTCCATGGCAAAGAATGAGCTTCAAATACTGCGAGGCTACTGCAAGGGGAATCTGCCAGAACCGCTTTTGGCCACGGAGAACGGACGGTGAGCGAATGTCAACTGCTGTCGAAATGCTGTCTGCACAGTTGCTCTCTGCTGTGGCCGCAACTTGCATGTACCAGTTCCACCAAGCTGCGTTTCATGCGAGAGGCCTGCAGGCACCGACAATGGCTGAAAGGCTGGAGCTGCAGAGCATGGTCTAAGGAGGACTCGACGCCGCCTGGGAGAAGGATCGCGCCACCGCTCTACTGTTGCCTTTCGTTGAGCCCAGGTCAGTCCCAACAACGAAGCTGTCGGAGATCGTGTCTGTATGTCTTGTTAAGCAGGGTATTCGCCAGAATGTCAGCACCACAAGCGCACCTGTTTCTCACGATTGACGATAGGCATGCAAGCGACACTGTCGTCGCCGTGAAAGCATCCACTTGGCCACGAATGCTCCAAATCTGACCGTATTGCATCGTTGAGCGCAACTCAAGATAAATAAAACCTACCTTGTCAGCAAGACTGCAGAAATGGAGCCGGAGTAGCCCACGACAACGGGAGGGTTGTCTCTGCTAGTTCCCAGGTTCGCAACTCGAGCAGCGACGTAGTACGTCCACGGGCCTGGGCGGCATCACTTCCTGTCCTGCAATCTCATCCCATGTCGGTTCACAGCGGCAGTCGAGTTGCCCTGCGTTCCAGGCGTATCAACCAGGAGAGCAGCAGGATATTCGCTGGAAGCCCCATAATCGGAGAAAACCTTTGACAGAGGCCGTTGGGAATGCCATGGATGACTCGAAAAGATTTCACCGCCCACTGCTTTTGGGCTCGACTGAACTTACATCATCAACCGTCATCCAAGAGGCCATGTCCAATCCAAAGTCCTGACGAGTCTGCATTCACTCTTCTGGCCTGCCTAGTGCCGATCGCAAAGGGTATCCTCCGAGAAACCCAGGTTTTGGGCAGGTGCAGATGTAGCTTCCTGCGGCCACTTGGCTTCAGAATGCAAGAATAAGTAGATCAGAAGACTCACACACGGTGCCTGGCCTTCCTCCTGAAGATGGTGAAGTGGGCTTCGTAGAAGTGGCTAAGTGGGCTGCAATCGATGTGATACCTTGAGCCACAACAGGACGTGGGAGCAACGCCAGACTACAAGCTTGAACTTCAAGCTCGCGGCACCAGCAGCACACGGTCTCTCGGTCTCCTGACTGCGGACAGAAACCACAAATGTCTCAAAGGACACTCAGCTGGCAGTTGCTGCATGAAAGCTTTCTGTTCTCGGATAGCACTTGCGATCTCCTGAGGCCGCAGGTTAGCGACATCCCAGGAATCTCGGTCCAACTACCTTCTGTGATTTCGGTGGGCTCTGTTGGCCGCATCGGCCTCACAAAACGTGCCACGCTTCACGCATTGCCGTCACAGAATCCGCAGAAGACTCTGGGGCAAGTGCCCAATCACCATGTGGCCAGGTAAGCGAACCAACACCAACCTTGCAGCTCATGCAAAGAAGTGCGAAGCTGGAACGGAAGAGACTGCCCCACGCCCTTCACTCTCCCCGACCGTTCCTAAGCCTGTTGCTGCCGCTCCTTCTGAAGCGTTGCAGATACACCGGACCTTAGGGACAGTCGCCAGTGAAAAAGGATCTGCTGCTCTGAAGGATACTGGGTTGTGCTCTTGGACCTCAATGCTTCATTGTTCGGGCAAAGGCGATGCCAACATGCAGGAATCAAGGTGCAGGGCGTGCAGCTGCGCTTGAGACGAGCCAAGACTGCCGGGAGCCAGCGCTCTTCTTTTGATGCCCAAACGCAGCAAATCTCGTTTAGAGTCGTGACCGTCACAATCGTCCTTGCAGAGCAGGCTTGCCATCGTCAGCAGATTATACCAAGCTACAACGCTTCCAGCCCATTGTCAACATCACGTGGGCCTGCCATCATCGCCTAGCGCAGCCGGCGTGCTTCTCGCTCAGTCTCCAGCAGTGCCAAGATGTCACCTGTCTTAAGACGCACGCCCAAGGCTGGGATTGAGGCACATTCTTCTGAGGCTGCAGCCCTCACGCACGGGGCCCTTCACGTTGCGGATCAGAGAACGGCCGGCAAGCTCTGGAGCCGTCTCGGTCATGAAGACAACACCTCAGTCAAGTGCCATGTCAGATTCGCGTGTCCGGCTCCAGCTGCAGAACTGCTTGAAAGCCTGAATTCACGGCAAGAGGCGAACCTGGATCACACCTCCTCGAGACCCAGTCCTTCCCAAGACCTTCTCGACCTTTGCCAGCTTCACCTCAGGAGGCGGCCAAACTCCGTCCGTCATGCAGTGAAAAGTACTTCGCCACCTGCCCTACACCTTTCACTCTCCACCAAGGCTTGAAGTTATAAGCCTCGTCCTTGAAAAGGAATCCTGTACCTGTTCTTCTGAAAACTGCTCCGTCAATTTTTGTCAACGTAGATGAGTAGATGAACGTGCTTCGCAGGGGCAATGCGCAATGCTGGAACTAGTTCTTTCCTTCCCGGATTGGGCTCAACTCCCAATATATGCCAAGTGGCGCCACCTGCGTCCATGCTTCTAAAGTGCTGTGTGGCTTGGTGAGCTACGGAGCTACGAGGGCAATCTTCCAAAACCGCTAATGGCCGCGGCGAAGGTGCGAGCAAATCAGCTTCTGCTCGATGCTGGCTCCGTGCGTGAACTTGGTATCCACGGCAGTGACGCAGCGACGCAACGAAGGCCCCCACTCGTCTCCGGTAGTCAACGCTGCGCGGGTGCGGTACAGGTGAGGGCCTGGAGGAGGCTCGTCGATGGTGGCCTGCATCTGAGCCAGGCCCGCCACCCCCCCACAGCGAAAGCCCCTTCAATGAAGTGTGGCGCGCCATGACCAGCGTGCGGGCTTGGCTGGGCCCGAGGGATCGTACAGATTGGAGCCCACGGTCCTTGTTGTGCCACCGCTGCACGACAGGTCACGATTGCGGATGTCAACGGTGGGTGGCAAATAGGTTTTGGCAGAGGGGCTGCTAGCCCGTCCAGACCCACATCATCTCCTGAGGTGCAACGCTCTGACGCGAGCAGCAACAGCGTTTCCACGATGGTAGGTGTCCCGCGGACAATCGTAAAGCGGCCTCGATTGAGCTCGCCTGGGTGGGGCAGGGCACGGAAGGGCAGACGGGAATGCGCCTGCGGAGCATTCAACCGTTGAGTAGGCGGCTTGACCAGTTTGCCACGTAGTGCATAGTGCAAAGAACAAGCACCTTCTCTCCAGGCAGCGTGGCGATGACCTGCATCGCACACCAGACACAAGAGTCCATGAGGAGCACTGCATGCCAGCCTGTCCTCGTGAAGACCGTTTACGTCACGCCAAGGTCCAGGTGGGAGACCCAGAACTTCGTCATCCTGCACCCAGGACACCTCAGTCTCAGGTCGACTCCGGAGCAAATGTGGAAAGCTGCAGCCTGTATGGTGCGTGGTCACATGTCGTCGGGCTTGGAGAAGACTGCAATCTTGGGCCCTTCTTGTCGTTTCAGCTTCACTGGGGTTCTCGCCTGGCATGCTGGGAGCGTGAGCCCAAGAAATTGCCTGGTCACGTCAAGCAAGCAGAAGCATGAAAAGGCATACCTAACAGGACAGCCGACTATAAGGCAATCGCAACACTTACACAGGGGGAAGAGGGAACTGCAACCAACAAAACACGCATAAACGCGCTACACGCAGCAGGGAGACTCGATCCCGCCTCTACGTGCCGAATTCCGGCGCACTGAGTCTTTACCGCAAGGGTCTTTACTTTACCATGGAGTGCCATGGAAACTCCGAGCAGCGCCTTCGCTCCTTCTTTTCCCCGATAACCGCATGACAGCCTTGCCTCGTGCTTGCTCAACAATCCGCCGCAGCAGTCCGTGCAAATCTGCGACTCCTTGCCTACCAGCATTGGCCACCACCTGAAGCAACATGCGCAATCGCGCTAGCCAGGCGTGGCATTTTCATGCGAAAATAGCGCATATTACATACAACTGCTCCGTTAAACTCCATCGTCTATTGGTTCGCATACGTGTGTCAATTGATCTACATCTCTGTTGATACTATTTCCCCTTGCGGAGCCCACATGTCTACTGCGTTGCAGCGTCGCGGTGCAGAGTGACCGTATATTTCGCAGATAGTGAATGGCACTGGATTAAGCTAGACTTGTGGCTACAAGTTGGCCGGGCGAGTCCCACAGCAAAATTTAAGCCCGGTGGCCAAGAACATGCCCCAACTGCAGCAGAATCGGCAGCGTGCCGGAATGGTATCTGCCTCTGAGACTCCATATTGAGAGCTTGCGAAGAGAGTATCGAAACAGTCCTTGACAAAACTCACTTCGAAGCCCTTGAAAGCCCTTCGAGAGCCTGGTACTCAAACTCCGCGAGCTTACCTGGCTGATCAAGCCAAGGAAGACAAACGTGATGACTCCTCAGGCTTCTCAAGGGCGTTCATGTGCAGCTCTTGTTGGGCCCCATTGCTGCCAAGATTCCAGGCTCGCTGCCTGCTGTACCTTGGACTCCAGAGTAGCTTTGCAGACACTCGAGGCAAATTTGTCAGCTGTACCCAGAGAATGTCGACGAGATCGATTGCCCATCCCGTTTCAGAAGACAGTGAGACTCCTGAAAGCAAGAAAACTTCGACAGCTGGGGAGTGGGGAGCGTTAAGTAACAAACGTGCGAGAAGCCTCCCTGTCCGACTCGGGAGTGAAGAGGAAGTTGGACACCAAGAGGAGGCAGGAGTCCTCATGTCGGGGGCTGACAGTGAATTGAGTGCGGTTGCGAGTCGGCGAGGAGGCAAAAGGCTCCTCCTCAACCGATTTCAGAGCCAGCTGCTGACCCTTGACTGCAGTCCACCGTTCCGAACTCCCATCCACCTCTCAGACTTTGTGCGGCGAAACCATCTGCTGAACACTAGCAACTGGGCTTCCAACGCGCTGCCGCTCCGCAGACTGAGAGACAGAGACCTGAGAGGACATCATCGGCTCTTCGCAGATGCACCAACACGGTCCTGTCCCCCCGAGGCATGTGCCGAGTAGGTGCTAGAGCAAGGAGCTATGCTGTCCAGCAACCGCTGCAAGGCCTCGCGTTGTGCAGCCACAGAGGCTCTCGGCAGCCTGCAACAACTGGAGCGACCACCTCTTCGTCATCGAAAGGTTCATCATGCTCTGATCCCTCCTCCTGCAAGAAAGGGGTTGCACTCAAAACTACGAGTCAACAGTCAACGAGTCTAGATAAGCCGAGTGAAGGCACCTCCGCAGCCAGTTCCTCTTCAGCTTTCTCAAGCTCTGAGATGAAGGCCTGCTGCCACAGCACCTGCAAACAGTGCTTGCTTCGCGCTCGTGACTCAGCTCCCAGTGCAGAAGAGGGCCTGCTTGCTGAGAAGTGTTTCCGTGCAAGAGGAAACCAGGGCCTCTGCAGCCTGAAAGATTGACGCAGGCCCCCAATTCATGCCGTGAGCTGTGAGCCTTGGCGGCCCTCGATGCAGCGGCATTCTGCTGCTCCTCGGCTGCCTGTGCGACACGTGCAAGACAAACGGTGCACCAGGAACCGGAAAGTGCAAAACGAGCAGTCCTTGGCTGTCTGCAATGTTTTGGTCTCTTCCAGCTTCGAGGCGTCAGCCTTCTCTCCAAGGCGTCAAGCGCGGGCAGTTGCCAAGGGCTCAGTTTTGGTCACTTGAGCGGACCTGCAGCTGGCACGCTGCATCTGCAGCATTGAACCCAGTCCTGCCGAACATGCACGTCTCCCAAAGACTGAAATTGAGAAGACCTTTAGTCGAAACAGGTCACTCGTCAAGCAGCGACATAAGCCGAATGACTCTGCTCAGCCACTGCGGAAGGCGTAAAAAAACTGGACGGATTGCGACACTGACCAGACCGGCAACACGTTGGTCGGGTCCGATTACGCACCGCGCGAAGCGATGTGAAATGATTGGCAGCTCAACCAGACTGCCACTCTGCACTTGTAACGCGGCCAGAGCCAGGGCAGTAGCATCCAAACTTTGACAATGCAAACTGCGGAGTAAATGAACGGAGATCGGAGACCGCTCGCTGGCTTGAGTTCCCGCGTCCTGTGAGGATTGGGATACCTCAGAGGAGGTTCTACGCATCACAAGCTGTGAGAGCCATCTTCACCACTAAGCGCGCAGCCCTGCATGTGTCAGGATGGTTTCTTCAGTCTCTTGGGATTCCATGTCGTCTCCGGTGGTTCATGACTGCGACACCAAGTCAGTGACTTCAACACTGAATGTCCAAGCCATCAAGTTGTTCCGCTTGAGCTTGTCTCGAACTGTTTGTCCCTCGGGTGGTGGAGGTGTACTGCACCTTTTCTTGGACTGTAGCGCTCCACTCGAGCCCAGGTCTTACAGCTGACCCTGCCCTGCTCGCACTGCTGGCTGCAACCTCATGTTCATGTGATCCATGTCCGTGTGCGAACTGGTGCACTTCACTTGCGTGATCTTGGGTGCTTGCTTGTGCTTATTTCCGAGATGCATAGTTGCTGCATCGCAAGGGGAGACCTCGCTGCCATTGCTTACAGCGAAACTATGTACAATCTCGCGTCAACCACGAATTCCCCACTCGTGCAGCCGCCCAGCTAAGGACAAGACTTCGCCTTGCGCCTTTTCTTCGCTCGGGGCAAGGATGGATCTCTCAAGCGCCGTGACAATCGACGAGCAAAAGGGCCGCGGGTGGAAGCCATTTTTGCGATCATCTGCCGGCTGCGCACAGACGAAGGCCTCGCAAGGCCCGCTATAGGAGGAGGAGGATGGTGCAAAAAGTCCAGTTTCTCGCTCCAAGGAAGGAGTCGCCGCCTTCCCGACCGCCCGTACTTCCTTGAAGGCGGGGTCGCAACAGCCCGCAGCGGACGCAGCTCTCCATCTCCACTGAAGTCGCGCAAAGTTTGCATCAGGGCTTGCAAAGCGCTGCCTTCTCTCGCTTCGCCTTCCTTTGATTTTACTAGAAAGTACTCCAACGAAGAGCTGAACGTGACGAACTCCATGTTGCTACCACTGGGACTTGCGTGCAGTACTTTGCTGCAGCGAATTGCTGACTTCAGGGACTCTTCTGCAGCTCGAGCAGGGTCGTTAAAGGCCTCGTGGCTCTTTGGCAACGGCATCAGAAAGATACCGGCTCCCACAATATTGGTGATGCGCAGCCGCTTCGTCTTCTGCTCTATGTACTGCAGGATCGCTTCGTTTCTCTTGTCCGCCATTGAGCGATACCCAACCTTTATAAAGAGAAGGTTGTCTGTAGGAACGAATGCGCAGTACAGTATATGCCTGGGTGACATGTAAACACCGCGCCGGGAAAGTGGCTGCCATTGTTTGGCTGCAAAGTTGTAGAATACGGAGTCGCAAACCAGCAGGCGACTGCTGTTGTCTTGGCCGGCAGAGTTGTCATCCGACATAAGCTTGCACACTGACTGTTCCCCGGACTCGCGACCAACTCGACAAAGCCTACCCCCTTTCAGAACCCTTGCATCCGTCGGCAAACTGCCTGCCAGATGCTTTGCCACGACTTTGGAGATGGGAATGCATTTCTGTGTGCTGTGTTCTATGCCCTGTACATGAACTGAAATGCCTCTGGTGAAAAATCTGATGGAGGACGCACAATCTGGCGAGTTTGTGAGTAATCTTCGGGGTTTGATGCAATCCCTTTCTGAGTCGTGGTCTGCCTGCAACGCCGCAGGCATCTCCACTTCTGTACCGTCGCTCTGAACGCTCTGGACGCTGACCGCCGAGCTGATGCTAACGCTGCCGACACTGCTGCCTGCGCTGCTGCTGATGCTGATCCGTGGAGGCCGGCTCTCTGCCGTTTGCCTCGAAGCGCTTTCGCGGCCCCTGTAGCATGCAGCGCAAGCAGCGCATGCGGCAGAAGCGGCGGCAGCTACAGCCAGGCCACGAGACGAAAAGTTGAACTTCCACAGTATCTCCTCCATGGCATCACAGCACACAAACTAACATGTCCGTGGCGTCACAGGACAAACTTGAGGCGACGGATTGACCCCGCGGCTGCATAGCAAAGCAAAGTTATCTTCAGGGAGCACAGAGGCCTAAACTGTTGTAAATATCATCCAAACGAGGCAGGATAGCTGGCCCCGGTCACACATGCTGAGGTGACATCTTCTCACCGATCTCCGACTCTAGCCTTTTTATCGCCAGCATCAACTTCTCCCCAAAGCCTGCAGATTCCATCAAACTGCTCAGTAAGCTGACCCACCGAATCCGGCTGCGAAGTGAGAAGGGCGACAGTGGTGGAAACAGCAAAGAGGGGCCACACATGATCCGTCTTAAAGGCAAGCCCGTTCGTGAATGCGCGCCGCCGCCGCTCTGATATGGCAACTTTGAACCGGCTTTGCAGCAGCTCTCCCAAAGCATGCTCTTCCTCAGTTGGGTTTTCAGGAAGACCTGGTAGAACGAGAAAAACATGAAGGACTTTCTTGTGCAGCACAGCGCTTTCAAAGGCAGCCAGCAGCTTCTTGGCAAGTCGTAGCACCAAGCCACGAACGAAGGGTGGGTTGACTTCATAGACCCCGCCCGCGGTCCCTATGTCCAAGTCTTCCTCCAGAAATGGGCCCAAAGAGCCGAAGAACACATCCAGGTCTTTGAAAATGGAGCAGAAGTGCCAGGTCTTCTGGCACAGCAGCGGCGATGCAAAGCACTCCAACTTGCTTAGGGACTCCCTCTCCAAAGCTGCAAACACCTCGTCTGGAACGGCAGCATGAAGTCCCCCTCCCTCTTTATGCCCCGGCCCAAACAGCGCATCGTAGCGGCATAGAGTACAATACGTGAGGTTCCAAAAAGTGGACTCCTCTTGCAAGAACGTTATGGACGATGCCATATCGCTTCCGCATTGACTTCCTCAGACACAACATGCCAATTCTGGGGAACCTCTCTGCATTATCCTCCCCCTGAACCCGAGGCAAGCACATGATCATGTGTGAGCTGCTCAAGCTCAGCGGCCTTCGACATCGACCATCGCCTTGGCTCGCTTTGCCGCTTTCCGGAGCAGCTTCCTGGCACACTCTTTGGGGAGTCCTGAAGCCTCGGGCCGGGCGTCCCTTTCTTCTGACGCAGCTCTGCCATGAAACGATGGTTTTTTGCATATCTCAGCTAAGAGCTAGCCGCAGAGTAGTTGGTGCAGCCTGCTTCAGCAGGTCCCTGTTGATGAAGCTGCTCACAAAAGCTGTGTATTTCCCGAAGTTTACCACGCCATGATGCCACCCGTCCGGGAAGTAAAGTAGCTCGCCGGACTGAATTAAGCACTCTTGCAAATTCCGCAGCTGGCCAGAAACTTCCATGTCCGGTCTCCGCTCTAGGTGCCAGTGGTACTGCGACATTGATGCATTGAACTGCATGTCAGTCTCTATATCTTCAATTGCAGGATCTCCGGGAGGCAGAAATGCGAAGTGCTTCGAGCCATGGAAGACCTCCACGAAAGCAGCGTTGTGGAAGTGCCATGGTGCACCAGAGAAGGAGCCCCCGAGACCTATCGTTATGGCAGCTGCAGCTGGTGTACAGACTTGGCAGGGCGGCAACTTGTAGGATTCTCGAAGAGGCGCCCAGTTCTCTCCAAACTCGCCGAAAACATATCGGTTGTCCTCGGCATTCTTACTGATAGGCTTTGGTAGCCATTCTTGAAGGTACTGGGCCAAGGTCATCTCGAAGGTGCCTATCCGCTTGCTGCCCGCTTGGCTTGGCGTGCAAGTAACATTTCCCATGGAGCCAAGGAGGACATCATGCTCCAAACTGCGACGTATCCTTGTGTTCCAGTTCCTTGGCACCTCCACTACGTAGGGCTCATCGGGGAGGGACAGCATTGCCTGCACACGAGGCCACTGGATCCTCTTGATGTTGCACCTACTTCGCCAAGCCATGTCTGGATCATCCCGGTGCTCCTTGGAAGCAAAGGCTGCATCTGCATGAGCCTGGCAAGAGATGCCTGCATCGTCTCCGCAGTTCGTGTCAGGGTGGCTTGCCCGGTTGCCAAGACAGCAACATAGGACCAGCAGCTTTCGGCATCTCAACATTACACGCTGAAGGGTAGCTTGAGGTGAGTGCCCTGATTAATATTATATGCCTTGTGTATCACCTTGTCAATACTTTAAACGGCCGGCTAGGTACAAGCACAACCAAGAAACACTATGGCTGTTCTACCCCGCCACCGTCGGCGGCTTACATCTACAAAGCCGGTGCATCACTCGCAAGCCATGCTTGTCCAAAAGCAGCTGCGGCGGAGTCCAATGTGATCAATCTTCGCTAGTGTTCCGGGCTGGTGATGACACTAAAGTCCCCAAAGCTCGTCTTGTACTCAAACGCCCTTGCCCAGTTTCCCACATTGTGATCACAACCGCAATCCCGTTCCTGTAGTTCTCTCTGAAATTGATGAACTCATCGCGAGATTAAAGCCTTATGACGTCACGAAACCGTGCATCTTGGTTGGAGCCCGTCCTGATGAAAGCAATGGTTAGTACTGAAAAATGGAAGATTAGAACAAATATGAACCAAACAAGCCGGGCAAACGCCAACCTGGCCAAGGCGGACGGACTGATGGCAAACGCCTCCGAACTCCCTCCAGGCTCAGCCTCTGCAGACTCTCCGCTACCCTCCGAGTCCGAGCAAGCATTGGCAATGGCTGGACCGTCTGAGTCTGGGCTTCCAGGCAGCGTAAAAAGGTAGCAGCCTCGCCGTGCATCGAAAGTTGCTGACACTGTGCTACTGCACTCTGTCGTCAACCTCCCATGCAGGGATTTGGCAGCAGCAGCAGCCTCCGAGGTCAGCTGAGAACAGATCCGTCGGACTCGACTTTCTGCTGTCGCTGCAGTTTCAGCATCCAGGCCAAGCAGGAGATCCCGGCATAGTCGCGTACGAAGCGCCTCATCAGCTTCCTCTGCTGTGCCGGAATCCTTAAACTCCAAGTCATTGCCTCCCCAAAGAGGATCCATACCTTTGCCATTGAGGCGCTCCATCAGCCACTTGTTAAACGACTCTCTGGGTGCTTGCCACGCCCCTTCTTCTTTGCCGACTTCCTTGCAGACGTCGGCGTACCGGGCGTCAAAGCGCGCACGCAGGCCAAGGACCTCTGCACGGCGAAGCTGCTCCAGTGCAGGCCTGGGGATTGCAGAGCCGGCATCGCAAAGACGCCGCAGCCAAAGGCGTGCCAGAGGGTCCTCGTGATCGCCGTGATCTCTCGTCCGCTGGCGCTTCCTTGAAGGGCCATCGAAGCTCATGGCATTGTGCTTGTGCCGAGTGCGGCCAGTCAGATCGGGACAAGCATTGTTATCAATGGGACTTGAGACTACATGCTGAAGAGCCGAATCCGTTGTCTGAAGGCGCGTGTGGTCTCAAGGCAACAGCTAGTCTGAAAGAGTGCTCAACATCAATGCTTGCAGCTACAGGAATCAATCCTGAGACGCGCGACCTGAGAGATGTGCATAACCTAGCACTGCGTTTGCAGTCAGGAAAACTGCTGCGCATGCCTCACGATTTCTGTACATGTCTCACACTTTCACGGCTCGCTTCCACTCTTGTGGCTTCCGCTTGGTCAGCCTCGGCGCTTGCCAAACGTGCAGCAGCGCTGGCACTCGGGAACAGCAAGTGCGAAAGAATGAAGCCAGGAGGCTTGACAGATATCTTGCCTCTGCGAAGCTTCCAAGAAGTCCGATCAGACCTATCAACTGTGGGCTTGGATTGATGTGCGCTCCAGGCGAACTTCTACAAGCAGGCTGAAGCATGTGCAATCCTGCAGCTGAGGCAAGCACTCCACCTTATTTGGGTAGCACGGCAACCCGAAAAGAAAAGGATCGTGCAGTTTCAAGAGCCGCCAGGCACCAACAGTTCAGCTACAGCTACCGGCATAGCAGGAAGGGCGAAGCCCGAAGCCAGTGAAAGGTACATGAGGGAGAGTGGCTTGAGCAGACTTGTGGTGGTGCGGATGTGTTTGGCGGTGCGAGCAGGCCTGACAGGCCTACGGGGCGGACAAGCGGACAAGTTTTCGGTCGTCAACCCCAGAGAAGGAAGCCTCACGAAAATCTGGCCGTCAGATCACAACAACGGCAATTACAAGGAATGAAGTTCAAGGAAGAAGCTAAGGTATGCTGCCAGTCATCGTCCATCACATGACTACGGGGATTCAGAGCAAAAAAAGGCTTAGCCATGCCATGGAGCTCAAAAAACTTGAATGCAAGGTTGAAGCGAGTGCAAGCAAGAGGCACTATGGCAGAGCGGCACGAGACGCAGGGTCCAATCTGCCCGAGTAGCAGCCTGGAATGGTCCACGGTGCAGAGAAAACACGGCATCGTCCAGCATGCAACATGCTGGCACGACCGTTGCCGCTGTAGGCAACTCGTGCAATATCACAACGAGCTCGTTGTCCTTGCTCAAAACCTGTCAGGATAAGCTCGCTCATACTCTTGACACCTGCAGCCGTCGCAGCGCCATCGACCTCTATGTGCTCTTCCTTCACGTGCTGCGCTGCTCCCCCATAAAGATCCTGCATAGAATCTGCAAAGCGCAAAACTGCCTGCGCAGGCATCATACCATGTGATCTGAGTCCTTGTCTGCCTCAATGATGATTGTGGCAGAATCAAAGGTATCCGCGAAGGTGTAGTGCTCAATCGTCTTCTGCACACCTCCGCCTTCCTCGCTAGGAGTCGAGAATGGTGTCTCATGCAAGGTTGCGTGTTGCCCTCGCCTTCTTCACGGCAGGCATCTGGCACCGCTCTAACTCTGACAAGACCATCAACCTGCAGACGACAACGGCCACGTGTGCTGACTGAACTAAGCGAGCTCTTCTTCACATGTCGGATGCCTGTGGCCCTTGGCCTCTGTGACTCCGAGCAAATCGGAATCAGTGGCACGGCAGACTGCCCCCCCCCGCGGCCTGGTTTGCTCTTCGGGGCTCAGCGCCGGAGCCTCCTTTGGAGCACCGTCGAAGCTGGAGCCGAGCGGAAAGCTGTGACGGCTCGGCCTCGGCTGCTGTCGCCTCCACGGCGTCATCACCGCTCGGCCTCTCAGTGCCCAAGGAGGTGCAAGGAAGAGCGCACTTGTGCTCGATGCTCAACCGCTCTTGAGCCCTCTTTTCCCGGGCGAGGTCTCAGATCACATCTGGCAGGCCCAGCGAGTGACGCAGAAGCTGACCTCGTGTTCACCATACAGGACATGAGTGATTGCCTTTGCCGCATTTGTGCGTGATCTATGCAAGGCCACGGCTCAGCACTGCAGGTCCTCCAAGAATCTCGTCCTCGGACCTGTGTCAACCATGGTAGTGGGATCACAAAGATGGGACAGTCAGCGCAAACGCAAACGAGGCAGGAGGGCAGCTGACCAAGCTCATCACCGTACTTGGCATTGTTTAAGATAAGTATGTGCGAACCTCAGGACGAGAGAAAGCAGTTAATTCGGCCTGCTGGCAGCCGCACCTGCTCCAAAGCATTGAAGCTCTATATGGTTTAAGGTGAGGTATGGCTTGCCAGACTTTTGCAGGAGGTTGCAAACTTCTATGACTATGACGATGACCGACAACGAGTCTAACGATGACAATGACGCCTCCTGCACTGTCACCCCGCGCACCGCAAAACGCTCTTGCCGCGCGAAGTCCCGGACTTAGCGCATCTCAGTGCGGAACGGAGCTCCTTCCCCAGAGCCTCCTGAAAAGGCCGGACCGCCCACAGCGTCTCCTGGCTCACGTGTTGGGTTCGACCCCCCCCCAGGACTCCGTTGTGAACCTTCTCCGGATTGTGCGCGAGCAGAGCCTGCTACCACTGCAGAATTTCACGGCTTCTGGCTACCAAGCAACACGCGCAAACAACATGACACGAGCGCCTTGCTGATGCGCTGGCTGTGGACAAGGCTGACGGGCACAAAAACGTCTCGCAGTATCTCCTTCAAACGACTAGGGAAAGTCTGACAAGGTCCTGCTTGCTTGTAATTTCCTGAATCTCACTGAAACATGTCCTGCCAGTAGAAAACGTCAGTCCTTGGTAGCAGGATCCAGTTCCTCTGGCGCTTCTCCGTGTATTGCCATAGGTCCAGCTACAACTTCTGATCCTAGCACAATTGCCTGCGAGGCTCATGATGAAAGAGTCGGACTGCCAAGACCGAACTGCAAAGAGACCGTCTGAACCCAGGCCATGCTTTAGTTAACTTTAGTTGCTGCACTCGTGTTTTTGCAAGTCCCTGAAACTCAGCCATCTCGGATCAAGCGACTTCTGGCTCATGACCTCCGGAAGCTTCTCCTCCAGCCGACCATGAAGAGCATTGAACCTCCCAACACAGTCCGACTCCAACTTACAGTCACATGCTCCGTGGCAGCATGGGCGCACCAAAGCTGCGTAAGCTCCGAGTTGGGCCGAAAAGGGCCCATGTCCTGGCACGAGTCAGTGAAACGTGAACCCTTCATCGCGGCCATAACATGACGCAACAGTGATTGCACGTGGAAAGCGAGCGAGATTGGCTGAAACACCGATGAGCTCACCCCATTCAGCTCCATCATAACCTGAAACTGTGTGATGGACAATTTCAAAACGGGGTGGCACCCTCCAGCCACTTCAACCGCTGAGGCTGCTTCCAACAGCATCGAATTGGTTGCTCTCCACCAGCTCGTAGAGGCCCGCAAGACTTCGCAGGCAAATGGTGTCAACCTTGGCTCACGCAACTCGCCGGAGTGGACTACTCTTCACTTTGCTTAGCTGCCGGCATCAAGGTACAAACCCCCATAGTTGTGCAGCAAGTAGCAACCTGCGACAGTCTCTCGACGCACAACCGCGCCCCATAGCCGCCAGGGGCCCGGGCGCAAGTAGTCTGCTCTGTGGGCCAAGTGAAGATAGGGATACGCAGGATGCGGGTCCGGCACGTACTCGGTCACCTTAGCAGATTCGAGCGACAGCCCTAAACCCACAAGTGCTGCAGCCAGGGAGCATTTTGCGGCGTGATAAGTACAACGGGCCTTCAGGCTACCGGACAACAGCACTAAAACGATGTGGAACCCGGTGTTTCTTCCACAGGGAGCGGACAAGCCAGCATTGCGCCGCACGGTCTCCATACAAAGTCGGAGATGAGCTGGCCTGAGGACTTGGAGACTTCCCAAACACCAGAGCCTAAACTCGACTTTTCGCTGGTCGAAGCTGTGTAAGGACAGGACATCGGGTTGTTCCCAGTCCAGCACATCCAGATGACCCCTGAAACTCGAGAGTAGCAGGGTCTTTGCGAAGTTATTTGGCAAATGGGCACCCGACGATGTAGCTTGCCCTTTTCCAGTCGCGGCCTCGTGTGCCAACACATGGTGCGAAGGCTGCCGGCAGCCGAAGAGACGCCTTCCTCCAACACCGTGGATAGCAGGGCCTCCTGAGCTAGAACGCATCCATGAGATGAATCACGAGAGCTGCAGGGAAGTGGCCTGTGGAGTCCCAGACCGGCTTGGGACCGACGGAGGACACCTCGTCAGGACGGGCTTTCAGGGCCAATGACCTTCTGCGCATCTCTTCTATAGGTCTTGTAGCTAACTCCTTCTGTCCTTGTTTTCAACTCGTCGTCTGCAACAGCAGAAGCATGGCCGTCTATTCCAACGTGCAGGGCACATGCAGACAACCGAGCGGCACCTTCAACCCAGGAGTCATACGCACTCCAGCAAAATAGATTCAGATCGACGTTCTCCAGTTAGACGGCCGTAGCAGATGTGGAGAATACAGGCTAACACATCTATCACTGTTCACCTATACTTTCACCTCCGTGACGATTAGAGTAGAAACGTTGAAGAAGGACCCTTCGCCAATCGGGCATTCAAACGGTTTGAAGCATTTCGGGCCACTTGGTCAGCACATCTCCATCTTTCCATGCTTCAATGGGCTATCCCAATACACGGCAGTGCTTTGGTATTTCGATCTTGCTGCTGACACTTCATAGTCAGATATGACACAGACGGAAACCATGGTAGAAGCATTACGGCTTGTGGGTCGCATTACATGGAAAATGGGTAACTGTGGGAGAGGCGAGGGAGATTATCGGAGCTGGCCGAGCTGGCTGGGACCCCTGGAGGACACGAACAGGCAGACTGTGCAGTGCTGCTGAGACATCGAATGGCGGCAGAGCCAAACAAATCCTTGAACAAGTAAGTCCAGGACCGTTCTCAACTGGGCACATCTACTTCGAGCCGCCTGGGCAAGACTTACTGCCGGTACACATGCCGATAACCGAGGGCTGAGGCTGCAGCTACTGCCGCTGCAAAAACTCCACCAAGAGAATACCATCTCTTCGACTGCTGTCGTGCCGAGAAGTGGTGCTCGCTGCCGGCTGCAGCTCGCACCACTCTCGCCGAAAGTCGAGGACTTCGGAAGCACTGCCACCTAGTGGCTCGACAGTGTCCTGTAAGTTGTGGTAGGCAAAGAACTGAGGAGATGGCGCCTGTATGCTGACAGGCTGCGGCATGGCGAGCATGCTTTCAACTGTGCAGTGAGGAACCACGTCGTGGGAGACTTACATGCTTCTACCTTGACAATGCTCCGGGACTCTGGAAGATACTGCCTCGTGGCAGAATCACATCACGGTCCAATACCCTGACGAAACAGCGCTGTATATGCTGTCGCGCGGCTGCACCGTGCTCCGGTGTGGCATGTATGCTGCACTGCACTTGTCGAGGCTCGAGCCGTGAGCCACTTCGGACGGTTCGAGCACGAAGCGCAGAAGAAACTGCACAGCGCAAAGAATTCGGCCTTTGCTGGAGCGCCGCTTCGGTGTCGCCCTCGGCTTCGATGCCATCGACATGACCACCAGCAGCATTTTCCGCAATCACCTGATAGAAATCGACTTCCGAGATAAAAGCATCGGCAACGCGCGCCTGCGCCAATCTCTTTCGATGGGCAGAACTTTCCTCAGGGCCATACGAGACAGACAGCAACCAGGGTCTCCATCCTGGGGCCTCTGCTTCGATCCCAGACCTCCGTGCAGCATCGTTGGGTTTCGAGATCAAAATGTGTGAAGCACAAGCTGCAGCGCCTGAAGCTGTCAGCTGTGCTCTAGATGCCGCAAGACGGGCAGCTTCCCAGTTTCGGTTTCGAAGCGGTTTGGGCGTCAACACAGAGACACCCTCTTCTGAATGTTCACCCGTCTGAGCTCTACATGCTCTACGAGCTGACATCCGTAGTTCTGAGAGCCACGCTCCGCATAGCCATTACGGTTGCCATTCTCGTTCGCCGCAGGCCTGACCTCCTCATCGGTGGCAGCTTCCTCCTGTCCTGCACCACACCACTGCAGTTTATACTGAAATGGCCATGCTGGCGAAGACTTGTCACATCCAGCCTCCATGCATTGCCACCAAAGATGCAGCATATTTTCTGATGTCCTCGCTGCTAGCAACGAAGCGACCACAACAACTGCATGTCAGAGGTGTCAGAACGCGCAACTCAACACCTTTGGGTCCTCTTCAGTAAGGTCTTTCAGCTTCTTTCCACCGAACATGATTGCAAAGAGAAAAAAGGCTTCCTTCACACTTTTTACATCTCTGCTTGCACAAGTTCGTGGGAAGAACGAATGTCCACATCAGCCCTTGTCGATTCAACGGCAACAATAGGCTTCCTTGTGGCAGATCATGCATACTGCCTTATAAGCCAACGCTACAGCACAAAAGACAATCACTGCATTTACAGAAATCAAAGGACATCAATATTCCAGGTGAAGCAGAAACCAGGTCAACCAGTGAAGTCTCGCCATATTGCCCCCACCAGTTGCATGTAGCTTTTGGCTGATGCCACATGCAGAAGGTCGCTTTAACTGCCATAGCTGTGGACAGCACCACGCTCGCTTCAGATTCAGAGAGCCTCCTGCAAGGGCAAGACCTCAGCTTACCAGAAAGAAATAGCCAGATTACGCTTGGCATGCATGCGACACGCTTCCACAATGACTCCATCTCAAAAACGACGAGACGCCGAAAGCTGGACCTGAGCCGTGCCGTCCCCTGGTCGCAACCTGAGATATGCCCATGAGCAATTCACTGGGTGCAGCACGGCATCGTGCAACTGGCACAGAACTGCGGCTGAAATGCTGCTTCTTCCAACTGGCAACCGCCAGCTCGCGAATACCGAACCTGCGTACGGGTAGGAACATGTCAGCGGCAGCAAGACGACACGCTGGAGCTGAGTCAAAAAGCTGGGTGTCTGTCGCATCTTCCCGAAAGCGCGGCTCGGACCACAGAGACTCGTCTGCCTCGGCAGGGACAACATCACTTTGGAGAGGGGAGCATCTTGCTGGATAGCGGTTGCTTCATGCAAGCATATTTACCTGGACTTTTCCTGCGTTTAGACTCGGCATTTGCACAATGGTTCTGCTGTTCGGTGCTCCTGTGTTGGAAGTGTTTTGCGATTGGCAATTCTTGGTGCGTACCAGGGTTCCTGCACATGTTGAGCTTCCGGCTCGGTATTCACGATGTTTCCTGCAGGTAACTTCGGATGTGACAATTAGTTTAGTGGGTCGCTTCCCTGCTTGCTGCACTCACGGCTTCCTTGCGACCGGGCATTGCAGCGGAAGGAACAGCATTGTATTGTAAATGAAATCGTCGGCCAGGCCGCAAAAACGCAGGAAGTATCAAATTAAAAACCGCCAGTACGATTAAAACACAGGAACGAAAAGTCACAACACAGAAGGGAGTGAACGACAGTCACAGAGGTGTGCACAGTGCGTAAGGTGCTAGGTTGCTCGGATTGACTTGGGGGGCTTCAGAAGCACAGCGTGCATTTCCTCAGCAATGAATTTTTCGTGCATTTCCTAGAAAAGTGAAAAACAGTAACTTCCACTCGCCGCGAAGCTGGTCATCTGCTTCCTGAAACAGCCTGTCTAACTCTGCGTCCTGGCAGAGGTGCTGATCCGCCTGGTTGCCGCATCCTGCACCTGGCCTACTTGGCCTCCCTACGGCGCGAGCCCGGGCAAAACGGAAAAAGCGTACCGAGTACCGACGAGTCCTTTTGCACACCTCGTGGCCTCTTGGATGTTCGGTCAGATGCAACTCATGTTCAAATCATATTCCGAGCACGCTTACATCATGTTCTGACATCCTACCCATCCGAAACGCTAGCTGTCAATCCTGTCCTATTCCTGCTTTCATTCGATTTCCATCAGATTCCAAAATTTACCCCTACGAAAGCTGTATCCGAAATCGTGTCCGAATTCCCATGTTTCATCTACTTGAAGCGATTCGGTGCAACCCTTGAGCTGGCCAAGAGATTTTGTGTCAGAATAGCGGTCGCCAACACAACTTCCCCGTTTGCCAGGCTCATACTCTCTACATGCACGCCGGGGTTCGTGCATTGCACCGAAGTGAAACCAAGGTCTCTGCTGTTGTGACCAAGACCAGCAGCGACCAAAAAGAGCAGACAGCAGCAATGCAAGTACAAACACCACCACCAGCACCACCACAACAAATGATGACGATGATGACAGCTGATAATGACTGATGATGCCTCACAGACAGCCCCCACCAAGTGTCCCGAAAATGTAATGTAGCGGTTAGGGGGTCCTGGAGACGACCGAAAGGTATCTAATCTCTCGCTGGCGGCAGACGTCAGTCGTGCAAAACATCCAGCATCAGATCCATCACTGTGATGACCTGAAGCCCGGTGTGATCTTTCCAACAAATATAGCACGAATTCGAAGCCGAAACACTCCTCGCAATTTTGGAAATCCTTGCATCTTTGTTTCCACAATACCCTCCTCGATCAGAGCATCTAGCAGCTAGCAGAATCCAGCACCTCGCCAGCCGACACCGAGCCATTACCTCCTCAGTTCAATGTGTAGCATTTGCCTTTCACATCTGCGATGTGTGTGTGGGGGAGTTTTTTCTGGATAACATTTGTTGGAAACCGCCCCATGACTCATGACTCTGTGGACCCAGTGATGTCGGACTTTTAACCATCTTTGGGCAAGGCATGGCAAGGCACTTTCCCGGACCTTACCGACATCGCGTTCAGAGCAGGCTCGAAATGCCCACTACGACAGAGCCACTGCCAAACTTTCAACAATCCCCAGCCTTGGGAGCTCTGCAAAGCACCAAAGCTCTAAGCTCTTGGCCTCGTTCAAGGCAATCTCGACATCAATGCTGTGGTAGACCTCTTTGTCGGGCTGTCGGGTGGTAAGCCGGTGCTACGACTGCTGCCTCGACGCAATGCCACGGCCTGCAGCATCTCTTCCAAAAAGCTGAAGGCGTTCGCAAGCGGAAAATCATCAGAAGCAACTACACCATACCTGCAAGAACGCAGGAAAGAAGCTTTCTGCAGTCATCACCACAGAAACTTGGGTTCCTGCGTGTTGCCCAGGCTGTCTGCGGTGAAGAATAACACGCCAGCACGAAAGGATAGCTTATGCCTGAAAGGGCAGAGCACGACGTCCGAAGACCAGCCTATTTCGAATATGAGCTGTACTGACTTCCAGGCCTGGACCCCGGCTTCACCGAATTTCCGGCGACACGCAGTACATCGCAGAAGGCCTATTACGGAATGAAGCGTCCCAACCAGTGGGTATCCTCACAAAGATAAAGATGAAGCGCGTGGACGAGCCTCCTCGTAGAGATCCTTGTTGAGATCTCCCTGGAACAACCTTGTCACCAGGTGGCGGTCTCCGATATCACAATAAGCAGCGCATCTGAGCCAGGTTCGGAAAGAGAATGGATGCGAAGCGCTTTCCATCCCTGCACTCGAGCAAGAAGAACATCCACAAGAATTCATCTGTCTCTGCTTGACGGGCCTCGCACGTCCTGCAGCAAAGAAGCGCATTCCACGTCGTCGCTGCGCAAGTTCGAGTTCCAGTTCCTGTCTGGACATTTGTTCCGGCCCTAGCGGGGACATGTCCACGTTTCGGGCACCTCATCAATGTCCAAATCCTGCACTCGCCCCTCGAAGGCCTCTCAGTCGCAATCACCAGAAAACAGTCCCGAGGGTTCTGATACATTTCGCAGCGTGGCCTGAAAAATCCAAGCCTCAACGTCATCAAAGGCCCCCTGAACCTCGGGAAAGAGGTACTTCTGCTTACTTCACCAAGAGGTGCCTCCTTCATGCCGGAATCACAGCCTTCGCCTTGATGGCGCTGAAGTTCTCGTATGACATCCAGGCCCCCCAGTCCCCGCCCCTAAGAAGTCCCACTGAGTCGCTGAAGGCCACGGGGTTGCTTGGAAAGGCGGGCGGCCGGCGGTGCTCCGGCACTGCTGCCATGCTTCGCCATGCTCCACTGCCACCACTTCAGTCTTTTTTGCACGACAGATCGAAAGCTCCGTCTGTAGCTCGTAAGGCTATCTCAGGGACGGGTTTAGCCCAGCTCACACCGTCTCAAATCGCCTCGCGAAAATAGAGACGCAACCGTGCGCACGACTTGTCACACCGCCGGCCTGGTATTGCATCGGCTTGCTGCTCCGCATCTTGAAGAGGATCCGATACCTGAGAGTGCGACGGCGACGCACTCTTTGCCCCCTGCAGGCTACTCTTGTGCTGCGGGGGTGCCCGCACTCGCGACATCGAATGACGTCGGTTGGCTTTATCTCGTTCAATGCACCACACTTTCCGCAGATGTACCTCTTCCCATCTGAGCAGCAAAGAGAAACTGCAGGCAGCAGTTGCGCACTTCACTGCTGTCACAGTGGGCTTCAGGTCAACAAGATCCTTCTTTGTCTCCTGGGCTCTGTTGCTACGGAGAGCTTTGCACACATGTTATGTCAACACCACGTTACAAAGTTCGCGATTGTGTTGGCATGAATGAACCGAGCCCAGGTTTCACTGCCGCTTCGCAGGAATGCAGCATCTCAAGTCTTAAGCGACGCGTTCTTGCCAACATAAAGCAGAATTCTTCGATGCCAGAAGCACTCTCCAAGAGCAAACCAAATCTGACAGACGTCCTTCTTCGCGTCTGCCATGGTCTGGCAAGACTAGAATCTGCTCCCTCGTCCCAGCCGCTTTCGATTTGGGCTGATGCTGGAACTTGTTAGCATCATCTGTGATCATCTGACTTTGTTGGTCCACAGTGTTGCATGTTGCAAGAGGGCTGTGCTGCAAACGGCTTCCGGACTCAGCAGAAAGGAATCGCCTGCGTCTACGTCCGGCAGAACCTCACAAAATCACCCAGCGCGAAACTTGAAAGCTTATTTGCGAAAAAAGAGCTCCGGAGCAACCCCGATGCCCTTCCCACGTCTTTTTTCCCAATCATCTTGCTCTTCACTTTGCGCACCGAAACCATCGCATCTTCGGTGTATGTACAACGAAGCAGAATCGAGACTCCAGGCACAGGGATCACTTGTCCGGTATAGAATCCGGCGCCTGCAGTGCAAGGTCTTAACGCCACACGGGGCTAATGCTGTCCTCTTGCTCTTGGTTCATAAGCAGCTGCCTCCGCATCCTGTACGGTGAATGCATCCGGGGATAGTTCAGGCCTCAATCGACGCAGAAAATAGGCTTGCGACTCATGTCTGGCCACGGGGCGGACCCTCTTTGAGCCGGCACAATCACCTGCGGGATTCCCCAGTGCCTCAGCAAGGTTCCATTCGCCACGCTCGGATGTGTTCCAATTGAGGCAAGAGCGGATGGATGGCTCCCGGGTAGCAGTACAACCTTTCTTCGCAGTCAAGGGTGTTCGATCAGACCCAAACGCTGCAAAAGCCCCACAGGCATTGCTAGCCATTGCTTCTACTACCGGTAGTCTTATCCAGAAGTACCTTCGCAGCCAGTTCGGCCGCAAAAGGTTCTTCGGCAACATGCCCTTGACTGCCTGCGCACGAGGTGACAATCGCTTTCCAACAGAGTCGCTCAGATCAGAGCAGACTGAACGGAACTCAAAACAAAGGCGTAGCATCGGGCCTGTGAGATAACGATTGAAGGATTCAGCATCATCAACCTGGTGGCTGTGACGACCTGCGCGAAAGGCTTGGCTTGGCGCTTCGGAAGGCATCGAGGTCGAATCGAGGTAGCCTTGGGTCCTCGAGGATCCGTCTTTCCTTGCAAGCATGAAACTTGATACCAGGCCGGCGAGCAAACGAGGAAAATGACAGGAACGACAAGTAAAAGTGGTGCTCAGTGGCTACAATGAGGACACTCGATGATGAAACCGGCTGGACGAAAAGCGTTTTTCTTACGCTACGCCCTCTCAACTTCCTCTGTCAACCTGCCCACACCATCGGATTACCGACCATGCTCAAGACACAGCCCCTCTGTCGTGGCAAGAAACTGTTTCGGTAGAATCTGTAGATCTTTGTGTCCTCACGGTCGCATGACGTTGGAAGCACAAGTTGTGACCCGCCCGATGCGATGCTCAGTTGCTGGGAACAAACAACGTGCCCGGGCAGACCCAGGTATGGCCAGGGAAATGCAAGTGGATTGCATTCACGATTATCACGGAATCACCTGCCACGGAAGCGTTGAAAAGCTGTGACAGGCGTTCTCAATGAAGACACTTCAGTTCGAAACGAACAATGCAAGCACCTTTTACCCGATCCGGCGCGTAGTCGCAGCCTTTGCACTCGATCGGATCATGTGCTCAAACGAAACAGAAAGACTGCCCATGAAGGCTCGCGGCACACCTTCCTTCATGAGACGTCGACTCTGGCTTTTTTTCAACTCACGCCGCACAGTTCCACGGATTTAGGGCATGACGGGCTCTGGAGTTTCCTGACATGCAAGAATCAGACAGATATTTGAGGGGTACGAACGCTTGCTTGCGACAACTTGAGTTGACCTTCTGTTCACTTCGGGAACCTGCCAGCTGGTGTGAACGCCCGTACGTTACCAGCCCGTACCTGTGCTTGCAGATGGTGGCGCTACCGTTTGGTGGCCTTCTTGCCTTCAAATGAATTGATGCAACGGAACGACGACACAGGTTTCTGTAGTCATCATGGACACAGTATCTTTTTGTCCTATATGAAGTAAAACGATGTGAGTGGGACTGTTACGCCAGGCCAGATTACCGTTGAAAGTCCGAAGGCGACTCATGCAGCACTTCACAAATCAACGATCCAGCTGAGTGGCAAGGTGGGGCTGCATCTCACTTTGACTCCTTTGCTGTCGTGGCACCCACAATGGCTGCCAGACCTACACCCAGGCCCAGTCCCACACACACAACCCCAGCCATCTGGCCAAGTTGTGGGTAGAGCCCGATGCGCACACCGAGCACTCCAAGCATTGGGATCACGAAGTTGTCATCAAGGCCAATGATTTCTGCCAGAACCTCCCCTAGAGTCACAAACACGGAAGCTATCAAGGATACTCCTGGTGAAAGCCCAGCGTACACGGCTAGAGCTAGGCAAACCGTGAAGCAACCAATACTTCCTTCCACTTTCCGAGCAGAATTGAAAACTGGAATGTAGCCAAAAGCTGTACCTATCGAGGCAGCTGCATCGCCCACCGAGAGGAAGAGAATGCCCAAAATCGCAAAATTGCTAGGTGCTGCAAGCATCGCGGCCAGTGCGCCTGGAAGGAAGTACGCAATCCCGGCTGCCTTGTTATGCTCCTTCTGTCGAATCAAGCCTTTGAAGGTTTTCAGGTACCAAGCCTGGACGGAGGGGACGCAGAGACGTGCCGCCTCGATGACCCAACAAACCAAAGACACGGCCAGGAAGGCGGCGCCCGCGTCCATCGCCGTACTTGCGGTGTCGCCGCTGCCGCTGTCGCCCAAGTAGGCCGGCTTCAAGACTTGGCGCTTGATCCCCCAATGGTAGCACAGGCAGATGATGCAGCCACCTATCATGTGGAAGGCCTTTCTCTGAAACTCCACGAAAACCTTTTCCACACGGCCACCTGCCTTTTTGGCGGACTTGCCAAACACTAAGTGGGTGATCAGCAAGCTCCCACCGATGAAGAATCCGCCAAAAATCAGTGTTTCTATCTTCCCTGTGTCCAACATCTCGTTTTTGAGCGCGCTGCTCATTGTGAGCAGGTGAGCCCGAGGCTTCTAGTCACACTCTGCTCAAGGAACTACGATAGCTTGGGCCACATCCACCAAGCAGGAGCACGCGGTTGCACACCACAAAAGACACATTCCGCATGTGAACCCCTCCTGCCCCACAAAGCAAAGTAGGTCTGGAGCGGTGCTTTCCCTGAAGAAGTCGGGATGCAAAGGCCGCAAGTTTGCCGACATCTCTTCCTCAAGGACGGACTCTGCAAAGCATGTTGCCATATGTGGCCCAGACAAGGCCAGGCCTTTTGCATCGATGATGTGCCACCATCCCTTCTCATCATGATGGCTCAAAGCTTTGAGCGTCCTTGCAAGCTGCTCTTGGACTGGCTAAACCGAACAAACGAAACGGCAGCTGTCCGGTGAGGCCGGGCATCTTCTGCTACCTGGTCCAGAGAAAGCATCAGGAAAGCTAGCTATTCGATTGCTCCCGACGGCCCGACCCTGGGCATGTTGTAGTCCGGATAGGGCTGCGAAGTCCACTGGTACTCGGCGAACGGGTTGATGACCTCCACAGAGGTCTCTGCCACGCAGTCAAACGAACTCGCAGGCTCAGCAGAACCTTTGCATCGCGGAAGCTCTGCCAGGTCCGAGAGGGATCTGTCCTCTCGACTCGACCGAGCCGGGTTCACCAGACAATCAGAAGGGCCATGGGCCGTACTTGTTGAACAGTTTGACATTGCTCCGTGCAGAGTTAGACGAACATCACCACTATCCATGATCTCCAAGCTAGAAAGGAAGCGCTCTTTCCATTCTGGAGCGGGCGGAATCCGGAGATGTGCGAAGCGTTCGAGTGTTTCACTGCTGTCAGGTGGATCCAGGGGCCAATTGACTCGAACTTGGGCATTTAAATGGTGCAGTTGACGGGATCGAGGACAAGGTGCCTGCCAATGCCTACGCATCCGAAAGCGAGCAGGCCCGGTCACGACAAACCGTCACACAACAGCATGAATTGCCAAACTTTTTCAAAGCTCCTGCGAACTTTCCGTACCCATCGTGCAGCGGAACGGAACATGGAGACATGGAAAGCAGGGAGCAATCGACCCTATCGGATATCGCTGTCAAGCTCTGAGACTCAGATCTGCTGGAAAACTCTCTGCGTTCAGCTGCAAGGTACTTACGGCGGCAGCGCTGGCTGCTAAAATGCGGCGCCCTGAGTACAGAGACAGCACATCGACATTTCAGAGGTGACACGGCAGCCTTGCGTCGCGAATTTTTTGCCGGATGTCGCGGGTGGGCTTCCACGTCAGGGCACCCTTAGCTTGACGCAGGACTTGGGCTAAATGATGCGATTCGCTATTTGTCGTGGCAGGGTTCATCCAGGGTGAACGAGATTTGTAAGAAACAACATCCACCTCAGCTTGAGGAAGTGGATTCGATGCAAACGCACTGTAGCGTCTGGTACACCCAAAGCAATGGTTGAATGTGGTTGAGTACGAGAGTCATCGGAAAGAATCGTTAAGCTTTCTGGCCGCTGCTTATGGAAGTTCAACCATGCTGTGCAGGTGTATGAAGCGATGATTTCAAATCTCGCAGCTAAGCTTTCACGTGGCTTTTGCACGGCACATTCATTCCTAGTGCAGACTGAAACTAGGACTGAGCTGGTGTGTTGGCTTTCCACTTTGCAACTACAGTAGTAGTAAAGTTATGAGTCAAGTCATGAGTATGCTGTATGCTTTGCATTACGCTTGATCTATGGCAGACCGCGTACAGGGATGGCGCTCCATGCGCTCACGCAGCGCCTGCTAGGGACCTGCGGTTTCTGACTCTCTGCATGGCATGGCTGCCCCCCAAGCACTGTCGCAATGAGCTGCGCTGCCGGCCTGGTATGGGCCTGTTGTAGGTGCCTGCGCAAGACACAAAAAGCCGGATGGCTTCTCGGAATGCCCAGCCCATGCGCCTGCTTCACCTTCCCCAATGGGTCTTCTGGCTTTGCCCTGAGGTGGAGCACGCAAGCAAGAAGATGCCTGAATGAAAGGTTTTCGGGATCAGTACAGACCCGTACAGTGTTGGATGCTTGGCTCCTATGATCCTATAAGGACATAAAGAGTCAACTGGTTTTCGCTGAGGATGGTAACATGGATTTGGATGGTGCCCTTTCTGCAAAGAGGGCTATGCTGCTACGTGGGATCACTGTGCTTGGAGTTGCGCGCACTTCGGTGCTTCTCGCCCCGCCCTACCTGGCGACGGCATGCAGCGTAGGACGGGTTGGCCCGTGACAGCGCGTACCAAAGCCCAGAATCTGCGAGTGCTTGACCATCTTGCTACTGTCCGCAAGAGCCTTGTTGCATACCGATGCCTGTAAAGTTTTCTTCTTGTGTGCCTCAGACACACAGAATGCCCAGATTGCTGGAGATGCACAGATTTTCCCCTGTTAAGGGCCTGTCCCTCCCTTTGTGCCTGGTTGGGGGTTTTAGGTTTGTTAAGCCTGCTCCTTCCCTGCTGTCAGCATTCACTCGGAGTTGATCTCCCGATGAGTGTCTTTTCTCAGTGGCAATTCGACTTCGTCAACGGCGTGGTCAGGATTGGTGCTGCAATCAAACCTTTCGTAACATGGATTTGGCATGATCTGGGCAAGCTTCTTCTTGACGCATCTTCGAGCTTGCTGTGCTGCGAACATGAACACCTGCTGCATCTTTCAGACATGTCGATCTGCTTGGAAGCCCTCTGCAAGTCGAGCAGCTTCAGAAAATTAGCTCACCATCCTGACAGCTGGGGGGCCTTTCCATCCGTAGCTTTTCCTCCTTTGTCACCTTTCTCACCTCCAAAGTTCCACAATGTGGAGAACGTGATTGGAACTGGGCAAGCGATCTGCCTCCGTACTGCTGGTTGCCCTTATTGCCTTTGCCATCTTTGCCGCGTTCCCTCACACAGTCATCGGGCCATGTCATACCAAACACATAACCGTCGCAAACAAAGACTGATGCCTTGGCGCGTTAAAGGTCGCACCGCGATCAGGCTTGAAAAAGACAGGACCACCAGCAGCTTCAGCACTCCTATCTCAAGCTGGAGTCTCGAGCGGAATCGAGAGTCAAGAACTGCTTCCACATGTCCTTGTGACCCAGCCCTTGATTCCAGGGATCGGGTCAATGGACTCAATGAACATCCGTGCAATGCCGTTCTTCAGCATCTGCCAAAGTCGCAGCAGACATCTTTACAAAGCACCCGAGGCGCAGAAGCAGAGGCCCGCCTTGTCCTCCCCAACCTGAGCAACCAGGGAATTCCTCATGAGCGTGCCGACGATGTCAGTCTCCGTCTGGCGCAGAGCGTCGCTTGTAGCAAGCAGGCTGTTCTGGTTGTGAGATACTGAGGCACTGACGCCCAGGCCGACTCGCACGATGATGTCCTTATCGTTCACGGCCCGCCATCGAAGCTGCCTGTCCAAGAGTTTGGATCTTCGATCTCCCGGTTTTTGCAACCGCGGCCTGGAGCCCCGATATCTGTCTTTGAGGGCCTGCAACGTGTTCCAGGTCAGTCCCACTCTGCACTCTGCAACGAATGGCTAGCCTCACCGCGTTCATCCTCCTCCTTGTCTTCCGTTCTGTGCCCCTCCGGCTTGTAAGCTTCACCTTTGTAACTGTCACCTGGAACTGCTAGGAGCAGGTGGCTTCAGGTTTCGTACTGAAACCGAAAGTCATCAAGGAAGGCAGCCTTTGCCCGGATGATGGAAGCCCTTCCCATCGTCTCCGAACTTGCCTTTACCTTTGTCCTCCTTTCCCCTGCCTGCTTGCAACGGTGCGCCAGAAGTTGAGCACTGCACATCTCTAAGTCTGTCTCCATCTCTGACTGTGATCGGCCTTTGCGATCACCTTTTCCATCTCCCTTGTGCATGTCGTAAACTCTTCCGTCGAAGCCCTTTCCATCGAAGCCTTTTCCATCAAAGCCTTTTCCATCAAAGCCTTTGCCATCGAATCCTTTGTTTGAATCAAAGCCTTTGCCTCATCACAGGGCCACATCAATGTGTAACATGTCAGAAGGATATTCCTCAGCTGCTTGGGTTGTAAGGTCCGTACCATGACCTGTTGTCCTTCTTCCTGGTCGCACCTGGGACAATGGAGTGCTACAAACTAATCATTATACCGAAAAGCCGTGTTCGACCGTGCACCCTTGGCGGTGCTCAGCATCATCCAGGCGGGTCACTGTTTCGTTCTCCTTGGCCATAGCCACTAACTTGCTACCTGAGGGCGCCGTTAGTCAGCAGAATATCATCTGGAATCTTCCAAATACGCTGGACGGCCCGCCTTGATACACCGGCAAGAAGCCGTCTTTCAGTTGCTGCTCATAGGTAGGACCATCCTGGCTCTGCCAATGGTCATCCCACCATCCGGGCTGATCCTTTCCGAGCGGCAAATTGATCTGCAGCCGCACATATGCTGTGTCCCCAAGGCATGGGCTCTGCGCCGATGCTCCCGGACAGGCTCTCTGATTGGATCTCTAGGATTTTGATCACGATCTTGTCGCTCTTTTTCGCGCCTGGAAGCGGAGACAGATGTAGAGAGAGAGAGAGAGGGGAAGCTGCAGATGCACTTCTGCAACCCTCGATTCAAAAGCTCAGATTCCCACGTTTCGCGATCCCTAGCTTCTCGTTCACGGGCATCTGGCGAGAATGTCACAAAGAAGTGCTCGAGACTTACGCAAACGGTCCCATTAGTAGCCACTCGGCATTCGGAAGTCTTCTGCAGGGACTTTCAGAATGAAGTAGGCAACCTTGACCTCATCGTCTGCCTTGCCACTTAAAGCACTGGAACCTGGACAGTCTCCTTTAATTGAAAACGAGTGTAACGATATGTCAAAGCCAGTGCATTTCTTCGACATGCAGTGGTAATGGCTGCAATGCTGATCTGCCCCAACGAACCGCCTTGTGTCTGAGGAGTGCAAGGTTTAAGGCTAGGAGCAACTGTGCGGATAAACGAGGAGCATTTTCGATGGAAAAGAGTTTAGGATTTCACCTGACGCCACCACAACAGATAACCTGGCTTGAACACAACCGAACTGAGTGTATTCAGAGGTAGAAAAACGAAGAAAAAGGTGAAAGCATTAGGGACGAGGAAAGTCGTCACTTCTTCAGAGGGGCATGAAGTCTACTCTTTGGGCTGACGTGCCGTCGACTGCTGTCCTGTGACACTGTGGTCAAGAAGTATCTTGCGCTGCCTGGCTCAACCTTCGGGGGTAGGCGTGTAGACGCTCTGGGGGTCCCGTGTAGTGTGGGGCATGCCATTCACCCGGACACAGGAACCCTGATAGCAGCCACAGGAAGTCTGCAGCACAGAAAGTGCCGAAGCAGCTGCTGCAAAAAAAAACATCTAAAAATCAAGTGCCAAGCATCTCAGCAGAAAAAGTGGGAAAGCAGAGCTCTAGCTCAGAGCCCCGACCTTCCTCTCTTCGCTTCTCCCTCTCGCGGCGTTCTCTCCTTAAGAGGAAACCAGGATGCACATGGGCAACAAATCACATCGCTTCATGCGAAGGCCACTGCTCTCTCATCTCTCGTTGGGCAGCATTGCGACGACCTCAGTTCCACCAAGCAGCCGTCAGGCCGCAGTCTCTCGAGCATCGCTTGAAGAAACGGGCAACCCTTCCGATTGGGCTTCTGCTTTTGCTGATGGCCCTGATTCGCTTGCCGCCCTGCGCCAGAGAATCAGGCTCGTCCAAAGCTTTCCCAAATAAAGAACAGAAGCAGTTGACGAACAGCTGAACGAACGAAGCCACAAGCCCGGCATTCGGGTCATCTTCCATTTCGTAGCGAGTCTTCTGCACATTGGACTCGTTGATCATTGCTAAAAGCCTGGCACGCAAGACCATCGGACACTCGTGAACTGTGCTTTGTCCACTCAGGCTGAAGCTTATCCTCGGTGGTGGTGGACAGGATGTCCTGGGCTCACAGGTTCTGGCCTCGACAGGCCTCGGCCTAGGGCCTTGCGTCTGCAAGCCACACCAAGCCAAGTGGCCGAATGCAACAGATCAGTCACGTTGACCCATCCGTTGTCGTCAATATTGACATTCACCTGGCACTCGAGACACACTGTTCGAGCAAAACCTCTTCAAAAGGAGCGAGTGTTCCAGGCAGAGCTCTATTTTGTCCCGATTTGTTCAGTCCTTTGCCCGAAACCTGGCCGACACCCCCACCACTTTCCGGATCAAGCTTGTTGAACGAAAGTGAGGTAGGTGAATGTCACATTGCTAGATTAAAGAATCGGAAAGTGCAGAAAGCGCGCACAGCATCTCCAAGATGCTTCAGGCGTGGCTTCGCAGGTTGCGCATGAGCAACTTCAAAAGTCATGTGCTCCTCCGCGCTCCGCCGCAACTTACTAACCAGCCTCCGGCTTGGCCGTGAGAGGCTCACAAACAGTTCACGCATGGAACTTTCTCATGGACGATTGCTGGCTATGCGCTTGGGATAGTGGAGACGAAGGCCGCTGCAGCGCTGAAGACACATCCACACCGTGAGAAGGACGCCTGCACAGTTGCACTGCATGATTGATACACATCCGAAGCCACAAGCAGAAGAAAGCCTATCTCCGGCATGCTCCCGGGTGTAAGCTGTGCTGTGGGTATGAGACAATGGTGACAGCGGTGGACGATGTCCTGAGTGAGCAAGCTGCTCACACGTGGACAAACTGACCGCACTGCTCAAGTCGCACGATTTCCTGCAGCAAAGCGGCCCGAATCCGTCGACACTGTAGACCTGAAAAGCAACCCGCTGTTTATTTGTTGGTGCACAAGGCCCGTAGGCTTTTGGTCACAGTGGCAACCATCCTTAGTGCCAGGCAGTCTCCGTTGGTCAGGTTCTGGTCTCGTCCAAGTTGGATGGTCGGTGGCATGCGCCAATGATTTAGGCGACATCCCAGCACGACCTACACATGGAGGTTCTTGCATGCACGCATCTGCCGTTGCCAGGAGTCGTTGTCCGTCCTTCCTGGCTGCCTGCGCTGCTGGTAGAATTCATTCTGGAGAAAGCTTGATGCAAGTCCTTGGTTTTTGTGATCCATGATCCGCAGGCCACGGGACATGAAACAGAAGCAGGCACAGCACCAAAAAGTCAAGATGCTACATGTCTGCTGTGGGCAATAGTCAATGGTGAAGCAGGTCTTGCTTTGCCAACAACCTTGTTTCACAGGCACAGCGGTGGTTCATGACTATCTTCTCCGCACCCTTCTATCTGTCGCAGAAGTGATACCTCCCGCGCTGCACGCGGTTGGCTTGGGCGCCGCGAGTGGGCAGCCGCGAGGGGGGACAGCGGCTCTTCCATGAAAGACGATGTGTGGCTGCAAGTTGCTCAGCTGCAGGAGGCTAGCACGATAGCCATGACTAAATGCCAAGACTGAACTGCCGCCGCTTTGTCTGCGTAAGAGCCAAGGAAGCTTCGCGAGCTCGGCAAGAAGCAGCGCTGGGAGTGGAGCAGAGAGCGGAAGTTGTGCAAGTGCCCCGGCGGTGCCTTCTTTGCTCCGTGCCGGAGAATCCAAGAAATCTTCTTGGAGATCTCCGTGCGCTCATCGTCCGTCGGTCTCAGCCTGGCTCAGGGCGCGGTGGCGTTGGTGTGAGCGAGATCGAAACATGTCGGCCGCACGACATCTGCTGCTCCAGGCTGCGGGCATTCTTGCCCTGACCAACACGGTAAGCGACGTGACGTGATAGCAGCAACGCGCTCCACCGGAGCCTCGGGGGCGTCTGACGCAGCCGGATGTGCCTGGCAAAAATGAGGATGCAAAGACCGTACAGTTGGAAGATGTCGGTAGCCCCACGTCCCCTGGCCTGGTCCTGGTCGAGGTCCTGGTCCTGGTCCTGGTCCTGGTCGAGTAGATCATGACCGAGGGCCTCAGAGGCTTGCCATTCCTAGAACTGCGCAAACAGCTCCCTTTGGCTAGGAAGCCTCTTCCTCTTCTGCTTGTGTTGCCCCTTGGAGATCCTGAAGAGAACGGCCAGATGTGCGGCTCTGGGAGAGCCCGTGCGCGCGGCCTCCAACACGGCATCTCGCTCGGAGCCCTCCGGTTCGAGGGAGGCATGCAAGCGCGCCTGGCACGGCACAAACGCTTCAATTCGTCAGCACGTCGCATGATTCTCGCTGACACATTCACCGGCTCACCGCGTCCGCATCGTTTGATGGCTCCGGTTCCCGTGCTGGCAGCTTCTCTATGTCTGTAGGGTCCACCTGACAATGGCAAGCATCTTAATTCTTGCAGCTTACGCTCCGCAGTGTTGGTACCCTCGGATTTGGAATGTGGCAGGTCAGGGTTTGGAAACAATTGAAAAGCGACTCCAACGGCTTCAGACAAAACTGGGAGCCTTGATCGACACTTCTGTCGAGAGCTCTGCAACGGAAGCTAGCTGTTCCCCCTGCCAGTCTTGCACCGTGCAAGAGTCACACTGCAAAGCTTTGTTACACAGGTGCCTCATCAGCATTTCCCTTTGAAGGCTGAGAGGATGACCTATTGCAACAATCAGGTGGACTGTCATGCAGAGCATCCAAAACAAGTGTCAACTCGGAGGTGAGAGAACTCTGAGCGTCCTGCGCTGGACAGTCTCGGGGCTCCGCTGAATGCTCTTCTGAGGGCTGCGCTGGCTCTTCCTGACGGCGTGAAGCTCAGTCTCACATCGCAGTCGTGAGTCCGACACCAGAAACTAGCTGCAACTAGCTTCATGCTGCTAAGAGGACACATGATGACAGCCCTCTTTTCTTGAAGTTCATTGCAGTTCATTTCCCACCCTCATCCTTCAGTTCAGTCACGACCCGTGGGATCAGGAAGCAAGTGTTGAGCCCGGTCCTTTGGCGCAGGCTCTTCAGATTCTGCTGCAGCAGAGTGGCTGCCTCCTGAAGCATCCGCTCTCGTCTAAACACTACCAGCTGACACCAACCCATGCCTTAGACTAGACCGCAACAGTCCTACCAAACTGTTTAACTCTGTGTGAGATGCTGTTTCCAACAGAAGGCTGGGGCCCGCGCCCATAACACAAATGGACTTCCACTATTGACCTCGGTCTGCCCGCTTCCCGACACGACACCGGGACCTTCGTCCGCAGATTCCGTCCATGCTCTTCAAGGAACTGCCAAGCTCAGTGCGCAATTGTCCGAATCACTACTGGCTGAAAAAAATGAGCCATGACAGCTGAGCAAAACACAAACGGAAGCTATGGACGTGAGTGCCGCATTTCACACACTCTGTAGTTCAGCCTCGAGGATCACAAGGTACAGTGCAAGCAATGAGCCCGTCTGACTGCCAGAGCTGAGACGCTCAGAACCATTTCAAACACGGCTGAACCCGGTCTTGCAGTCTTCGAGCGAGGCAAGAGTCGTGGTCTCAAGCCCAGCGAAATACTACACATGTTGCACAGGCTCTGCACTCAGAACTCTGCTCAGGTATTATCTTGTCATGAATCTGTAGAATCTGTGCAAACCGATGCGATCTGAAGATGCCGCACGGCACGCTGGAGTGGCACCAACGCCAAAAAAGGACGAGAAACTTACATAATCACGGACAGCTAGCATCCATGCGCACTCATTTCTGCAGGGCCTGTATGCGGCGAAGCTCTTGCTGTCTGAACTTTGCAAATGTCAATGCCCAGAAGGTCAGGAACCACGCATGCAAGCTCCCCTCTCCCGCATGCTTCCTCCCCGACCTCAAATAGCCACCCACAGCCCCCTGATTGCTTTGTTCGTGTCGAAGCTTTGTCGACCAGCGATTCTGACTGCAGAAGCGGTGCACGGGCGCCGTGCATTTCGCAGCCAGTGTCCTTCCATGCTGGAAACGCCCGTTTGGCAACAAACCGAAAACGAGGCTAGCCCCGAGGACCCCCCCCCTGCACACACACACACACACCCACACCCGGCGTCCAGTGTACTGCGCTAATTTGGCACTCTTCGCCTGCAATCGGGCCGAGGCGGACGACCCGAAGCGTTTACAATCAAGTCTTCCTGCAGCACAGTTGGACGGCTTCATGGGTTTGTGACTGTGGTCGCCTTTGCTCAGCAAATCGTTACACTTGTTTACACTTCCTGGGCAGATAGCTTATGCAACTGCTGCAGGCATTCGTGAGACGCACTTCACAAGTCCACGGTCTGTATATGCTCGGCAAGCCCAAGCGCCGCAAGTGCGCGGAAGGCTTCCGCCAGTCACCGGGGGCAGCCGTTCGTATTAGTTTGGCCACAGCACCGAGCCTGCAGCCGCGTTTGTTGCAGCGGCGAGGGGAGCAGTGGTCGCTTCACCGCTGCCCTGGCAGTCAGTCTCTAACCCATGACAGGTGAGCTCAAATACTGCGGCTTCTGGATCTGGGTTGCTGGCCGCACGGCCTTGGCGCTGCGAGGTCACGTAAGCGACTAGCTGCAACTCCTGCCCTATCCGGGGAGTTGACCCATTGTCGCGCCAGCCATTTCCGCCGAACCGGCCTGAACTTGTCAGGACGAGACCGAGGTACTGCAGAATCGGCACAGGTGCTGCACTCGCGGGCCTTGGGCGCTGCTTTCCTCGGATTGGCACCGTCTTCGTCCTTTCCATTATGTCGAGGCGGCTTGACATTTGGGAAAGATGTCGGAACCAGAATGGGCCCCGGAGTGACGACCCTCGACCCTCCATCAGCTAGTAGAACATGTCCAACACTGTCACCCGTACTCTGGTAAGTACTTTCATTTCTCTAGGAAATGACAAAACTGACGTAAACGTTGGTGCTTCGGTATCTGCTGCCTTCGGCTTCTTCTTGGCAGACGGTCTTGGCTTTGCTCCACCCTTTCGAGCGCATGCTTGATGCACGAGCTTCTTCTCTGCGCATCGCGCCTTGGCAACGCTTGCAGGCGGAGGGCCAGGAGGCTTCCCATCCAGAGTGGCCAGATCGCGTGCCTTCATGCTTGCAGCTCACGTCGGAACAGCTACGTCGTGGACATGTCCTGCGTCCTGCCTGAGGCATACCAAACTTGTTCATCTCAACTGTGTAGGTCACCTCCGCGAGGCTTGGAGCAGTGGTCGCTTCCGTTGGCCTCTTGGCCTCCGGACCGGGGCCTCAGTTCCAACTTTGAGGTTGCCAATCTGTGCCTTGTGGAGGAAGACGTCCCTGAGTCAACATGTCCCGTGGCGAAGATCAGTGTCAGGCGAAGGAACACTTCAGCGGTCCTGCCGAAGATTGCGAATGCCTCTGAGTTTTCTATGAAGCCGAATCCTTGCTTCGCATTGAACGACCTCAGAGCCAGAATGTCAAGCTGAGTCAAGCTGCCGAAGCCCCGAGGCCATGCTGTGTCAGAATCATAGGTTCCCAGCTTTATTCTGCCACGGAAGCGGGTGTTGTTCCCTGATGACACAGCTTCGATTCTACGATGAACACGTACCGCAAACATCCGGCTCTCAGCAGTGCCGTGCACGACCATGAGGTCTCGGCCGGCAGCAGCTGAGGCTACCGGTACCAGGTGCAACTGTGCACCAGGAAACGTCTGCATGGGCTGCCTGAGGCAGACTGCATCACTTTCGATTAGCGAACCATCGGTGTTCGTTGCAATGCCACTCCTTACGCTCTAGGTCTTAGTCCTCCGGATGCCCCAAAACCGGCCCGGCCGCAACAGGGACTTGACAAAGGAGCAGACGGCGAAATGCACTATACCATGGCAGCCCAAGCATGTTATGGCGGGATTGCAGAGACTGAGGCTTTTGAGGGCTTAGGGCTTGCGCACGGAACCACGCACACCACCTCACAATCGGCGCAAAGCCAGGGCTTTGTGCTTGGTTCGCCAATCCCCATAAGCTGGAATGCGAGCGCCACAATGCTGCATAATGTGGTGTACTCACTTGCATCACTTATTAAATCTCAGGCCTTCGACCCGGAAAAGAGGGGCCGGAGGTGCACCAGTAAAGTGGCTAAGGCCACCGCAGGATCATCCCTTGTCCCTGGAAGCCAGGGTATGCAAATTGGCCTCCCACAAAGAAAGGATCTGTTGAGCACACGGATGGATGCAGCCCTTCTTGCCAGCAAGGCACCATCAACGGCACAGCCCTGTGCCATGACCTTGCGTGCATTCCGCGTCTATAACATCCTTCAGTCGGCTTCCAGCTCTGGTACTTTGGCGATCACGGACTATGCCGAAATGTTCCGCACTACGCTGAAGCTCCGGCAGCTTCTGTGGAGGCACCAGGCGCACCTGCAACAGCTCAAGAACGCAACCAAACACGCAACCCCACTCCCGCTTGGCACCAACTTGTCACCATCATGCCTTGCACCATACGAGGCATTGTCGACCTGGAGGAGTACACAACCACCACCCCCTCTGCTTTAGTTGCCTTTAGCGCTATATTCCTGGCCACAAGAGTCTGTGGCAGGAGCATTGCCACAACGTTGCCCGGCATGCCACCGGTCTGCATTCCACCTTATCGCTTGGCACAGACCACCCTGACCCTGGCTGCACCGCAAGCACTTGCCGCTGGAATGTCCCTGCAACGAGTTACGGCCAAAAGAAGCGAAGCCACCGGACATGCCGAGGGCTGAGTTTATGGGCCGCATGCCACCACTCCTGACAAGGCGATCGGGCACTTTCACTGCATCCTGTTGCAATATAATACACAGCCTGACACAAACTACATTCCTGTACATGGCCCCAGTTTACTCGGAAGTGTGCAGCTGGGTGCTGCACTCTGAAAACATGCCAATTCTAAAACGTCGCTGGAATCTCAAGAAGAATCAGTGCGGCCAAGGAACATCGGCACTCCGTCTAGTAGCTCTCCTGGCATTCCTCGGCAACCGAAGTCGCACGAAAGCACTGCAGTACATCCTGCGCCCAGCATGTAAACACCGGATTGGAAACAGAATTGTTCTTTCGATTGTCTTCCAAGCGCGACGCCACATGTTTATGCCTTAGGCCGTCGCCCATCACTCCATTCCCCACAGCACCCTCGGCGGACATGCAACATTGGATAATCTCCAAATTTGCGGGTGGGGGACTGGATGAGTTTGCCTCTGGTGACAGAGGACTGATGGAACCGTCACGCCCGACTTGATCCAAATTGATGTCCCTCCCACGACTCCGACTATGGTTTTGCTGAGGCCGTCGGCGCCGTCGACGCCGTTCGCTCCCCAGAATCTGCACCTTCACAAGTTCGCTGCTGCGTGTCCTTCCCTAGCTCACCGTGCCAGCTGCCAAAGAATGACCCTCCCATCTGCGACATGTCGGCCGCAAGATACGGAGACTCCTCGGAAGGCCTCCTCAACCAGGGTCTGCACAAGAGACGCACGAACAGTTTTGAAGCCGCCGACCCACATGCCGCCGCATGTGCAGTCAATCGCATCGGCACCAAATCGCAAAATCTCCAGATGTTTTCAATAATGAGTTCAAACTAAACTAACAGAATCCCTCAAATTGGCTGGCAGGCAAGCTTTTATTGAAGAAACCACCGCGGCATCGACACAGAACAACATAACACACAACACAGGGAGCGTAAAAATCAGACACTCAGACTCTGAGACCCACACTTTTGAAGACTCAGACATCCAAGCCCTAAACGCGACAACCTAAAGCCCTACACCCAAGCCTCGTGCGGCCAAGCCCATCTGTATGAACATGACGGGTGGGGTGCGTACGGGGTGCAGGAACTGCCTATGCCCCCGACACCGAGTGAAGTGAAGTGAAGTGAATGTCTTTTGTGGGACGTTCTGGGTTCCGTGAGAACTCAAGCTGCGGCCCTCATCGTCCACGCGTAGTGCCTCGGAGGAGCCTAGCGAGCCTTGTCCTCGACCGCCGCGGCAACAACACTAGGCGTGAGGTCCGTCGCCCTACCCCTACGCGCGTCCCGTGCGATCGCTCTTGAGGGTGAGTTCGCTGAGATCGTTCCACGATGAAAGGTCGTACTGCGAGTCGCAGTCTGTTACGTGCAGTGCAAGCCGCAGCCCTGTGCGCACCACCGCTCTCCTCGCGGTCGAGTACGAGCACTTGCACCAGGTGAGGACAAGTTCTGCCGTCCACATCGAGCGCCTCTACGAGTTTTTCGGGGCGATCAGATGCTACCTGGAGGGGAACCTGATTAGCTGTCTAGAGCTCCAGAACCGAGAAGGAACCCCGACGCCGCCACAGGAAAAGGCAGCAGCACAGAAAGGGACTGCGCCCACCACCACTGAGCAAGTTTCTCAAGTTGTCGAGGATATCATCTTCGCCCGCATTTGGGGGGAGGATGACATCTGGTTCCACAAGACCAGCAAGCATTTTGCCCGAGTGATCGAAGCTGAGGTGAAACTAGGCCTAATCCAGCTTGCTGTACCTCTTGCACCGTGGCGTTGCCTGGAACTCGGAGTGCTTGCACAAGATTGCCGAAACGTTATAACACCAAAACCGAGTAAAAGGCCGGTAGGGGGGGGCGCCTTAGCAAGTAGTATCGTTTATGTACTGTGACCGGGGCCGACCTTGCCTCATCGTTAAGTTTTTTCCAGTCCGACCAAAACTGAGGAAGGAACGCTGAAGAAGAACTGATAGGGACAGTTCAGGTTTAGCGATCTTGCTAGGGGCAAATCCTCGAAACATGACTGCGCAACCCTCTCTCTCCCTCTCTCGTATTCTTTCTCGCGTTCCACTGTATAGAACACAGAACACGATTACCAAGATACGTGTAAACGAAGCCAGAATGGTCACAACTGACAATGATGCCAGAATCGAGGCCTAGGAAGCCACACTTGCTCAATGTGCTGATCACATCTGAGTCAAGCTGCCCACAGCGCCAGGACAAACGCCGAAACAACCCCTTCACACTTTCGTTTGACCTATGCATATGCTCCCGTTCGCACGTGCGCACTCACCCCTGCCACCGGTTCTGTGCGCATCCCCAGCTGTTGCATCGAGCTGTCCTTGTGCCAATCATTCCAGACTGAAGGTCCCCATACCTCAATTGAAAGGTGGATGGGACTTGCAGGTGAAGTCTTAGGGTCCAGGTGTGGTGCGGGTCGAAGCCTTCAACTTCTCCAACCTGGCATCCATTGCTCTCGCGCTGCGCAGCCGCTGCACACACTTCGGAGCTGCAGGCCTGTGTAGGAGGCCCCGGCGGAGATGACCGTGGCATTCCCTGGAAAGCCTCAGAAACCTGCCAGGCGACACGATCTCGGAACGGAGACCTCTTGCTTCCGCTACCTGTAGCTGTCACATTGGGCAATAGATCCAATAGCCCGTTCACGCGGACCCAGCGAGCGGTTGATTATCCTGCTGGGCGCCCCGCATCGGGCCACACCATCTTCAAAGCGACATGGCGTTCCCAATGAGGCAACCTGCCAAAAGTCGCATAAGCACAGCAGCTGACTACATGTAGCTGCTCCAGAAAATTGTGCCTGATCAGAAGTTCCTCACCATTTGGGAAGAAGCCCTGCAACAAAAGGCTTCAGATTCTGCATGCTGAGCCACGATGTATGATCGAAATAGATTCAAAGCTACAAGGCATGGACCCGAAGGGGGTGCAGAATGAATGCTTGGGCATGCCCAGCCTGCGTGAACCAATCACGCATCGTCGCTTGTGCGAATGGTCCGAATTCCTGGCTGAGCGATCTAACGCTGCTGACCGGACCTGGCAGAGTCTTGGGCGAAGCCTTCTGGACGCTGTCGAGGTAATACCAGGATAGGCCTTCTCAAGTAAACAAACTGAAGTCATTGTCGTTGTTGCCAGGAGCCGGGAGGCAGGCCACCTCCGCTATCAGGAACACTTCCATCCATGGCACTCACCTTCCACAGGGGAGACGTCACGTGCACCACGACAAAGTCCCCAACAGGAGCATGCGCAGGCCTCTCGCACCGTGCAATCCGTAGTCTTGACTTCATCAGCAAGTATTACCAACTCAGCCCTGAATCCTTCTAATAGGGGCATAGTTCCTATGTCCGATGAATCGAGTTTAATAGGCATCGAGCACTGCAAAAGCGGCTCTACAATCGTCTGTATCCACACCCATCCCCGCATGTTTCCGCAAAGCGGCACTAGAGCCACTTCGTCTGCGGTATTGGCAATTATCACAGCTCGCAAAAGCTCTCAGAACGTAGCATGACACTGGAGTAGAGGCACTTCTTCAACTGCAAAGCATGAGCAAAGTTGACGTTCCGTCCTTTTCGCAAGACTTTCAGCATGGATTCCAGTCACATTGCCAGCGCCCTCCTTAGCTTTGATTTTTCCATTTTCTCCACAGCTCGGTCTCCACGTTGTCAAGAAGGAACTCGTGCAAGATCATCTCAAGGTTGTCCTTGCATCAAGCGGGGTCTAGGAGTTTTGAGCGACATGCCTCAAGTTGCACAGCCAAAGACTGGCTTGAGGGAGCCACAGTCTGGGTTTTCTTGCTTTGCAGCAAGAGGGCCGAAAGGGTTTGGATCACTGACTGGCAACAAAACGTAACAAAACACGTCGGCAAATGAAAAGCAGGGTCCTGTTCTGTTTTGTAGACTTTGGCCGGGTCTGGTCCGCCACCTGGCATCATGGGGGCGCCACCCATCGTTCCCATCCTTGCGGGCAACGAACTTTCAATTTCAATCATGGCTGCCGCTTGTCATGGGGATCGGCCAAGTGGCATGGCCATCATCGGATCATCAGCTTCAACGTCTGACTTGGTGAAGAATGACTGCACCAGCCCTATGAGGCTATGACTGCTCATCATTACGAACCTTGGCTGGCGCTCAAGTTCGGTGAAACTACAAAAGATGTCTTTTTGAAGGATCAGGCAAAGAAGCATATACCAGCAGAGCGATGAAACGTAGCCGGGCTCCAAGGCAGTCACCTCGACACCTCTCTGCAGCATTCCCTGGGGCAGAAACAGGGGAAGCTTTTGATCTTGTGGCTCTTAAAGCGAGTTGACCCGGCCTTGAACTGAAAGGTCAATGGAAAAGGGGTTTTCGCAACCAGGAAGCCGGAGAAGAGGTGGGAGACCCAATAAGCTAAGAGTCCCTGAGACACCATGAAGACCATCTGGCCCTTCATCATTCCCATCATCGCCATGGGATCAGAGCCTCCCTGCAAAGCCTCCATTGGGTCCTTCGCTTTGGGCACAGATTTCACCAGGACGCCCACATCTTTTTTGACAAAATAGGCTTTCCGAGACTTGAAAGCCTTCTCGGTGAGAAAATGCGATGCTGCTCTCAGCATTTTGCATCTTCCAAGCATGCTCTGTGTTTTGACCTCCTTCACATCGACTTTTGGCTCGGCCTTCAACAAGATCATTAAGCTCGACCGAATCATGGAGGTCAGAACGACCACAATAAATATCGGAAGCAGGACATTGTTTCGAATTTTTGGATCTAGAAAGATCCCCATCCACGGCTGCGTCACGGAGGTCCAAAATGCCTCCTGACCAAAGGGAGCGGCTGTGCTTGCAGAGCCACAAACGGCCACAGCCACGGTTTGTTCATGTCACACCTCGAAACGGCCTCATCTCTCAATGATACACCCCCCCCTTTCCCACTGACTCCAAACTACCGAAGAACTGAACTACCAGTAGCTGATGACAGCTGATCGGCTCTCTCTTCGAAGAGACAACCAGCCTTTGCGGATGACAGCAAGCCAAGCGCACAATCCAAATGCCTGCTCGGGATGAAATACAAAAAAACACCAAACGACTCTGCCGAAACGGCCGTCGGTGTCAAATTGTCTTCTTGTCCTTCGCTGGGGCCATGAGGGCTCCCAGCAGCCTTGTACCCAAGATAGCATTATCGATCAACCCTTTTCCAGCACGCCAGGCCAGAATGACGAAAGATCAGCAGCTTTGCTGACAGGGAAGCTACATTAGGCCTACCGAATTATTGTCTCTCAAGTGCTTCGCGTCACCACAGAGGACCTTAATCCATTGCAGCACGTCTAGACTCTGTTCCCATCACCTGCAACAAGACCTGCCGCTGGGACACTGCCCTGATTCAAGGTGTGTGCAGCTCGGCGCATGGGCAGGAAGGCCTGAGGGTCCTTCAAGGCGTCAAAGTACAAAGGCTGCTCACCCTTTGGGAGTGTCGTGATCCGTGCCTCGCCATTCTCCCTGAAAGTTGCACCGCTTGTCAAGTTGTCCCTGGTAGCTGCAGCCGGGCTTTCACAACCAGCACAGTTTGTGACAGGGCCTGATCTCAATGAATCGGCGCCCTCCTGCGGGAGCCTTGCCGTGCTCCAAAACAAACATGGTTCGAGCTTCTGGCAAGAATCTATGTCGAGGCTGTCGCTTCAACTTGCGCCTGGCCCAATCCTTTGAAGTTGTCCTGAAAGCAGTCTTCCAGAAAATGCTGGCTAATGCCTGAACTGATCATGATTGTACTACCCCGGTCCTTTCCGGAAGCTATGTACCTCTTTCGAACGTCCTGACAAGAACAGACTGCAGGTCCTCTCACTTGCCTAGTTGCATCGTTGCGACCCCTTCCTCAGGGCTGCGAGTGCGTCGCGCACCTTCAGGCCGAAAGGGGTTCCCGGGGTGCGAAGTCCTTTTTGCTGCTCCGGAGCATCCGGCCTGCAGCATCAGAGATATCAGCAGAGGTCTCCGTTTCCTGGCACAGTGTCAGAGCTGTTGGACCGCAAGGTTACAGGAGGAAGCATGTGCCCGCATGTTTTGCTAGAAGACTGGCGTTTACCGAACCAGACAGCGCTTCCTTCCTACCGCAGGCCCACAGCAGGCGGCCCTATTTGGTTGTCGCATGCGGGAAGGACTAGACGGTTATGGCATCACCTCGACGCCTTGGTTCCCAAACCCGAGCCTACAAAGGATACCAACACCTGCCTATGTAAGAGGATGCCTCTCCCCGGCGATATACTGAACAAGTAGAAAAGCACCATGGAGCCGCGTGCCGAGGTGCGACACACAGAAACCAGACGGCTACAGCTGCAACACGACCGCATTTCGGTACCAGGGAAGTCACTAGTAAACTAAGCGGGGCTCGCCTTGGATCCGAGGCTCTCGTGAACACCTCACGAGATTTGTTCTGGCACGAACGTAAGCCACAGCTGTTGCTTTGTCAACTGCCTAGCTATCAAGCCAATGAGTATGAGCACGAGGGTCTTGTGCGTAGGAGCCCCTGCTGGTGCATGTTTCGTGCTTACATCGACGCTTGCTGCCTGACGTACCTTGATCTTCCCTTTCGCCACACTCTACGGCGATTTGCACTGATGATGGGCGAAAATCCGAACTGCCCCGGTCCTAAACTTCAAATCCTTGCTCAACGAACGTGGACGAGATCTGAATCACCAGAAATCTTCAGCGAGTGCCTGTCTGTCTGGCTGCCTGCCTGTCTGGCTGCCTGGCTGCCTGGCTGCCTGGCTGCCTGGCTGGCTGGCTGGCTGTCTGCCTGGCTGCTGGCTGCCTGGCTGCCTGGCTGGTTGTTTGGCTTGCTTGCTTGCTTGCACTGCATTTCAGGAAGAGGCCCAAGGAACCCTCCCCCCAGCGCGCGAGCCCCACGCCGAGTGTGGCTGTCTGTTGTTTCGAAATGTAGCTTCGTGGAGTCAAATGAGACCTGCCACGAACGGTAGTGTCTATCAACCCAATCTGAGGGCCGTGCCTGGAGACTGGAGGGAGAGGTTTGCACTCCGAATCTCCTCGCAAGGCTCAGCAAAGCGGCCGACAGTATACTCTGGAAAGCTCAACTCAGAGAGCACCTCACTTTGAGGTGCTTGCAAACGGAGCCCAAAGTGCCGCAGCTCTGTAATCCTTAGCAAGACTACACTCACACGGGGAAACCATTCGAGTGCACCTGCTTGCTGAGCACAACGGAGCTCGCCGAACGACAGAACAACCAGACACACACTTTCTCAAGTGGTGTTTCGATAAGTCCCATAAGGAGGGTACGGTAGTGCGGACAGCTTTGACGCAAGAGCTCTGGCTGTCGGGCCCTCCCGCGACAGCGATATACCCTCGGCCATGTGCAACCGACCGGGAGCAAAACGACGCGAACAGAATCTACATTGTTAATGCAGCAAAGTACTTCTTTCTCTGCAGCTTAGTGTGCAACAACACACTTACAAGACAACGTGCCTTCGAGTTGAGTGCGAACACAATCCAGAACATGCCGTTCTTCTCCACAGCCACCTCGTCTTTCCAGACATGGCTCGATCTGTGCTTGAGGCTCGAGAACACTTCACATCCAAGCATGGCGGATGCACTTGATCCCATTTGACAGCATCACCGATCTCGAGATTGTGGCTTGCACATAGCCATTCCTGACAACATGTCATCGGCGAAAGCGACGTAGGCAAAGTCGAGGGCCTTCAAGGAATCTTTCATCTCAGCTTGCGAAGGTATTCTGACCTGCACCAGGCCGCCGTGCCAATTTCACTCTTTGAGAAGGTCTAAGGCCAAGCCTCTGCAGCTTCCATGCTTGCATAGCCCTCCCACGAAGAGGGAGATGGCTGCCTCGGAGGAGACTGGTGCGGCAAAGGGCCAGTCCTGACAGCATAGGAGGCACTGAACCTGCTGTGCTGTGATGTCGTGTCCGAAACCCACCGGCTCCAAAGTCGTTCGTCAGCAGGGGCGCCCTGCTCCTTGAAGAGGTTCAGATTGCCCTGCTGCAGAGCTGCTGGGAAACTCTCCGCGATGCAGCGATGAAGCTGTGCATTTTGGCCGTGCCCTGTGCAGACCTGGTAGGCCGGAAGGTGTCTTCTTCCAGAGCCGTGTCTTCCAGCAAATGGTACAGAGGTGCCTCCGCAGGTCACTTGTGTATCAAAAAGTGCCTCTGTGGGTCTGTCACACACCCGGCACTGCCAACCTGCATCCTGCATGTGTTCCTGGCCAAACACAGCAGGGTCAGTGCAACCAAATACGAGGAAATGCCAGAAACCAGAAATACTATTGAGTTGTCATGGAGCGACCCGATAAACATTGGGTGTGGATGCAGTGGCAGCACTGTGTCGAGCATTTCGGATTCGCTTCCCCCACTTCTTCTGAAACAGAAAGGCAGATTCGTCCCAAATTTACAAGCCGTGCGCAGGGGTCGACATAACCATGTGTGCGCTCGTCAGACACATCGCAATCTTCGGGGCTATTCACAAGCTTAGGATAGCTTACTTTCGGCACTTAGAGATTTCTCGACTGGAGACTATTGGCAGCTGGGAATCCAGTTATTCGGCGTGGCTTGACGAGGGCTGGCGGACCACGGAGCAGCATCGGCTTTCCATCCGCCCTCCAAGGAGCTCGCGACAACATCGCGATTCAATTCTTGCAGATGTTTCAACCGCCTGCGGAGCCTTCTTCTTGGACTGTGTAGAATCCAAAAATCACGTAGTCACTAGATTTCAAACCCACCTACGTGGCATCAAGCATGTTCTCACTCTCACTCCTTCTTTCGCCAGAGCTAGGGGCAGGGGCCCCTGCCCGCACATTCTCACTCTCACTCTCACTCTCACTCTCGCTGTCTCTCTCTCTCTCTCTCTCCCTCTCTCTCTCTTCGTTTCGCTTCGCTTCACGGGGGACGAGTCCGAAGACCCGGGCCAGCCCCCCCCCCTCCCTACCTTGGTGGTGGAAGAGGGGCATTGAGGTCGAGCGCAAGCGGTTTTTCCCCGTGGTAGGTATGACCGGTAAAGTGCGTCTGGCGAAACAACCCCCGACCCTGAACTTTAGCCCGCATCCCGGCCTCATAACCGCGCCCTCTAAGGCAAACTCCTTAGTCCCTTCGCCAGACGCCTCCCCCTTCTTTGTGTTGGTAATTATTCCCCCACTGCATCAAGCAACAACTGAGTACGGAGCAATGCAGGACCACAATACCAGTATGATGCAAGTGGAGTTAGTATGGGCGGCGCTCCCCCTTCGTCTGGCAACCACAAAAGCAAGGACAAATACAAGGTGCAGTAACGACTTCAGGTAGGAGCCCCCCGTTGTAAAAAAGTGCCGGTTTAATTTCCCCCATTGGGGTTGTGTTGGTATCTTACTAGAGTTACTAGAGTACTAGAGCACTGAATTATCGGTAGTGTGCGGATCAGACGCCGCAGAGTGGCGGCGTATATGGCAACGAATTTTCGCAGAGCGGAAAGAAGCCGCCAAGATACAGGAAACGTGCTTCCCCCCGGCAAGGGCTCTTACAGTTGGAGAAATCCCCCACGGTGTGGGGTGAGGCTCAAGCTTTAAAACTAGCGACGGAAAAGAGGAGGGATCCGTTGGAACAGCCCCAAAGCACACTGCACTGAACCCAAACACCGTGCACAGCGAAACACCACTCACTCTCTCTCCTCACTTCGCAGGAAAAATTTTTGCCGCACTCACATTGCTCACTTCGGCTCTTCGACCTCATTGCGCCCATCCACTTGCTGCGTCTTCACTGGCTCCCCCCGAACCTGGTGCGTCTCTGGGCCTCCATATACTCTTGTACCTGACGGACTCCTTGCCACCGCTGGTTGGGTGTGAGGCGAATTGGTTTTCGCCGGGGACTGCGACTGGGCGTTCTTGGTCGCTGCTCCCCCAAAGTTCTCCTTGGTGGCATGTCGGGCGTACATGGTTGTTCCGCCCCCCAGGTTCGTGCGGCTTGGCGGTCTTGGTCGCTGCTCCCCCAAAGTTCTCATTGGTGGCATGTCGGGCGTGCATGCCCCTGGGTTCCTCTGCGGCTCAGAGCACTCCCCACCATCGTCGGCCTGGTTCTGCAGGTTGTGTTCACCGGAGCTTGGGCTCCCCCAGTCGACGTCCTCTTCGAAGTTGGGTGGTGTGGGCGCGGCCGGCGGGCCGCCCTCCCCCACCTCCCAGTTCCACAGGTGTAGGTACACGGTCTTCTTCAGTCGTGCTCGTCTCCCTTCTGGTCGTAGGCTGGGCTCGGCTTGTTGCTTGAGCTCCCCCCTTCTTGACTGCGGCGCTTGGACCTTCTTTCTCTTGACTTTGCATGCGTCCTTCAGAAGCTTCGGGATCTTGTGCGGGAAACGCATGATGTAGGCCCGCGTTTCGTTGGCGATCCGAGGTAAAAACTGGTCGGTGATCCCTACCAGCCCTACCAGCTTGTCTGCTGCCGCCCCCAAGGCTCGCCTTGTACGCAATCTCCCCCGGTAGCTGGCGTAGGCCTCCTTGTCATTCTCCCCCATCGCTTCCCCTTTCTCGTTGTAAAGCTCGTCCGTTGCGTCGTCATACTGCACCTTGCGTCCAATCCACTTGTCCAGTGGACTAGGGTGGAAAAAAAGGTGAAGGCCCCCCTTTGTCTCATGCTGCACCATGAAATCGAGGCTCGGCGCTGCGGGTGCTTCCGACTTCCCCTTAGAGGACGAGCTGGCACTCCCTATTGCCCCTGAAAAAAGCAGCAGGTAACAGCCCCAGGCCAACCGCATGCCTTCCCCCCGTACCAAGGAGGCTAACAGCCCCCGAGGCAAAGGCGCGGACACTTGAGCCAAAATGGCTTCTCTCTCTCTCTCTCTGTCTCTCTGTCTCTCTCTCTGTCTCTCTCTCTGTCTCTCTCTCTCTCTCTCTCTCTCTCTCTTTGCTTTGCTCCGGGGTGTGGCTCGCAAGCAGTCCTTGCGACCCGCGCGTTTGCGCTACTGTACCCCATCCAACATTTTGTCCGGACAGGCTTGGCTTTACACAAAGTGTTGTTGAGCGGGTGCCCATACGGTTCGAAAAAGCATGCCTCGGGTTACAAAAACCTGCTCTAATTTGCCCCACTAGCCTTGTGCTAGCCGCTGTGGCTCACCATTTTGTTGTACGAGGAAAGAAGTAGTCTGGGGTCCCTCGGCACTAATTACAGAGTTCCCAATTGCAGCTGGGCTCTCTTTTTGCCTAACTGAAAAGGTGCTCGGATGGTGTAAGAGAACGGCCTTCCGGCCGTACAGAGTTTACTGCCGAAGTATCGGAGAAAGGGCCGGGGCCCCGTGCTATGTAGTGTGTATGCACTTTGACAAAACTCTCCGAGCCATTAACTACGCGGCGCTTTCGCTCAGTTGTGCTCGCAGTCCTGGTGGTCCATTTTCCTTCACGACCTGTTTGGTCCATCTGAGTTGCCAGCCGAAGCACATGTCGTGCGAGTGCACCGGGTTGCGGTGGGTCCCGAAGCTCCGCAACTCTGGTGCTTCTCGGCACCTGTGTCCCCTTGGTCTGGTTCCCATCCTTGGTGCTCCGGGTCCTTCCCATCCACTCGAACTGTGCAGTGGGGCTGGTGCCCGGTTGCCATGCTGGGTGTACTCTGCGGCGGAGAAGCCTCCCGAAGCTCGTGCTGCTCCAGCCTGGACTGGATTGGTTCTTTGCACCGTCTGGTGTTCCGTAGACCTTTGTGTCTGCTGGGCGGTTCCCCGTTGAGGATGTCGTCGAGTGCCTAGTCCGGCTCAGGGTCCCTGGGTCCCTTCGTCGCATGCCTGTCACACCTGCACTGTGGCTGCATTGTGCGAGTTGGCCCCGAGGATGATGCCGATGGTCGCGGCGCTGTCCTTGGGCTTGTGGGCGGCGCTGTCCTTGGGCTTGTGGACGACGACGAAGACGAGGAAGAGCTGGGTGCCCGCTTTCTCTTCCTCGTTGTGGTGGCGGTGTCGGTACGGACTTGCTTTTGGGCATGCCCTGAAGTTGCCTTTGGGCAGGTGCCCGAAAAGGTGCGAGCCTGTCGTGAGGTAGGCGAGGTGGTTCTGGTAATAGAGCTTGGTTGGTTTCGATGTAGTCCTGGTGGCCCTCGTTGCCGGAAGGCTTGCTGTCCTGGGTGGCCTGGCCTTAGTCTTGGTAGCTGTGGCCACTGGCTTTTCATTCCTGGCACTTTGGGCACGGAAGCGGGTGATGGCCTGATCAGCCCTGGTGTCCTCTGCGGCAGCTTGTTGTAGCTGTTTTCGGGCTGCTCCTCCTTGAAGGTTGGTGCCCTTCTGCACACAGTTGTCCACTTCATGGTTGTGGCTCCAGTGTTTTGCCTCCCTTTTCACCAAACATTGAGGGCAGGTCCTGACTCCATGCACGAGTAGGGTGTCCTGCTAGGTGGCGGCCGTGTTTGCAGGCTTGTGCCGGCTCTGTGGAGGTCTCGGGTCCTCCGATTCGTCGGGTGTACGTATCCTTCTTGGTGTCCCTGCCACAGGCACGTCCGTTCCTGTGAACTTGTCCCCCTCCCAGCGCGGCGGTAGAGCTGTGTCTCTGAGCGGGTGTCCTCGGGAGGGTGCTGCAGGGTCGCCGTCTGGTCTCCCATCTTTACAAGCAGGTACCTCTTCCGTCGGACGCAGCAGCCAACAGCAAGTCCACGGATGCAGCTGGGCGCTCTGCCTCAACACCTGACAGGCTACCTGCAAGTGACGGACGGGAGTGCACATGAGTTGCGGACGGATCTGCATGCGCGGCCGACGAAAGGACGGCACGCAGGCGAACGGCAGCATCAGACGGACCCGCCTCGAAGGGCTCAGTAGGCGGAGAGGTCAAAGAAGAGCGGCCATGATCCTAACAGGACAAAAGAGCAAAACTGCAGATGCAAGTAACCACGAAAGGGGGCAGGCACCAATCGCACACGGACGGATCTTTTTTCTGGAAGATCGCGTCGGGCGGACGTTTAGTGGCCTTTGAGGCAATTGATGCATGTGTGCTCATCGTGCGGCTTGCGCTCGCCGTAGAGCACATTCCAATGCATCGGAACCCGTGAGAATTGGCGGAAAGGCGGTCAAAAGAAAGAAGGCGAGGGATGCTGTGATCACTGAAATCGGGCTGCGACATGAAGGTCATGACGCACCCCAAGCCAAGCAACTGAAGCTGTGAGACGGACAAAGCGGCACACAGGCACACAGTCCTCCAAAGGTCCAGTCGGCGATCGGACCCTCGCTGCGGGCGGAGTGACGATGCCTGAACACGGACAGAAAGAGCACAGTTGGAGAACCCGGGTTCCCACAAGGGTGAGAGACTTGAGCCAAAATGGCTCTTTCTCTCTCTCTCTCTCTCTCGCCAAGGCTATGGTGGAGGGTTGTTGCCCTCCACCGCGTGCTTGTGCGCTCCCGACGGTTGCCGGTGCCAAGAGTTTCGGTCGCGCACACCAACCATTGACACCCGAGCATAGCTCAACGCAACACTGCGGTAATATAAGCTACACGGACTATTCGGCTGTATATCATAGGGTGCCCTGAAAACGTGATCCTCCGTAGTCGGGAGTTTGTTTGCTGGCATCGGTGGATGTCCCGATGTCTTTAGGACTGTTGTAAAAGGAGTGTATGCAAGAGGGGAAAAACATGCATGAAATACCTGCCTTGCAAGTCTTATGCATGCTACTGGCACACCATTCTGAAGCACAAAGAAGAGTTGAGCAGGTGCCCCCTCAACACAAATGGAAGGAAGTTAGATGGCTTCAGAAATCCACGTGTTCTTTCTCTCACCAGCTGCAGTAGGGCGGTGCGCGGATCCGGGGTGTTCCGATGTGTTTGCAGAGGTGTACGATCATGTACTGGTCCAAAACTTGTAGCCATGCCTTCTGGGAGAGGTGGACGGTCAGCGACTTCTTGTGCGTCCTGAGCAGCGAGTACGCGATGTCCTCCTGGTTCATCGGGATCACCTTGGGTTATTAATCGAAATGGCATGCTGACCCTGGGCCACCCTGCGTGCCGCCACCAGGCCTCCAGGTGACTGCCGGAGGCCCCCCAAAGGTGACGGACAGGAAGGGCCAGGGTCAGAGCTCCTTGGAAGGGGCCCACCAGGTCCCCCGGTTGACAGCCGGGTTTCCACAAGGGTGAGAGACTTGAGCCAAATCTCTCTTTCTCTTGCGTAATCTCTCTCTTTCTTTCTCTCTTTCACCAGGGTTATGATGCAGGGGCTTTACCCCCTACATCGCGCGTGCATGTGCGCCCCCGACGGGTGTGGGGCGAGGAAGTTGCATGCAAGCCCACGACTCTGTGTGCTCAAGTTGCACACAACACTCGGCAACTGGACTCCGCACAGCCATCAGCTAGCATACTATTCAAGGTGGTACACACAGGCAATTGGCTGGCGATGTCGTTTCATTACTGCTTGTGTTTGCAGCACTGTATTGTTCATCGTGGGACTTGAATTCTGGGAACATGGCTTTGGCTCAGTCAGGCCAAGGCAGCAGTGTAAGACAAAATACGGAACAAAAAGACTACGCTGCACCATCAAAATTATTGCATCATGTTCCGCGGATCGGACGTCTCCAGAGTTAACATTCGACTTGGATCATTGTTCACCCCGTTGACTTAAGTCATAAGATGGACCAAGGAGCACCACGCTACTGAGCAATACCAGGCAAAAGGAGCACAAGAGGTTCAGCAATCCTAGGAGGGGTTGTTGCCTGCATGGGCTCTGGGCTGTGGCTTGTGACACGGGCAGCAACACCCAACGGAACGAGGAAGACAAACCGTACGGTCAATTTCAATTCCACTTTTACCCATAATGCAGGTGGCAACTTCGAGGCGTTGGGCTCGCTTGCTTGCTTGCTTGCAGGGCGTGTGGGAAGCAGAGCGCGGAACCCTGCCCCCCTGCGCGTGAGCGCTACGCCTGTGTCCGAGTTTGGTGTGAGACGTGAGGTGCAAAGCCAGGTCGGGTGTTGCATCAAAACACTCGTCCCCGATGCTCCCTATGCACGAACCCCTCTAACACCTAGTTTCATGTCCCCGCCTGGCTGAGCAAGTCTGTGTCGGTATAAGAGCCGGTAAGTATTCTACCCTGCTGTCGCACGCCCCCGAGCTGTTTGCGTGTTCTTTGGGACTGCAAAAACACCACTTTAGGTTTAGTGAATGCAAGCCATGGTGCAGCCACTTCAGCTTTGGGCGGCTCCTGTTCGCTACACATGTCTAGTTATGCTGCTGGCTTGGTGGATTTATGTTTCTTGTGGCAGTGCGGGTCCCCGAAAGGAAGCAAGAGGGACCGGGGTAAAGCAATAAGGGAACATCACAAAGCTTGGGCCCCCGCACTGGTGGTGGTGGTGTTGTGGCGGGGCTCCGGTGTTGTCGGGTTAGGAAGCAAAAGGGGGCAGGTTCAGAAAAGCCAAGTAGGGGAACGCCACACACTGCACCGGATGCCCCGTTGGGCTCTCTCTTCGCTTCGCTTCGCTTCACAGGGGTCAGGCTTCAGCTGAAGCCCGCACCTAGGCGCCCCCTTTCCCCCTTTGTTTTGTGGGAAAGAGGCTTTGGGGCCGTTTTGCCAGGGAATTTTCCCCCAGCGGTCGGTGCAAACGGTAGTGTCTGCCTGTCGGTTACCCCCGTCCCTGTACACTAGCGCGCTTCCCGGCCTCATCGCCGCGCTCTCTAAAGCCCGTTCCTTAGACCCTCGACAGGCAGAGACCCCCCTACGGTTTCCTATGGTCGGCGCTCACTTCCCCATTTACAACAACAGCACAACTAAGGTGCCGACTACGTTCTGGGAAGTTGTGGGGATACACTGCGGAACAACAGCTTGTGAAGGACGTTCTTCCCCTGCGCCGTACTTACGTGTTACACCGGCTTTTGTTTCCCCCCGACTGTCAAACAAAGCAGCATTGTAGTTACTATTGGGGAAACAGTAGGGGTGTGCCAAGCAGTACCTTACGTACATGGAAGACGTTTCCCCTGTGCCGGATTTGCTTTTAGTGCTGTACGGTTGTGGCTGTTGGAATCCTGGTGGGCATTTGTTGGAAAAACAGCGGCTAACAACAACCGTGCAGAACATACCACTGTCCCCCTTGTATCAACTTTTGTGCCCCCGGTCCCCTGGCTTGCTGTGAGGACAGGCTGGTAAGCTAAGGTCAGGCAGCAAAACCCACAAACACACCAGGCTTCCTCTTACAGTCAAACAAGCAACGATCTCCCCCTTATACTGGACCATGCCTGTCGTAAAATGCAGCAAGCATTCTTCTACGCCTGTGTCCCTCAGGGCTGGGTTCGGAGTCTTCCTCCCCCTCACTGGGTGCCAGGAGGTTTGCGACCGCCCCCATCGGCTCAGGCGCTGGCGGTGTCCACGGTAGTGTGGCTTGTTGGCTTTCCCCAGTTTCCCCCGGCGCTGGCAGGGTAGGTAGTAGTTCCGCTTGGGCGAGATCGGCCAGGAAGCTGTCTGTCTCGAGGGCGGCCATGTCTTCTTGGTTGACCCCTGGCGATAGCGCGAACCAACGCCGCTTTGTTCCAGCTGCGTGTGGTGCGTTCTGCTCCCCCACGTCGGTTTCTTGTACTGGCTCGGTCTGCGTCTCGTCGTTCACTGCTTGCTTCCCCCCAAATAGGGAATTTTGCCAAGTCTCGATCGCGTGCAGGACTGCCAGGACTGGTGCGAGGTCCCCGTCCCCCATGAATGCGGCAGCTTCTCGCAGTTCGGCCGCTGCTTCCAGTAGCCGCATAATCGCCGACAAGGTAGTGCTTGTTCTGGCAGTCCATTCCTTGTCCCCCTTTTCGAGGGCGATCACGTCGGCTGGGTGCACTTCTGCTCGTTCCCCCTCCTGCTCTGCCAGGAGAGTTGCCGGAGCAAGGCGGTCAAGAAGAGCGTCCCACCATCTGAGGTCGTTCCACTGTCGGTCTCCCCCCATGGTGCGCAAGATGACCGCGTCCAGCATCTCGTAGGCTTTTTGCAGGCGGGCACGGGCTCGTAGTACAGCATGGCTGGCCGAGCTAGCTTCCCCCATTGGAAGGTCATTGATGCCTTGTTCCACCATGCTGCGTAGGATACTCACATCCGTGGCATACTCTTCTGCGGTAAGGCTATCCCCCCGTCTCACACGCATGCTGGGCTCTCTCTCTCTCTCTCTCTCTCTACCGGGCTTGGGGGTTGGGGCTGCGTCCGGGCCCCTCCCCCCGTGCGAAGCGCACGCCCGCTATTCGCGGGCTGTCCTCTGGCATCCTCCGGGACGTTTCATCCCCCGAGGCTCGGCTTTACAGTACGAGGAAGTTTTTCAGGTCTCTCTCTTTCTCTACTTTAAGACGTCGACGTAAAGGCAGCTTCTCTTTCTTTCGCGAGGGTAGAAGCAAGCTCTCTCTCTTTCTCTCTCTCTCGCTCTACTCTTTTTTCTCCGGTCCGCTGCAGACGTTTCATTTGCGGTTTTCTCCTCATACGGTCAGACTTAAACAGCTACAATAGTTTCTCATTCAGGTGCCTGACAACGACGCTCACAGAGGTCCTCGCATCCGATATATCGCCGCCCAGCAGAGGGTGCCTGGGCACCACCATGGGCTGCCTTGCACGGAAAGCTTGCTGCAAGGAATTCAAGGAATCGCAGCTTCTGAAGAAGCACAAGTTGATGTCGGCCTCTAAGGGCTTCATGTGTCCCCGCAAATGCCAAGTTTACGTTTCACTGACCTGCAGAAATTAGTGGGAGCCGCAGTCCCCTAAGACGTGCAGTAATCCAAAGGAACCATTCACCGAGTACTGCGCACTTTTCACTTTTCCAACCCTTCCACTGGTGGGAGTGGTCGCGATAATTAACATGCTGTGAGCCAGTCGACAGCGAGCACCGTCTCACCCCGCGCGGACCTCATCCTGATGCCCTGAGCTTATCTGCGTAGCTTTGCAGACTGGCTTTCATGTTGTCTTCGCTTTATGCCCTGTGATGCCCTCTGTTTTCCGCACCACATGCGCATCCAGTCTGCAGGCCCTGAATGCTCTCGGCTGTCAGGCCCCGCTCTTGTCACCTGAATCAGAACAGTGACGAGACAGGTCAAGAAGTGGTTCGTCAGTTTGAGTCGTATAGTCGTAGTGCCTTCAGGGGGAGCGCAAGCTTCTTGAGGCTTGCCAGCTTGTGCAGGCTCGTCTATTTGCATCTGGGAATCCTCCTTCTGCACTGCATGCCCCACTGCTGCTGCAGGCTGAAGGGATGGTATCTCAGGCGGTGCGACGGGGGGCGCCGGTGGGGCAGCTGGGGGGGGATCCACTGCAAGAGGCGCTGCGGCAGGGGTGGCTGTCGCGGTGGCTGCGGCACCTCCGTTCTGGGTGTCGGTGCCTTCGCTGGCACCACCTTCGCCGCCTTCCTGTGTTTTGCTTGTGGTCTCTTCCTTCGTGGTCTCAACGCTCAGCTTGTGCTGTGCCACGGTGTGGCTCAACCTGACGAAAGGCTTGGCAAAGCTCTTGTAGACTTCTTTCCCGCGTCGACTCCAGCCTAGACAGTCGTTCCTGGAAGTCTTTCACCTTCGCTTGGCAGGGGCTCAGACCCACCTCGTGTGGCAATTTCAGAGACTGCACGAGCATGTTATCCGGCATGTACAGGGCGACGAGGAGTGGAAGGAAAGGCACACGAAAGCTGCAGTTTGCAGTAGTGCACGTGACGGGGACAGATGAAGAGTGGCGTCAGAATGCGGAGCTCTTCGGGCCTGCAGAGTGGTCTTGAGCTCCTGTGAGCCGTGCGGCTACCAGCACTACCAGCAAGTGGAGGCTTCGGGAAGAGGTGAAGCCAAAAAGCAGCGCAAGACTCGCAAGAGACAACAGCTCCGTCCTCGGAACAGCCAGACTCAAGACTGCCCAAGTGCTCTTTGATTGCGGCCAGCTTGCCCTGACAACGTCACATTGCGCGGTGTCTGCAGAACATCTTGGCATCTTCGGTCCTTCGCCGTCTCAAGCAGCGTCTCTGCCTTCTCGGGGCCGGGCTTTGATACGCCACTTTCCTCAGCACGGCCCACGATCGAAAACAGACATGAGATTTTCTTCAGACGCCTCAGAATGTGCTGCGATGCCCTTTGAAGTCAGCCTTCACACAACGCTGCGCAGTGAAACAGACTCAACGACAGACTCCTTCGGAGTGTGTCAGGTAGCCTTTTGCAACCTGCGTGACCTGTCCAAATCCCACAAGAGCAAACGTCAGCTTGTCATCAGCGCTGGGTGATCCGAAGTCGCGCTTTACGATGTAGATGGTCTGTCAAAGCTCGCAGTGTCAATTGGATGCGTGTGAAAGGTGGACCACATCACAAAGCAAACTACGCTCGAGACAAAAACCGTCCGCCTGCCAATGCGATGGACTTGCCCTGCCGCTCGCCAATCACGTTTTCGCTGATACGCCCAGGAATGTAGCCCTGTGCACGAGTTGAAATGGTTTTGAAGCACTGCACGGATTCATGCTCACCCCTGCACCCACAAGCACAGCCTTGTAGCCATGAATTGGCGCTACTCCGTGGTGGAGAACCTGTGAAACGTCTGGCACCTTCATGCCAAAGGCCTGCAAGGGCAAGCAGCATGAAACGAAGAACCACCGCTCTCCCAGCTAGGGCGTACCTTGCCAAGCGACTCCAGTGATGGACAAGAAAAAGTTTCCCAGGTCAAAGTGGGAAGACGGTGGTAATCATGGAACACGCGGTAAAGACAGTTACCAGCAATGAACTGAGCATTACTCAGCCAGGACGGGTGAATGTCGAAATTCTGGGGGCCCGGTACTCCAGCGACCACATCTCACAGCATCTAGCACGGACCCTGCGGATTGACTTCGGCAATTGGCATTCTGCTACATCTTCGAAGTCACAGATGCCGCAGGCGCACATACACACGCAGAAGTCTGGAACCGTGGTCCACTGCAACCAAGATAAACCTGCACCTCGTGTCGGCCAAACGGCGCGTCTGTACCGGCTGGCAGGACATCTTTGCCCGTGACCTTGCACTCGGACCTGCTCGCAACAGCATATCCAGACGACAACTGACTCTTTGTGTCTAGGCCCCGGCCATCCTTTGGCATGGTCCTGGTAGGAAGGATTCCGGATCGGCATCTGGTGACAGGGCTTCAAATCTCGGCATGTTGATGCTGGCGGACTCCGCACCACTGCAAGCTGGGTGGACTGCAGAGTAACTTCAGACTAACTCGAGTCTGGATCCCGTCGCCGGAAAGCCATTGTAGCTTCCCGGAGAAACGCGTCTGGCGGACCCCTCGACTTACGCGGCCTCGGCGATGGTGTCCGATGCAACAGGAGCTAGCGTCGTCCTGCCCTGCGAGGCTCACCAAGATGCTTTGCATGGCCAAAACAACAGCTCATTCTCATAACTACAACTCGTTTGAAATCGACGAATCGTGCTCACCAAAGGCCTTACCTCCGTCATGAGCGTCCACGTCTTCGGAGCAGATGCTCGTGCTGCGAAGTGAGATGCCAGGGACGTCTCCTGCACTGCTGCACTCAAGTCTATCTTCACCCCGACACGCAACAACAAGGGACTCCACGCCTGCGTTTTGGACCAAGTCTCCGCGAAAGCATTTTCCGTAACCTTCGGAAATGGACAACGGTGCTCTTTTCGCTTCGGGGTCGCTTTTCGGCCTTGCCAGGGATGAAGCCCTGGTATCCAGGAATGGCTCGAGCAGCAGCTCCATGGCCTCGGAGCTTCCTGGCATGACACGCACAGAGACGCACGGAAGCAGCCTTTGCAGCCTTCGCAGCCTCATGCAGCCTCTGTTCAAGGAAGCCAGGGGTTCCCAGCGCCGCCGAGGCCGTCGTAAGCAAGAGACCTGACGGGAGTTGGGCTCGCTTGGAATGGCGACGGAACTAGCTGGAGTGGGAGGACCGACTATCACTATCACGTACTGTTGGAGGCAGGACCGGGCTAGCAATGAAAACAGATGCCTCGGACGCGACGAGCCAGAAACCCATCGAAATACACTCCATCATCCCGGCAATCAGGCCGAGGTGACGTCAGTCCCATGCCAGAATGGTAGTGATACTTCTCCTGCGCAATCGGTCCGCGTCGTTGCAGCACAACCATTTTGATCATGCTGGTTCGAGTCCTCGTTGGAATCTGGGATTCGAGAATGAAGTGTGTCGCCAGCTGGTGGGTAGCTGATGCCGCGCTTGTCATACCTACGCATTGGATCACAAATCACGGAAACATGCAGGCCGAGCTGCAGGTGGAGTGGAGTCGGGGGCACTCCGGAGCCCTTGTCGGTGGAACTATAGTCCTCGGCTACCGTCGAAAAAATGTGACAAGCGCTTCACTTGTCCAGGCTCCTGGTCCGTCGGTCTTGCTCTTCGCGCTGCAAGCGCATCGCCTGAAAATCTCAGGGGCGACTTTGCAACCTTGAAGCGGGACGAGGTGGCGAGGCCTGCCTGAATGTCACAAGTCTTCTGGCTGCGCACGCCTTGCGCAATTCTCAGGGAACCTCAGTCCAGCCAGAAAGGAGCCCTGCCGAAATTTCAGTTGACACGCAAGCCAAGGATTTGGCGACCAAAAGTTGAAGCGATGGCCTCGCCCTGTGCGGACACGACAATGCGTCCCACCAACTTGCCAAACACACGCATGCTGAAGGAGAGGATGCGCCTCCAAACGAACACTCGGAACATGACCCGTATAGCCAGGCCTCGAAACGCAGGCACAGAAGGAAAAAGTGCGCTTCTGCCACTGTCTGCCCACCGATACCCGGTATTGTCACTTTCGGTTTTTGCACTGCTGGACCCTGCCAAGGGCACCGAGGCCAATCGAACTGGCCGCGGCATTGCTTCGAGTTTTGCACAGGGTCTCGCTTGTCTGCAGGGGGTTCCGGTCCAAGTGGGAAACCATTCTTTTCCCTCCAGGCCGGAAGCGGCCTTCCACATCGTTGCGCCCTCGTTCTGTTGGACTGGAAACCATAATTTGGGGACCTTGAACTTCTATTATCTGCCTTGTCAAGCATCGCAGCTGGAAGGTATCTCAGCTTGATGCAAAGCGGCGCCGATGTGGTTGCCAATGTTGCTCCTGCAAGCAAGCGTCTTGGCCGCCTTCTGTGAAGCAACAACAAGCGACTTGGCAGCGATCCTTCTCGTGTTTAGCAGCTTCGTATCACTCCATGAGCGCATCATGGTAGGGTTTAAGCTGCCTGTAAGGATTGGTCTTTGGCTTCGCCAGTGTGCTGCCGAGTTCCCTGATTACAGCATGCAAGCTGAAGTGGTCTGAAGAAAAATTGCTGTGAGTTCTAAAGGAAACATGCTCTGGCTGCAAGAATTCACACAAGGCCAACATGGCATGGGACACCATCGACTCCAGAAAAAGCTGTGGGCAGGTCATCTGCCAGCTCCTCCACCAGGAAACCATGTGGCACGCACGTCGCACATTTCAACACTGTGACGAGCTCCATGTCCTTGGCTGCAAGCTCAACCTCCTCGACGATGCCGACGTACTCCTGGCCAGGGGGCCGGGCCCCAAAGAAATCTGCCGTAAGCGAGCCGCCACTGTGAACAAGGAGTCACCCAGCCCGGCCCGCCACCCCGCCTCCACGTACTTCGAGGCGGCCTCGAGCTTGGCCTGCACGGGCTCAGACGGCTCGGACCGCCGATGGCACCGACGGGGCTGCCGGGCTGTCTGTCGGAAATTTTGGGCATCACCACGCCCGGTCGGGTCTTGCACATCTCAGACGTCGGCTGTCATCGTCCTCCAATGGGACCCGAGACAGCGGCTTGGAGCACACAATGGTTGCAGAAGCACTATACCCTCGCAGCGTTCATCATTTTGCCGTTGCTGTGTTGCAGCTCTGGCACACACTTCAAAACAAACTCCCGGCAACTCTTCCGCACAAAGCTGCGAGGACCACAGATTTCTGGCCCATGCATGCGCACCGAGTTTGCATCGATAGTTTGCACGGGCATGGGCCAGCACTATCAGCTTTCTCGGCCTGGGCCTTGGCTTCGCGGCACATATATCACCATCGTGACACATCAGAAGACTCTGAGCTGCCGACGGCCGACGGGGCTTCACTTCTTTGGTGCCACTTCTTAGCCGACAAACACGGTATCTCTCGTGCATGGACTCCCTGACCTGGGGAGCGAACCGGCCATAGACACTTCTCCGGCCAGAGCACCAGCCCGCAACTCCTCCATCACAGATTCCTGGAGGGAGATCTAGAAAGCACTAATCACAGCTCGTGTGACTGAATCTTCGGATGCCACAGTCAATCTTCTTCCCCTTCTGTGCCTTCTGAGGAGTTTGCTCCTCTGACTGGAACGGCCACCACCACCACCACCAGCTAACCTCGACCTCTCCCTTGCCGTCGACCTGAGCTTTATCAGTGTGAAACACACAGCGAATTGAAAACGTGCATCCAGCCTGCCTTGCGCGAGATCTTTGACCTTGCTTCTTGAACAGCTTTCTACAAACACTGCCGGCTGGCTGCAACTTCCAAGGCGCTTGCCGTTCCATCAGCAACGTCTGCTTCAGTGGTGGAGCCGGTGCGAAGGTCGGATCTTCCGTGGACTCTTTTCGGAACGGCGCCGGCGCAAAAATGGACGCATCCAAACCCTTGATCTGCGCAAGCGTCGCAGGAGCGTGCTGTGGAGCTTTGCCGAAAAAAGCTCCCCAGATCTGGCCTCACAGTGCCAGAAACCCTGCCATGCGATGCCATGTGCTTGTCTTTCGTTGTGTTAAAGCCAAGGAGGTTCAAATGCAGACTCGAAGAAACCTGGGAAGGGAAAACTTCTGCTTGTGCCGAATGCGCATATAGGTCCTGCATGCGACACGCTGCCTTGGCATAATGCTACAACATACACGAACGACACGAACATTCAATGCTCCCTCCGTTCTGTCTATGGCATGATAGCATATAGCCTGTTTAGTGTATTCACACAGTGCAGCATGCTTGCAGTCATGCACGAGTCATGGTGTGGCCAGGGCGCTGGGCGATAACCACCACGGCCACCAGGAAAACCATTTTGCTTGTTGAATCTTTTGGGAATCCATTGAAGCAGTGGATGGTGCGGCTGCAGGTGCTGCGGCAGGCGCGGCCGCAGGTGCAGCTGCAACCGATCCAGGGCCCGGTGCAGGCATCCTTGGAGGTGAAAGCACCGGGCCGCTCTTTTTCTTGGTCTCATCCTTCTTGTCCGTCTTCTCCTCTTTCTCCTTCTCCTTCTCCTTCTCCTTCTCCTTCTCCTTCTCCTCCGTCTGCTTCTTGTCCTGCTTCTTCTCGCGATGGGAGGTGTTCTCGGCAAGAGCTCCCTGCACTGTCCGTGTAGTGATGGTTGTTACAACAAGATAGCGGGCCACACAGCCCACGATGCCTCGACGACTTCCTCTTCGCTAAGTTCCTGGCGATTGCGAAACTGTTTTCCCATGGATCCGAAACGAAGAGCTACGAGATTGCCATGAATCCCATGCCTTCGGTTGCAAGCGGCCCACCAAAGCCTTTTTAGTTTCAGGCCGATTCAGGAAGTCCCCGAGTCCCCGGCCCCTGCCCTTGCTTGAGGTGATCTGTGCGGGCCTGCACCTGCGAGGGCTGCGTCTTTGCAGCAAATGCAATCGCCAAGCAGCACCTGGCAAAGGCGGATGCATTTCAACAGGCAGAGCATGAAAGACATCGATGGCAGATGCTAAGATTCTCGCAAGACTGCACAGAGCTTCATTTGACCTGATTGACACATGACGAAGCAAGGCACCTCGATTCTACTGCCAGGAAGGAGGGTTTCGGCTCAATCTTCGCACAAGTCTGCATCCGTAGTGCTATCCAAGCGTTGCCAATGCCCAGCCCAAGCAGCATGTGTGCGAGAGGCATCGAAACATGTTGGATCATCTGGGGGGAGCTTGCCTTTCCGGGTCTTTCCGGCCACAGCTGAGGTGATTTCACTTCTACTTCTCCTAAGCCCGTTAAGACTGGCTACAACATTTGCATCTCGCCCCGGGCAGGTTGTGACTAAGTAGTGCTCCTCGGCCCATCTCATGTCACTCATGGTCATGCCAGCTGCACAGCCCACAACGCCGTAGCTGCAGCCGAAACTTAAGCTCAGCCCTGTACACAACAGCGTTGCAACTCAGTGTAGCCAGCATACTTGTTCAAGCAGCATGGCCCACAATTGCAAATGTGGCAGACTGCGCGGCTTCCTTACGTACATCCCACTAAGGGAGTGAAAGATAAACTTGAAGGTTCTGCGCCAGACATCAGCTGAATCTCCTGCCAGTCAAAACCTGACTCCAACAGCGGTTTGCACATCTGCACAGGAAACGGGACATCAGAAATGGGCATCTTGCTGTCTTGCAGGCACAGCCTTGGGAGCAACCAAAGACCAGCCGTACAAGCCCAAGGACAAGAAGATCGCCGTCACCTGAAAGCTTTTCACGGCGATCGACATGAGAAACTGGTTGACAATGTCATATTCTTCATTCATCAGCGCGAGCACCCGCAAAGCGTACGTTGTCCCGCTTGTCCTGCAGCCACAGGACAAGAATTCATCGAGACTGCCTTGTTTAGCTTGACTGCAACGCAAACTGCCCTGCGCAGGTCCTTGGTGCAAGCGATGAAGCCACGTAGAGCGCAGCAGCTGCATGAACGGCACAGTCAGCACCGAAGACCCGCGCCTGTACCAGGAGATCAATCAGTTACTCAGCACGTGCCATTCCGCTGCATGGCTAGGCGCGGGTGCCTCTGATGCGGTCATGGTCGTTCCTTCAGCCTGCATACACACAACAGCGCCTGACAGCCAACAGCAGCGTTCGCTATCGCTCTCTGGCCTCTGCTGGCGTAGCCTCGCGCGGGTGCCAAGATGATTGATGGAAGGCTGTCCGAGTCGCATTTGCAGCGGGCCTCGCTACCTGCCTCCGCTTCAATCAAGCTACGTGGGCGCGTCTCGGCCTGAAGCAGTCCGTCCAGACTTCCCCTCTGAGGCACATAACCCTGGCGCTTCAGGCAAGCACTTGCTGCCCAGCCGTGTCCTGAGACTGCCGCAAATATTGCATCATAAGAGAAGCCTTCTTATAGCTGCAGTTACTGGTGCACATGAAGTGCTCCTCCGTGCTTGATCCCCAGCCGCCCATGCCCGCGGTGGTTGACAGCAGAGAAAAGGCGCAGAGCACAAGGCCAGCCTGGGCACTCTCCAGAAATAGCGAGGAAAAGCAAAAGCACGCATCTCTAACCTTGTGTCAATGTGCCTACTTTTGCTTCGGGTCCTCAACATGCACCATGCCTGCTCATTACAAGGCTTAAACAACTTAAAAACATGCTTCAACATGTTCTGTATTCCATGGAGGTAATCCGCACAACTTCCCATGAGCTGCTGTCCAATTTGTAAAGTGAAGGGTCCACCACGACCATTTTCTTCCTCTCCACCCACATCTCTCGATTGCTGCGAACGGTTTGCAGCGATATGCACAGCAAGCTCAAAACTGTGGATGCAGAGGCCCTGCGTGCCACCTTTCCGGATGGCCGCAATTAGCGCTAAAACTCTGCGAAGGCTGGCGCGCAAACACGCGTGAGTTCGCAATTCGGCCATCTGCATGTTCCTGCCTCTGCTCACCCTGGAACTGTTGATTAGACCCCCTCGCCGTTTACTCCATCCAGTCTTCACTTTACTTCTGGCAGCCCATCATCAGGGCTTCACAAGCTACCCCAACATCCTCACCCGGCCGTGCAATCTGTTGGTAACGACCACACAAGCTACCCCTTTAGCCCCGAGCATGTAAGCCGATCGCTCAGAAAGTTCAAGGACGCAAGGAAAGCAGTCTTACGCCTCCCCGAGGGTTTGCTCACGAAGCCGCCGCACACGGCAACATGCAGTCCGACGAGGCAAGGTCTCGTTGAACGTCAAATGCTCGACACCTCACTGCCCTGTCTGAGGGCCATTTGTCATGTGTGGGGCTTGTGGCGGGGACGGATAGAACTTTTGTCATGCCCCTTGCCGGGGAACGGGGAACGATGATTTTCGGGCAAAGGGCCCTGTCCTCATGCAGGCTTTTCCGGTAGCACGCCTGCCCGATCGTGGCTCGCTGTTTCTTCGGCCACACAGGGCATTTGCTAGTGTTAAATTCAAGTGGAGGGGAATCTGCACCCTAGCCAAGGCTGGCAGCATGCAGCCACTGGCTCACCCACCCACTCACTCCGCACCACATAATACTTTCCGTGGAGCTTTCGGATTCGAGCCTTCAAGGCCTAAAACCGCTTTAGGAGAGAACACCGGGCTCGGCCGACGCGTTGAAAGTGTTGTTGTTGTGTTGAATGTGCGAAATGCCAATTTCGGCTCCGCCGATTCTTGGCCTCTGCCTGGAGCGGTTAGGGCCTCCCGCGCCTTTAGGCACGTGGCCTTACAGAACTTCAGAAATCGAAAATGTCTAAAGCCCATCAAGGCCTTTTCGAGCCTTCATGTCCACTCAAAACGCATGCTGTGTATGAGAAGCCCACTGATTTTTGGAGACTATGTGCACTGTGCGTGCGGATATCCTGCATGCATCACAAGACCTGACAAACCTGCAGCCTCGAAGCGAGCAGCGAGTGGCAGGGGAGTGTGTTTGACTTCACTGGATGAGCCAAGGCCCCTTACCCAGGACGGCAGCTGCAGTGGAGATCCAGTTGGCCTTCGTCAAACAGACCGTGCTGCTTGCAGCAGCGTCTAAGTTTAGCGTGAGGGCTTCCTGCGAGCAAGCAACAGAACAGCGAGAGACTCGCACAGAAGCCACACAGTGTACCTGCAAGAAGACCGAAGACGCTTGCTGAGACTTGTCCACTGCAATTCATTCGCTCACGCCATGATGACAGCCGAAGTAAGCAGGGCACCTGTTCCGAGAAACACATGCGGGCAGACAGCACTGCTCTTTCTGTTTTCAGTTCTCATGTAAGGCAGAAGCCATGTTCACACCAATCGGTAATGCTGACCACAGCCAGCGACATGGACCTCAACTTCGATTGTGGATCCAGACGAGAGCAAAACCGAAGAGCTTGTCAAAATGGGCGCTGGCAAGATCATAGCAGATGCATTGACGGCCCTGCTGCTAGCATCCTGCAGGGTTTGTCACTCAGCAACACTGATCAGCATGCTCTGCATGCTCTGATCGATCCTTGAACGTGCAGAACAGGTAAATTGAACCAATGATCGCACCTGACGCAAAAAATGTTGCTGAACTCGACTACACAAGCCGCACCACTGCCAATCAGCCTAGAACCAAGGCTGCTGACCTCTGCTGAAGTCACGTCTCGTGTTGGCAAAAGTGGACTCTGTCGCACCATCTGAGTTTGTAGCGAGAGCAACATGGCCCCAACCCAAAGCCTCTCCAATGTCAATGCAGCAGCGGATAAGCGAGGTGCCCCAACAAAGCAAGCCCAACCTGTAGCCTTTGGCGCCAATCTCTCGTCGTCTCGCCTGTCTAAAAGGCCAGCCGGCTGTGCACAGCAAAACGAAGCTTCACACGCCAGAGGCCTCGAGGGCATTGGCATACCAGGTCTCCTCAGCACATGCGTTTGCTGCGAAGGTGGTCCATGGCTACTCGGGCTGACTAAGGGCTGCACATTCCAAGTGTAGCCGAAATCGATCAGCAAAATAGACTGAAGACATAGAAGCGAGGCCATCGTATTAGTCATGATCTGTGTCTCTGCAACATGCACATCCTCGAAAGACGGCCTGCGCCACCAGGAAGATGGCAGACAGTGCTGTCGCAGCACTTCCAAAACCAACCCAGACCTGAGAAGTGTTTGTTGGACTTCGCCCGAACGAGTCAGAAAAGCTTTGGCACCGCGCTTGATTTGGCAGGAAGAGTGTGATAAAGATGATGCAAGCCTTGGCAACTCGTGCCAGCCATCCAGCTCGATGGCGCCCCCTCTTGCACGAATGACTAAAGTTTCGAGTCCCGCTCCACTGCCATGAACTTGGCGACGGAGTAGGCCCTGCAAGAAGATGATCAGAGGAGTGGTCGGCCTCCCTTCACTTTTCCTCTATTCGTTTTCGAGCTTGCCACTCATCGTCTGGGGTTTGCCGGCCTACTGATTTCCGTTTCCACGACTACGACTGGCACACTCCTTTCTGAAATTTAGGAGTCACACCGCATGGTCCGCACAGGGTTCTGGATTCAAGGGGGCCAGGGTGCAGGGGAAAAAGTTTCATAAGACTGGCTTCAGGGTTTACGGAACACAGTTTCGGGTTTAGGGTTTGGGGTTCGATTCGGGCATAAGGCCTTCACGGCTTAAGGATACACAAGGCTGAGACTGTTTCGGGTTTAGGGTTTAGGGCTTACGGTTCAGGGTTGGGGCTTCTGCTTCACTTTGACCTTGGGTCTTTTGTGATTCAGAGGTGACGGATTTGGTGTTCAGGGGGTTTGGGTTTGAGGATACACTAAGACAGGATAATGCAGGGATCTTCACGATGGATAATATGAAGAAGCAACTTCATGCTCAGAATCCGGACCTCCTGGTCCTTCAGTCCTCCCAGAAAGCGAACTGAAGATTCTGCGCAAACACAATCAAAGCACGCCGCGGCCAACCCCGCACATGAATACGATCTAGATGGTCTGCAGATGATGCTGCTGCAGGCCGATCTCTTCCCCTACAGTCGGCTGTTGGATCTCAACGCTGTGCAGTTTGGCTGTTATAGTGAGTAGAAGCCGAACACCCTAAACGCTCTTCCTGCGAGTTCCCAAACTATTGCACTGCAGAACTCACTTCAAACCCCGAGAGTCTTGGAGATGAATCCCTTTTGCGCTACTTATCTCCAGGCCACCTGGTGTCTTTCGAGTTCTGACTCCACACCGCAAGCTGGTGCCTTGCGGCCCCCTCCGCGCATCCACTGACGGACATCAATAGCAGGCCAAGAAAGACCACCGTCCCGGAGGCCTAAGCGCAAAGGCTGCTCATCGCTGCATTGTGCACATGCGACCCTTCGCGAGGCCTCGGTCCTGTAGATCAGCTGGTCGGACCTCGAGAGGGGAAGAAGACGTGTGGCCCTGTGGCCCGGTGTGGCGCAGCCATGTGAACAACTGTGAGCTCGACCAGCACTGCCCTTCGGCAGTCCGGCACTCGCACACACCGAGATCACCTAGACCTCCAGAGATCATCATCTCGAGCGATGCAGGCAGATGCCGAAACGGAGCGGATGTCACAACTCGCCGGTGGTACCGACCAGGTCAAGCTTCGAGCAAGTCCACGGAAGCCATCTCTCCTGCATAGCAGGTTGAACCATGCGAGAGCAGAAACACAAGCGCACTGGGGAGCTGGCAGCGGTCTCGGAGAGCAAGAAAGCCAAAGCTGCAGTGAAGATCTGCAAGGAAGCAGCATGGGACCCGACTTCAACCTCCTGCGAAGGTTTGAGAATCTAGTGTGGCCTGCAGCCAAATCAACACAAATCTCGATGCCCTGACAGAATTGACCTCGTTGGTGACTGCATCTTGTGCAAAAACTCTACACTTATCACTACGCTCGTCTGCTGTTCGGTCTGAGGCTAAGGCTGTACCACTGCCCGCCAACTTGCCTCCGCATGCGAGTTGCAAGGGTGGGTCATGTGGAAGCCTTCTAAGTGCAATGTGTGTCAAGCCGTGTCTAAGCATCCAGCAACAGCCAGTCGCAAGGCAGCTGCCAAAGCAGCCGCCAAGACAGGTGCCGGCCTCGACCCAACGCTGAATTTCGCCCTCGTGCCAGGCTCGGCGAGACAGCAGCTGTGTTCCCAGCACCAGAAAGCGGGGCGGAGATCAAGGCTCCCATTGTGCCTGCGGCTTGGCGGCTTCTGGCGTGACCCCGAAGCAACAAAGCTGCAGCAGCGGGCCTGTGTTGCAAAGTCGCAGAGTCCACAGGGACACCGCTGAGCCAAAATAGCATGCACATGTGGAGGGAGTTACAAGCAGCTCACATTGCCAACTTGCTGTTTCTTGCCGAGGCTCTCCTAAACTGCTGTGCGTGCGAGCATAAGGGGCTGGCTGTTGACTGCCACCCAACCCTGAACCATCAGATCAACAAAAACTCAAGCCGTTGCACAAGCACAACCAAGTACAACCACAAGAGTAGGCTCCTGGCGGCAGCAGATGGGGCAACCCAGGCTCTATCGGCTGCCACTACGCTGCTCCATGTGGAGCTTGAACAGCACTACGCAATTTACAGATAAGAAGGATGGGAACGCGAAATCTGCAGTCCGCATGACATGAGTGGCGAAACCTGGCCCCATCCGGAATCACAACAACAGGAAGCCGTAATGTAATCTAATCTTGTCCTCCTGCTGCTTGCTCTTGTGGTGTGCAGACAGGATAAGCAGGATTACAGATCCTGCGACCTGCCAACCTGAGCAGGTGCAGATCAGCGATCTGGCCGTGATGCCAAAGGCTGAGAAGAGCACTGGCCGAGCATCATTAATTTGCAGCAGCCAATCCAAGACCTGGCAGCAGCCCGTCATTCTGCGACGTTCTGCATCACATCATATCACATCACTCTGCCTCTTCAGCAATCTCGGCCACCCCAAACTCATGCTGTGCCCAGGCTCGATTCAACAACTCCTTCGCAGCAGGGCACGTTGTGCCCATGAGGACAAGAACAAATGCAGCATAATAATGATAGTACTGCAAGGGTGTAGTGCACATTGCCTTGCAGCCACTTTCCATGCCCCATGTTCATGGATGGTAGATAGCCGCAACTGAACGGGCTTTCTGAACCCTCCTCCACACATCTTCGCCCATGCTCTGCCGATACGTCGCTTCGCATCTCCTTCCAGGTTGTAGGCTACGCCGGCAAAAACAAGCTCTGAAAGTATGTGATTCTTCTGACATCATCCATCACCCAGTGGTGTGACCGTACAAAATGTGGCTCTAGATTTCATCCCTTACTCCTGTTCCGACAGGCTCAACATGCAGAAGCCTTCATCAACTCAACGATTCGAAACACCACCACGAGACAAGTCGAATCGCACTCGAAACCCAGGATAACAAACCACCGAAAGCGAGCAGCTTCACAACCACGATAGCTCCAACGCTCCCGCAATGCCACCAGTGTTCGCTGCCACGGGAACCGCCTGGGATCGGCGACTACCTTCGTCACAAGTGTGAAGCAGAAAAAGCCACCTGCGTCTGCAGCAACATCCCCCATCCCCAAATATCGCTACGCCTCTTCTGCCTCGACCAGGCCCAGATCGGTCAGCGCCTCGCAAATAGATCTCGCGTCTGCTGCCAGATACGACGTTGCAACGGACATATCCATGGCAATGCCACGGTGGTTCGGGCCACGTCTTGGACGGGTTCGGGGGCTCACATTCCCGAAAAAGCTGAACGTCCAGCAACCTCCTCGGTATCAAAGAAATGACGTGAAATTACACTGCCGGAGGTGGCTGATCGGCAGCTACTGTTGTGTCCCGTGCTTGTCAGGCAGCAGGGTTGTCTGGACCTAGGGACCTAGGGCCTGGGCGTTTCAGGTTCTACAGTCCTGCAGAGCCCCTGGGGTCTCCCCAAGTCCAACTCGCCTCGATGAACCTGGACACGGATGCTTCCTTCAGGGGCAGTGCTATAAAACCTGTCCATATCCTGAGAATTCTCGCTCCTGAACATCTAAACCAGCGACATTCAGCGAGCGCAGGAAGTCCGAAGTTGTCAACTTCCGGGGCCCAACAGGCCATGCCTTCAGAACCACGAGGGCAAAGTGCCAAATCTTCAGATGAACGATGAGCTGAGTTTATCGGCCTTGGCCGCAACATTCAGCCTCTTCAGGCTAAGAAGCAGCTGAGCCACCGCCGCCTGCAGCTCCATGCAGACACAGCAATGTCACATTCGAGGCAGGAAGCAGGAAGTGACCTCTGATGCGAAAGACACATCTCGCGGCATGTAGATGATCCCCTGTCGTGCATGGCGGAACTTTTCAACGGCCACTTGACAATCTACCAAGCTACAAGACAACTCGTGCACGCGAGCAAGCACACCGTAGTAAGCACTGCTCCGTGACAAGCTGAAGTGCAAGTGAACAGCATCCCTATCAAGCATAGGCTGTACTTACTCTTCTCCAGGCTTATGATCCTCACATTCGTGGCACACAGACGTGGACCAGCCAGGATGCAACTCTGCGCAAGCTGTTCTCATGAAGACTCAATGAATTTCGTCATTGCATATAGCTGCTGGTTGCAGAACTTGCACCTCCGAACCCCTACGCGACGGATTCATGTAGACTTTTGGTTGGTCTTGGCTCTCTGGTGCGTTCGATCATGGAGTCATTTGGAGGTGCGAAGGCGTGTCCAAAGTGTCGAATCTGTTCGTTACTTTGCTCATCTTTGCTCTGTTGAATTTGCTTCCGAATCTTCGAGACTGCTAGCTTCACGGCTCGGGCCGGCCTGGCGAAGCCAATCTGCTCGTCGATATGAAACTGTCCCGGAAGTGCTACAAGGAGACTTGTCCTAAAGACCTTTCCAGACTCTGGAAGATGAGACAAGCCACATCCAAACATCCGAAGGCTGGAAGAACAGAGTTATTCCGGCCTTGGCTACCACAAAGTAAACCTATTCAGAAAAAATCGAACCTTGTACGACTCAATTCTTAGATTCATACGTATACACTGCCGCCGGAGAGCTGCCAGGTTCGGATTGGAGCCCGGCGAGTTTGTTCAGCAGAAACAATCAGGGACAATGGAAGCGTAGAATACACAGGAAAAGAGCCACAAACGAACTCCTCGACGAAGGCTTTGGAAGTGGAATGTTTGGCGGCCGATCTGTCTGAGTTCGAAAGGAATGCGAAGCAAAGCCAAGGAGCCCCAGTCAGATGACTTGATCGCTGTGTTTGATTGCGATTGTCGACTTTGGACCCCGAAAGGTTGGACAAAGGAAGTCCCAAGTCCCAGCAAATCCTCGGCTCGGCTGGCAACACCGACAAGTTTGCCTGGAAGCCGTAAGGAAACTCGCTGGCACACCAGAAATTCCACCGGGGAAATAAGCCGATCTCCCCAGGAAGCTGATGGGATGATCGAAACGAAAACAGCAAAGCTGGGAAGACTGCCTCACACACAATCAGTGCAAGGAGTTGGCCATAAGGGTGGTGTAGAAATGGTCCTGCTTCGGGCGCCCATCGTGTTGATTCTTGAAACTGAAGCTGAAGCTTGTTCGTTGGTATTCATGGCAAGATGTTGAAATTTTCGCCAACCGTTTCCATGCCTGCCTGTGCTGTTTTGTATTTGCATGCATAGGCACTGCGCAGATTCCTGCCTCGTGTCACTGTCGCTATTCAGCATGGGGGCCTTTCTAACACTGGCGGCCTTTGACTGGCTCAGCACGACAGGCTCTGAAGCAAAAGACCAAGCAAAGCGTAAAGCCAAGCCGGGCAGACAGTTGCTGGAAAATCGCTGCGAGGATGACCCACAAGCATGGAATTCCTGTGTTGTCGAACTGACAAACCGTGGCTACTTCGCCTCTGGTGGCCTGATGAAGCTGGTTGGAGAGACCACCGAAAGAAAAGCCACCACCTGGCAACGCACGTCTCCAAAGGCCCGATTCCTGTGCCCCGGTTTCATTCTCAAGGCCAACGCGCCTGGCCCAACCGCCGCCATGAATCAAGGTGAACGTTCAACAAAGTTGACCTCATCTTATCAACACATGTCTGCAATTGTCTGCACACACGCCCCCACCCACACTCATACACTCTCACTCCCCCACACACACACAGACAACACACACACACAACCAACACACACACACACACGTAAACCTTTCGATGCTAAATAATGTTCGTGAACATCTCAAGAGGCTCCCACATTCCCGAACCAAGACGCCGAAGGGGCATACTCACTTGCATGCACCTATGGCATCACTAAGACAATCAAGATCAATAATCGCTAGCCTCGATGATGCAACGGCGTACAATTACAATGTAGAAAAGAGCACACTACGGACGACACGCGATGTCACCAGCACATCTAGCTACATCGGCCCGGTGCCCCCAAATCACTATCCAAATCAAAGTCTTTTCATTGTGCAGTCACCCTGACAAAAACACTCTGTTGGCAACCTTCGCTGAATACAGGTCCTGATGTAAGAGGGGCGACGACGGAACCCCGGAGTAACAGCACTGACGAGGTAGGGGCCCATCAGTATGATCGTCAATTGGCTGCCATAGAGCCCAGGACCCAGACTGCATGTGGACGCCGCAAGGACGGCACCTTGCCCTTATTTTCAAGTTTTCAAGTCAGTGTCACGGCGCAGTTCGAGGGACCGGGCGTCAGGAAGTGGCGTTCATGGCCGGGCCGTAAACACGCTGATACTAGTCGCTGTGCGCGTTGCCGGGTTTCTGAACTCGTTTGCTACGGGCTGTCACCATTGGTGTGGAGGTCATCGGAGTCCGAAGCCGTGAGGATGGCAAAGCGGGAGGCGCTCTTGTTGGGCTCCTTTTCGGACTGGTGCGCATGCTGAAGGCGGCCTTCAGCCTGTTTTGCCACGACTGAGCATAGAAGACGACGGGTAGTGTCGCCCGGGTTTGAAGAACGTGCCGTGCCATGGGAGGTGGCTAGAACGAGCCTCGCCGGGCGCCTCCACTGAGACCGTGGAGGGTTGGCGTCCCACGATACAACAGGTGTACCTGAAGATGCAGATGCCGGCTTGGCGGTCGCCTTCGTCAGAGTGCTGCGGATCAACCCCAGCCGAACCATCCTTCGCTGAATCCCGCACCTGCTGCCAGCATGGAGAGATCTGGAATTGTCGTGGAGAACCCTGTGCCAACGTCTCTCAGTAGTCACGGCGCTGCTCAGCCCGCTTGCGCCGGGTGATCGGGGCGTCCCGTCTTGTGATCGGACCCTTCGCTATGGCTCCTGGGGACCGGTATCGGAACAACCGGTTCAAAGTCACTGCTGGAGTCGTTGTCATCCTCGGCGTCATGCCTGTCGGGAGCCCGTGCCTCATCCACAGCAGGCTGCATGTCTGTTGCAGCGTGAGTCAATCTTGGCCGCTTGGCTGGGGGGATGACAACGGGCTGGGGAGTCTGCATGAGACCGGATGCGCAGGCAGCTTGGGCTCGAGGTCGTGTGGGTGGCCGCGTCGCGCATGCCCCAGCCGCAGAGTGAGCTTGCGAGCGGGTGAGTGGACCAGCAAAAAATGTTCGTGGCAAAGACAGCGGGTTGTAAACGTCAAGCACTAAAGAAGGAGACATCGGCTGGCAAACCGGACAAACCTAGCTTTGGTTGGCAAACCTCAAACCTGAAAAGACGATCGCCGGCGGCAAACCCCAAACCCTAAAGTTAAAGGACCAAAAAGTTGCTTGACAAACCCTGAGATCTAGACGGCGGCTGGTTGGCAAACCGTAGACGTTGTTGGCAAAACCCCCCACATCCCCAAAATCGTTCCACAGCCCCGAACAATCCCGAACAGATGTTGGTTGGCCAATCCAAAATCTTACAAGGACATGTTGGTCGGCGAAGCCCAAAACCCGAAAACGAGATTGTGAGAGGCAAACCCGAAACCCTAAAAGAAAAACCCTGTAGCAACCAAACCCGGCGATGTTGGTTTGGCAAAGCCCAAACAAGACCCTACAAAACACTCGTGGGTGGCAAACCCGAAACCCCAAAACAAAAAGGAATTGGCTGGCAAACCCTAAAATCTAAACGGAGATGCTGGTTGGCAAACCCCACCTGTCAACTCCAACCCTACACGAAGATGCTGGCTGGCAAACAAAGCCCAAACTTCAAAGGGCGATGTTGCCTCGCAAACCCCAAACCTCGATGGCAAATCCGAAACCTTAAAGACAAAACCTGAATTCAAAAGATTATGATTGGCCAGGACAAAGTCCTGCATAGACGATAGTGGTTGCTAAGCCCCAAAAATGTTGGTTGGCAAACCCAAAACCCTTAAAGAGGTTGGTCGGAGATTCCGGCAAACCATAAACCCTAAAAGGGTAGCGCGGGTGGCGAACCCCAAACCTTGCAGGGAGATGTTGGTGCGGAAGAAGTCCCCAAACCCTAACGAAGAACATGGCAAACCGTAAATTTCGTCCGCACGCCCCAAAACTCAAAAAAATGGTTGCCACCTCCGGAACACTGACATGATTGGTTCGCAAACCCGAAAGCTTTCAAGGACATGTTGGTCGGCGAAGCCCAAAACCCGAAAACGAGATTGCGAGTGGCAAACCCGTAACCCTAAAAGAAAACCCCTGTGGCAACCAAACCCGGCGATGTTGGTTTGGCAAAGCCCAAACAAGACCCTACAAAACACTCGTGGGTGGCAAACCCGAAACCCCAAAACAAAAAGGAGTTGGCTGGCAAACCCTAAAATCTAAACGAAGATCTTGCCCCAAAACCACAGAACAGTACACTGCCCATCAACGCCATCCTGCACGGAGATATTGGTTGGCAAAGCCAAAAAAGGGAAATGATGGTTCGCAAACGCTAAACCTCAACAGACGATTGCCAGTGGCAAACCCGAAACCTTAAGGACAAAACCCGGCATGCAAAACCTCTAAGAAAGCTATTGCTGCCAAACCCCAAACCCTAAAACCGAGGGCTCGTGAATCCGAAACCTTTACTCGGCGAACCCGACGAACCACAACCCCAAAAAGTGCCAACTGAATAGCAGACTCTCAACCCTGACGAAGAACATGTTGCTTGGCAAACCGTAAACGTGGATGGCAAGTCCCAAAACCCTAAAAATTCTTGCCACAACCCCGAACCCAAACCCGAAAACGAAATCGCAAGTGGCAAATCCTAAACCCTAAAGGAAAACGCCAATGTCAGCAAACCTTGAACCAGGAATAGCGTTGTTGGTTTGTTTTGGCGAACCCCCCAACCAGACCCTACAAGAAAATCGAGGGTGGCAATCTCCAAACCCAACAAAAAGGAATTGGTTGGCAAACCTTCGAGTCTAGAAGGAGATGAAGCCTAGACGGAGATGCTGGCTGGCAAAACCCAACCTGACAAGGAGATGTTCATTCGCATACCCCAAACCTCAACAGACAATTGTGCGTGGCAAACCCGAACCCTTCAAGACAAAACCTGAACTTCAACAGATGTTGATTGGACATACCCCACACCCCTCCAAAAAATTGGGAAGCCAAGCCCCAAACCCCCTAAACAAGGAACGATGTTGGGCGGCGAACCCGGCGAACCCCAAACCCTAAAGGTGGCGAAGCGCAAATCCTAAAAACACACTTACTTTCAAACTCTAAACCTGAACACAACGATGGTCAGATTTCAAACCTTCACAGAATTGGTGATGGAAACCCCCGACCCAAACCATAGAATAAGAGGACAGTGTGTGGCAAGCCTCAAAAGTTCAAAGGAGCCGAGAGGAACATCGCAGATGGCAAAACAAGATGTGGTGTTGCTTCGCATCTCCCAAATACCTACAGTAGCAGGAGTGGCAGGAACCAGATCCGGCGTTATTTTGTGCAACGGTCCTTGGCGCTGTCCGAACCCGCTGTTTGACTCGGCTTGATGTGTTGCTCAACCGGGCGGCCTGGTTTCTCTGGGGCACTGTTTACAAAATCCCCCATTCCCTCCACGAGCGAGTCACTAACACACATCAACATGATCGAAAACAAGAAACCTGCTCTCGGTCACACGCAACCATGTGTCCAAGGGATGTAATAAATGTGCTCGCTCAACGTGAAAGAAGCTGAAGAATGACGCATCTTCAGGTACAGCCGAAGCGAAACAGAATTCACGAAACAGCACCCATGTGAAAATTGCTGGTGCCAGCGTCATCCAGCATCTCCAGCGACGTCACAACATCCAAGACAGATGAATGAATCCCGCGTTGCAGCCGCTTCACTGTTGCCGAATGGCAAAATCATCAGTCGAACATCCGCTGTGGGAGGAGATGTTCAGAACCTTCGATGCAATCGGAATGGATCAATGTGTAAGTCCGGCATATTTTGCACCACGCACTTAACGAGATGGGCCAGTAACGGACAAGCTGGACACAATGGCCGTGATGTTTTAACCCAACTACCCACAGCCAATATGTGCACAACATGAACTGTGGTCGGTGAATTGATTAGCGGTCCCGAAGCAAAACAAGGAGGAACATAGCCCTAGCAACGTACTCCAGGGCCAGCGTACGCCGCAGGCTTAGTGTTTATGAGATGGCATGTGCCTACAGGGAAACACACAGGCTGCTAAACCAAAGCTCAAAGCATCGTAACGACCAAATGTTCAAACAATCTGGCGTGATACATGGTGTGCTCAGTTTCGAGATTCAAGTTTCTTGCAGCGGGCAAGGATACGGACGATCGGAGTGCCGGCAGTTCACTCCAATTACAAGCCGCCGACTGGCCGGCTCGCAAGTGTGCGCATAAGTCGCGGACCCGTCAATACCTCTTACTTTGGCCTCACAAAGCATACTCCTCTATTCCGTAGCGCTCCGGCATATTCACGAACCAAGCCTTCGAAGAGGTGCGCACATTGTGGCAGGATCTTGCAGGCACTCACAGCGCCACTGATGGAATCAGTAGCCGAAAGTCACCGTGATGGAACAATGCACAATCAGAACCAGGGCACACCAAGAAAAATGCAACATCTATAAGCTGCTCCGTCGGTTCAGCATCCCAGACAGATATTAGAGCCTCCTCATTGGGCAATCATTCCGACAAGAGAACTGCCACTCTGCTTCACATAAACAAGTGGAACACAGACCGAGGGCACTAGTCACTAGTTTAACAAGTCTACAGTCCAGCTTCGCACGCACATGCACACAGTCAAACGCAAACACACGCAAGCATCTCCTAGTGGCACGCGACACAGCATGCGATAGGCTGAGCATCGAGCGCGAAAGTTCCTCCAGAAGAAGCCCCGACAAAGATGAGGTCCAGCGCAATGGTTGTCTTGGATTGAAAAATACGACGAGCTCCATTCAGAATCGCTGCAGCGACGTCCTCGAAGTCACCGCCGTCTGAGTTGGGCCAGCAAAAGCTTCCGTCATGCACCGGATTCGTGAAAGCCACAATGGCCGCGCTTCGCGCCAAGACGGCTCGAAGAAAGATCACTTCTTCAGGCTTTTGGAACCAGTCGCTTCCTCCGTTGTTGCACCCATGAAAGAGGACGAACACGGTGTTTGCTGAAGCCGGCCAGTTTGAAAAGGCTTGTAATCCCGCAATCTCATGCATATCAGCGTAAACAGGCCACTCCTTCGCGCAGCAGCGCCAGAGAAGTGCGACTATCCAGACGAGTGACATTTCAAGCCCTTGCCAAGCCACGTCCCCGGTGTTCGCCTTTCAAGGACAGGCTCTACAACCTGCCATCAGATTTCACAGCGTGGCCTGCCAAGGAGGGCTTGAGCCAGAAACCCAGACACACCACTGCAGCCGGTCAACAGTTGGCCGCAGCGTCGAGAATTGTGCCTCAAGTGCCTCCTTTTCCGCTTCCAGATCTTTTCGACGCTTCTCAGCCTTGCTCTCAAGCATCTTGACTGACAGACATGAAGGCTCAATGAAGGCACTGGTGCCTCCACCCGCCTCCTTTTGACAGCTGCCTGACAAAACGAAAACGTTGTAGTCCGCTACAAAGGTGATGCCTGTGAGACCTCTTCCCTCGCCACTCCGACTGCTTGTCGGACTCGAGCAAGGTTCTGCTTTTCAACACCTGCAAGTTTCGTGAACATTACGGTTTGATTGTCTACATCGGGGTGAGCCTTTTTTGTCATCTCCACCGCCGACAAGCCTGAAACTCTCACAGCTGCAGTTTCGAATCCAACATTTCTTCTGAGGCTGAAGCCAATGCCTGCTCCACAGAGAGAGAGAGAGACGGGTAAAAAATAACACAACAGACGACACCCAGCCCCAACTTCTATTTGGGAGACCCCCCCTAGCAGGAATCCGTGCCTCAGCATAAGAGTTCGGGACGGTCTGGTTTTGGTAAGGTTGCTCAAGTTTCCGAGGTTGGCGGTGGCGGTGGTGGTTATGTTATTCATGCCCCGTGTTCGACATTGAAGTTAAGATGAATGCACTTGGGAGAACCGGCATCAGTAGTAGGAGGACAAGGAGAGTAGAAGCAGCAGAAGTAGGAAGAGGAGGAACCCTGCCAGTTGTCCTGGTTCGAGACTTCCCTGTAGATTCTACTCTATGGAGCGCCACGTACCCCGGAGATGCAAGGGCCCAGGGAACTGTACTGCGGGGGTGGTTCCCACGATACATTCAGACTTCGGTTGCCACGGCTAGGAGCACCTCGGACATCCCACGGTTGGGAGTAATATGACTCACTGTACGACTGGAGGGAGGTCTTTGCTGAGAGTAGAACGACTCCAGAGGTAACATTAAACAGTGCATGTAACCAATCATCTCAATCCTACACTTAGTCTATCATGCATCCACAGGTCGATTTCCCCAAGTTTTTTTTCTTGCATTCAAGTTACCCAAGAGCATATCCAAATGCACATATCAGCCGATATCCGCTAAGATCGACCCCCTCCGCAAGTACAGCACTGAATTGTGGACTGACAGACAAACAAACTTGAGGTGCACGGGTGGGCTTCCGGGGCCGGCGAAGCTCGGATGTCCGCCCCCACGGGAGCGACCGCCGGCCCCAGACACGTCGGATGTTGGGGAAAAAGCTGGCACAAAACATTAGCAAACCGCAAACTCAGACTAGGAGCTTGTCGATGACGCTTTGCGGAACCTGAAAGGAATATTCCCCTTGCGCATAGGCAGCGATCTCCTGCCAGGTTTCTTGCAGTAAGCATGGGCCTTCACAGCTTGAAGGAGCACCTGTGCGTTCAGCATGCCATCATTGTCCACATCATACTTCCGAAACAACTCCTGCCAGCAACGGGCCGGGTCCAATCTACAACAACATTGTTGCAGCATCCGGGGCGAACCTCCCTCTTCTCCATGTATTTCAATGCCTCGCAACAGACTTGAAAAGTCTATCACGTTCAACAGGTGCTTGACCATTCTTGAACGTGTGCCACCTTCTCCTTTCGATGCGCGCCGTCGATCTTGGCCTCTGTGACAAGAACTCACGTGAGCAGAGCACTGGGACGACATGGAGGGCCCAGCTGCGACGGGACAGAATGCAGAACGCGGCTGTCGCGCCCCACCGAAAACGCTCTGGCGGCGTCTTGGAACGGTTCTAATCCACAGTGCCAGCGGGCTGCCACCGTCCGGGTCTCACAATGGCGAGGCTAAAGACAAGCTTTAGGGCGCAGGCGATGCAGTTCCTCATTGTAGTTATACACGGCGCAACTGACGTCAGCCCAACTTAAGCATCGACCTTTTCGGTCGACGTGTATTCGTTCACAGCGCGATCGGCCACAAGCTGGTGCTCCGTGTTGCATGTGTCGTTGTCCATGCACAGTACAAGGCCGCCAACCACAACATCACAACACCGGTGTGGGAGGCTGGGACTGATCGCGGCAGCACACTGCATGAGTAGGCCACACGCCGAAGGGGGTGTCCACAGATGTTCCTGGTTGCCTGCGCCATCGCCTCCACCGTCGGTCACGCTCGCTGTTCTTGGATAATCTGCCTATTAACAGCTGCCTGAAGGAGGGGAATGCGAGACGAACACCGTCGATGGGAACTCCAGCCAGGATTGGCGACAGCATCTGTAGCTTCGCGGTGGGCCTTGGCACCGCAGGGAGAGAGGGCGGCGCCGCGGCTACAGGAACACGGAGCACCGCGACAAGGCAGCAGAGGCGAACGCAAAACCGTCGCAGTCAGGTGAGATGCAAAAGCTGCGTGAGGAGCTGGAGACTCAAAAGAACAGATTCAGTCCGCTGTTGGACTGCCAGTGCAACAAAAGTAGAATTTTCTATGGCCTCTTGACACGTTCTATTCTGTGGAGCGCGTTGCTATCACAATGATTACTCCACACTGATGCTTGCAACAGCGAACATGATCAACGACATTACTAACATCTGGAAACTGCAGCACAGCAGTATGTTGCGCTGCATCTGATGATGCGGCAAAATGCGACAAAGCTACTCAGAACAAGAACGACACCAAGACTGTACTGTTCTGAAGGTTCTGAATGTCCGTGATCCTGTGAAACAACCGCTAATAATTAAGCAAGCGAGTCAAGTACGAGTCGGACGCTGTCGCGCCTCTAGGCCGTTCACGCATGTGGCCATATTCACGAAGGCACCGTGGATCTTTCGCTGCAACTGGCGCACGAGGAAGGAACATGTCATGCCCATGAAGAGAGAACAGCCGATCGATTGCTGAACCTGCACAAGCTGTTCCCGAGTCTCCGCTACCACAGACCTGGCCTGGCAGGAATACAACACGAACAAACAAAACGACTTGGAAGTTGAGAAGCCTCTTCCATTGCAAACCTCTTGCTGAGGAGGAAATCAGAACAGGCTCGGCAGCTCGCCTTGTCGCATCTGCATGTGCAAGGTCTTCACAATGGCTGCTGAAGATTCCGAGCGTCGGACTTTGGCCTTGCCCCGTACCTGCCCAGATGTGAAAAAGTCCCTGCCGGCGTCCTCCGCAACACACGTCAGGTGTACCTCGTCAAAGCCAGCACTGGACTTGTCGAGCTCCGACAGGTCCTGGAGCTGCGAGATGCCAATTCGATAACACCGAGCGCCGACAGAGCGCCGTGCCAGGCTGGTGTCCATGATCGGCTGCACCTTCTCCTCGCGGTGGCGATGTGTGATGCGAGTGATGCGACTGCCCCGGTGCCCCTGCCCATCTACCATCTGAATCTCCCTTTCTGCGACGCTTTGCGACGCGACCGGCCTTGAGTTCGGAGACGCTGCCCTGGCGCGCGACGTTTCTCTGAAGTGCGACGCTGTTTGCACTGCGTTGCATCGCAACACACAACCGCCATCTCACAGCGACACAGCAAGTACACCATTACACAGAAGGCTGCATCGCCTCTATGCATCTTTGCAAAAGCAGGTGCTACGACCAACGTGCCCAACAGCCTCAGCTGCGACGACCAGCTGGGACAACTCCTGAAAGAATTCCAGATCAAGTGGACCATTCGATTGAATATGGTTCTCAACCATGTGAAAGCATTACACATCTTCAATGCCCCTACACGCGATTGAAAAAAACGTTTCAAGTCGTGTTGTGTTGTCATTGCAGTATAGCTTGGCGTCGCTTCGGCTCAGCGGCATTCCTCACAGCGGGGCTAGAACGTTCCCCTGCAAACCCTCGCACTCCAGCATACCACTGTCAAAAGGTCAGGCCCCCAGAATCCTACCAGCGCCACATGGGCTGCATCGATTCTCGGATCCGAAACAACCCCAGCCTGACGCCAACTGAAGGAGGGACGGGTGGCAGAATCTGGGTCCCGAAACGAGCGTGGCTAACAAAAGACGATCCTTTCATGGGTTGCGGACAGCAAAACTGATGAGCAGCAAGCCTCAAATCCTGAATCATCGGTCAGGAACCCCCATGTTCGGAGCTGTGGATCCAACCCGTCAGGGCTGATGAGCAGCGGACCGATCGCACTGAAGGATTGGGGCCACTCTCAACCCCCTGTGGGTCGCACGTTGCCGGGGTGAGCAAAAACATGAAAACCCAAAGCAGGCTGATCCAAATCCCGATCCCAAAAAAATCAAGAAGCCTACAATGGGTTGAGCACAAAGTTGGAAGTGGAGAGTAGTGATGGATATCCGGTTTCGCGGCCTGTGGGATTGAGTGCATGCAAGCTGGCGTGCTTGCCTGACCAACGCTCTGGAAAACTCATTGAGACAGAGTCTCCTGCAGAAGTTGGGCAGTGACGGCTTCGCGCTCTTTCATGCGCTTCTCCTGCAATGCACGCGTCGGCTTGTGGCCAAGGCAGAGCCACATAGACACCAGTTGTAACTGTTTGCAAGCGTCCGACAAACTCGTCGACGCCTCTTCTTCCCGTTGCTGGCGATATGTCTCTTTGCGCTCAGCAGCCATCTGCGTGGCCTCCATGACACTGTGCTAAGCATGCTAAGCAGGACGAGACCCTGTCACAACAAGCCGGTGCAACTCGGTCCACAACACTGGCTGGAAAGGCCTGGTAAACTTCCTGCTGCAACCGTTGCCCCATGTTGCCGCACTCACTGCCGATTTTGTTGAACACCTTGGCAGCTGTTCACGGTGCGTGCCCCTAGATGAAAGCAGCGACAGCCTACAGCAAGCTGTAATCAAGCCATGGACATCTTGCATCTCTGCACAAGCTTGATCCAAGGCTTCTGGAGACGTAGTGCGAACTCTGTGAATGGCCTAGGTCACCCGCACTGACTGCGGACGATTGACGATGAAAGACCTTGAGAGCAGTTGCCTGCCGCACCATCTGGACAGCATTCTGCTCCTGTGGGTTGACGAGAAATACAACATGGGACTTCTCACTTCTCACAGGTTGCTTCTGCGGTGGCTGCCGCGTTTCTGAGCTATTCCTATTGCACTGCTGGATGCTGATCCTCCTGCTGTCGGCGCTGTGCTTCTTGCCTGTGAAACATTCTCTGCAAGCGAATGAATGTGTGATGTCCGTATCCTCTTTTGAATCTGCATCCAAGTGTCCATTCCTGATGACCCATGTTCTGTTGGTAGCCTGCCTGCATGCACACGCACGCACACCCACACAAAAACATCGAGTGTCTGTCAAACTCCACCTTGCAGACATATGTTCTTCATGCCTTCAGAACTTGCTCGCTGAGTAGCATTAGGTTGATTTGCCAACCAAAACACTGCTGTCCCAATTGCCGTAGAAGGCACGCTGTCATCAAGTGTTTATGGCGCCACGGGCACCAAGACTACAGTAGTCCAGCATGTCCATTCACACCCTTTCCAGCTCGACCCTCCTAAATACTTGTTTGCGGTGACGCCAAGGAATCTGACAATCCGACACGACGAAAGACGAGTTGTTTGGAACTATGTAAACATTATCGTGCCTCGAGGTTCCTGCAGTTCCCATCAAACACAGACCCAGGAGAGCCCCCAACGATGCATTGCAACTCTGATTATGCACATGCAGAAACAAAATCAACAAAAGTATGTGTGCATGTATGCATACATATATATATATATATATATACAAACGTATATAGATAGATAGATAGATAGGTATGCATATATATATGTATACATATGCATACACAGACATACATACATATGTATGACATAATGCTCTCTGTTACCCTCGACTCAGGAGGTGCTAAAATTGTCTTCTGGCATATGCTCTGTACATTTCAGCAAGTTATGGCACCGTTCTGCAGTTGTCCGTGCTCCACAAGAATTCTGTTCATTTGGATTCTGATGTTACTGCAATCCCTGTGTACACGATGTTCATTACGCGTGTAGCTCTTTTCGTTCACGGAGGGCCAAACCACATATGCCAATCTACAATGTCCCGCGAGCAGCTTTGCTGGGAAAGGCACCGGTAACCGCACTGCACTTACAATGCGGCACTGCCACCTTCAGCCCAAGGCAATACAGAAGTCACTCCACCGTGATACAAGCTTTCGAAGCGGATTTGCAATCCACGAGTGACAAAACTGGAACGGAGGATCTGCCTGTCACAAGAAACGGCGTGCCGAACCCAAATGCCGCCGATGGATGGAACTCCAGCCACAGCCAGGGCTCATCAGCTCACAGGGCTGACGCAGAATTCTAACCAGCATTTTTTTAAACGGCTTGCATTCCACAAATGTTTGCAACGTTTGGCTGGCTGGGACACCTCAACTTTGAAGCTGCGAACACCGCGTGCTCAAAATCTGAAGGAAGAACAAGACGCCCCCCGATGCCTCTCGGCACTTGTTTTTTGGAAAGCAGAAGTGCTCCGTGGTCCGTGCCGTAAGAGCTCCCAAACGGCCAGCGATTGCATTCCTCTTGTCTTGCAGGGGTACCACCCTGCAAAGCCGTCATCAGCCGTGGCCTCAACCGCACCGAGCTGAATCCTTCTGCACGGTCTTGACGAGAGAGTCGCGCAAGGTCGGTCATGCACAAGCTTTGTTCGTCACGGCTACAAACTAAACATTCATGGCCTTGCAGCTTTTCAGGAGATGCATCCTAATGCGGTAGGATGATGTATCACGCAAACAGGACAATGCAAACAACTGTGTCACACGAGCTCACTCCGAAACTATATGCTTTAAGCCTTGCATGGCCCTCGTTGTGCTTTCCATAAGCAACACGTCCTTCTGTGTCCCAACTTGGTTGCTCCAACGAGTTGCTCCAACTGGGTTGTTTTCACTTGGATTTGTGTTCCGGGCCACCCTCGCTGTTCTTCAGTGCAGACTTCAGCTTTTCGGTCTTGAAAGGTGGAATCCCGAAGGCACGCTACCGGCACCTAAGACTGGACTGGCAAGGAATGGGGGGAGTGAAAACAGTGCATCCTATCGGTCACGTTTCATCCGCACCTGTGAATTTACAAGACGACCTGCCTGCCCACAGGGGCGGCAGGGCCCGCAGCCCTGTGCGTAGCCTTGCTGCGCTTGTTGGTACCTGCGCCACGGGCCAGGGCCGCCAGGGTGCTTGGGCCGTGCACGTGGCATCATCCACATACGGGGAGGAAGTCTGGGTCCCACACTGCTGATTTTGCTGGGCCATCCTGAAACCGACACTGTGGACGCTGATTGGAACCGCAAATCCAACACTTCCACAAAAGACTGTAATCCAAGTAGCTGCTGGTAGGCTTGCTGCTCCTGCGCCAGGCATGCAATCTTGACTCCGAATGCGGTTCGAGGGTTCAGAAACAGCACACCCACTCCTGCGAACCAACGACTTGTACACTGAAGCTTGCATCAACAGGACCATCGTACGGAACCTGCAGACTTGATGCAAGGGCATACCACATGAGGCCTTTACAGTGAAAAGGACCCTCCATTGCGAAGATGGTGGCACCATAGACTTGTCAGGGCTGTAAGCCCATACCTGGCGAGAGCCGAAGCACCTTGACGAAGACACTACCAGCAGTCAGATGCTTGTTACAAAGCCTGATCCCCTCCAACTGCAGGACCGAACCACCTCATGATGCTCGTCGGAAGCGGGAAGTCACGCCACACCAGAGCTCAACAGTCAAGGCCGACACCATCCAGAGAAGCTAGCGCCGTCTCTGTCGTCCCAGAAATAGATCAGAACATCCATGTTGTTGGACTGCCAGCAAACTGGAATAATACAGTTAATACCTCGTCTATGCAAGCATGTTTCACCCAGACGCACCTGTTCGGTGCGACGGAAGACCGGGCGTCCGTGATTTTCGGACGTTGCCACGTACCTTACCCACGTGCAGAAGCTGCCGCTGCAACCGCAGTCGCCAAACGTCATGAAGGAGCAACCCTGCCAGAGGTCACTCACCACGAACGATTCCAGCAACGGTTTCGTTCTGGCATCCTGGCAAACACTTCGAGGACTTTACATTACTTCGACGCATGAATCTGCAGCAGCAAGTGTTCCAGATATCAACGTCATTTAAAGACTTCGTTGATGATCGATTTTCGCGCTGTGCTTGGATCTGCAAACTTTCATGGAACCGTGAAGCAATACTGAACTGCTCGTGGCACGCCTACTGAAACTTAGACCGGAAGCATTCAATCAACACTCGGGGTTTACGTATCAAGATGTAACAAACGTTCAATCCGGGCCAGTGCACCCGAAACGATGAGCTTGGAAGCTGCTTGCTGGATCGCTTGAGTTTGCCTGATGCACGTGAACCACACGGCACGCAGTTGAAGCCAGCAAGCGAGTGGCTTAGCAAATCCCATCACGGACGAGCTGCAGCTGCTCCGCTGCGTGGGCCTGCAAAGATCCATCTTATCTTGAGGTGAAGTGTGACCAAGCTTACCGCGGCCTGTCTCGATCTAGACGACGAGGTCACGTGAAGTGAAGGGCTATGCTAGACAATGGTCCAAGCCTGCTGCGACTGCATCTGAGCATAGCCTGCTGGCAGGCAGGCGAGGCCGAAGCATCCGCCCACAAAAACCGTTTCTTGCAAAGTGTACAACAAAGTGCTTTACGGATCCTTTGATTTCTCCTCTTCGCTTGCACGAGGATCCCTGGGCTCTATCTCCGTCCGAGCCGCGCCGGCCTGTCCAAGCAAGATACGTGCTGCAGCTTCTGGAACCCACCGATGCGCTGAGGCCGCAAGCTTGGACATCTCCAAGGTCCGTGACTGTTGAACTCAGACCATTCCCACAGACCCGCAGGAGGACCGCAAACAGTTGCTACTTCGCCATCAAAGGAAGCATACATCCTGAAACCTACAAGCTGAAAAACATGCCACACGATGAAGCACCATAAGACAGCAAGACGGCGCCTCAATCATCTGCGCTACGGAGTGCAGCGCAGCAGCGGAGTCCTCAAGGGAGCACATGAAGAGTCAACACCTTGGGCGAGAAATTTACATGTTCATGCGGGCCTCCACCTGCCCTGCCAGCAGAGCCTTTAACTCGCACTCGAGTTCCGAGATTGCCCTGAGGGTGCCAGTCATAGCATCGCCCAGATTCGAAAGCTGACAAGGCCTGCACCATGGAGCCGACCTGAGTTCCTCCGTCAGAGTCTTGATGTTCAGGGATTGCACCTTCGAGTCTCCGACGCTTCAAAGGGGTCCGGGGCTCGCCGCAGGGCCTGCAGGCCTGCCAGAGCGACTGCGAGTCGGCTTGGAACATCTCAGCGCGCTCCAGCCGCTCCTCTCTTCGAGAGAAAGAGAGTGGTCGGCTTACCCGAGGCCCGAGGTCCTCGAGTCGACGCACATGTCCTTCACCTGCGCCGACAGCCGACAGCTTCAGCTTTTCCAGGGCCCAGCAACACCTGAACCCAACCCACGCCTGGACCTTCGAAGGCCTCCAGCTTCGAAGGCGAAACGCCTGGGCCAACCTTAAGCACGATGCGAGTGCCATACGACTTGGCACCGTTTGCCGGCCCCGCCCCGGCCTGTTGCTTTGATGCCTTGGCCGCCACGTCCTGCGAAGACATTGCGATCGCAGGGCCTTTTCGGGCTACAACCTATGACCTAAAGCACGCTTGCACTGAGCGAAGCCTGAATGTTCTGTGAAAGTCGCTGCCTGAGCACTCTCACGGCTTCCCATCAAAACGACCAAACGTCTACGTCAAGTATCACATCATCGAAGACCATGCTCAGAAGAATCTTGCACCGGTTAGATTAGAGGGAGCGTATGTCGTACCACATGACAAGAAGTATTGCGACAACCAGCCGAATCCGAGAATCGCACAGAGTCTCTCGCTGCTTGCTTCCAGCCTGACACCAACCAGCTTGCCACAAGTCGGGGTGAAATCTTTGCCTTTGGGAAGCTGTTGGGCTAGCGGGCCGCTGTCACAAAAGCAGTCGCCCAGTTTCAGTGTTTGTGAGAAGCTTTCAAAGCTGTTTCCAAGAATGGGATCAGCTGCAAGCAAGGGAAGCATCGATGCGCAAATGGTGTGTTGTCAAAAGCACTACTACCAACCATCCATCAGCAACAGCATGCCCCATGTCTGCAGGAATCAGAGGGCCTTCAGTAAGGACGACGCCATTTATCACAGCAGGCTGTTGAGAAGTGCAAAGCAACAATGTCAACCCTCGCCGGCTTTCCCCCGACGGGATCAGGCCGACACCCCATCTTAAGGCCGCTGTCAGCAATGAACAACACGGAGCGCTGCATTCCCTCCGATAAGATAGTGACAGACCGCGCTAAGTTTATAAGCGTCGTGCCTCTGCAGATTCCCGAGCACGAAGTTCCAGGCTGTGTATCTGTTCTTGAGCCTCAGACAGAGAGAGTTTACGCGAGACTACGATTCGCAAGTAGTAATCGGCATTCTAAGGACCGCGCCAACGAGATACGCATGTCGAGACCAGCCCGGATGTCGTCCAAGTGGGCACGCTCTGCTTGTATGGACCCAGGCCAAGAGGTGCGGAATTCCTCCAGTCGTCGCCTCAAGTCCTGAACCTCTACTTGTGTGGGCATCTCAGGCCCCTTTTCCGCCGCCGGGAGCGGGCCTGCTGCCAGCACTTCCCTATTCCGGTTTAAAGGTGCTTCGGTGATATCGGCAAACTTCAACTCCACTTGGCCGATTTGCTGACGCAGCATGTCTTCTAGCTTCTGATTTCGCCGTTCTAAGTCAGGCGCAATGGAGAATACCTCCTCCTGCAAAAGCTGCAGGCGCTGCTTGATAAGGCATATCTCCATCTGAAACTCATCTCGGTGGTCCTGCAGCTGCTGTGTTCGCAAGCGGCAGCTTTGTAGTTGCTCTTTGGAGAACGATGTCTCCTCCTCAATGAGCTGCAGTTTCTTCTGCAAGCTTTCAGACTGGCTCCTCACTTCTTCAAGAGCTTGGGCACACGTGCTGGATGATTCCTTGAGATGGAGACATTCGTCAGAGACGGAACTCTCTATTTGCTCCAAACGCTCTTGCATATTGATTGCAAGCTTGGAGATGCTTGTTCGGTTCTCTGCTGTCGCCGCTTCGACGGATGCCAGTTGTTGAAGCAATTCAGCTCGAACTTCCCGCACCCTCGTGTCCAATAAACGTTCTGCATCACTTAAATGCTGTTCCAATGCTGTCGTTAACTCATGTTGGAATTCATTCATCTTGTGCTCGGACTTTTGCAAGACGAGAGCACTCTCCTCATGCATCTGTGACATTATATCCGTCTCGAGAGTTTCCAGCTTCTTGGATGTCTTTGAAATCGAATCCTCGACCAGATTGACGAACGAATCTGCAGTCCTGTCGTGACCGTCACTTCGCTCAACCAGGTCGCGCGTGTGTTCAATCTGCTCAAGCGCCATATCCATGGCCCGAAGTTTAATCGTCAAGTCTGCTTTCAGCTTCGTGGAATTGGACGTCTTCTGCACTGCACCGTAACTCGGGTCCTGACATCGACGAAACGCTTGCGTAGATGCATCATCTAGATGCGTCGCCATGCCGCCACGACAGTGGTACTGGTTACTTCCTTACTAGCTGAAACTGGTGATAGCCTGTCCGGTCGTCGGATGGGTGCAAGTATAAAGCACGATATCACAAAAGCGCATCTCTTCTCACACCACAGCTTTGCAAAGGCTGAACTTGAGCCTGTGGCAACGAGCAAGTCACAGAAGCAAAAGCAGCATCACAGTAAACCGAATGCAGGGCTTCACGCACCCCGCTGCAAAAACCTACCCGGCCTGGAGTGGCTTGCATCTGCATCTGCTGTTGCAGTTGCTGCTGTTGCAGCTGGATCTGCTGCTGTTGCAGCATCTGCTGCTGAAGCATCTGCTGCTGCGCATACTGCTGCAGCTGTGCCTTGCTGACAGAAAGAAGCATTGAATTCATGATGCCCGACTGCAAAGCTTCGATGAACAACGGAAGTCCTGTTTCCAGTGGCTTTTTAACCGAGGGCTCGCAGAGCAAGCTGTGAGAATACCCCGCCGGATCCAACGGCAAATTTTGGAAATCATGACCGTCCATATTCGAGGCTGTTACTCCTTGTCGCTGCGCTCCTCTTTTCCCTGCACCAGCCCATAGAGATGCTTGCCTCAGCTGAAGATATGGGGCAAAGAACGGACACCTATGAAGGGTTTGCACAAGCTGTGTCATGCAAAGGAAGAAAATCCTTAACGTCTGCTTGAACTTGTGCCGCCAGGTTTCAACTCTTTGCCCTGAAATAAAAGTTGATGTTTGAAATGCGACTAGTCTAGAGAGTCTAGGGCCCTCTTGGATCGCATTTACAGGATTTTGGTTGCCAGGATGTCCAGCACGGCAAAGATCATGGCTGCTCGCACAGCCCCTCGCAACCACATAGCACAACAGGCTGCTGTGGCCCGAAATAGTTTTCGTTTGGATTAGGAACGGTCTTGGGTCCAAGTCACAGAAGTCTTGCGAGTTGAAATGCTGCGGATCGTACTCCTTCCTTGGATGCGTGGACGATGCAAGTTGAATTAGCTTTGCAACTGCATGACAAGAACATTGTCTTTACCAAGTAACTTCTCGATGCCTTGTAGATGGCTAATCAACATTTCCAACGGCAAAGGGCTTGAAGGCACTTTGACACAGAGGCATTCTTTGGAAAGGCCGCCCTGCCTGACGCGAAGGGTGTCTTCATTCAACCAGGGTAGATGGGCAACAACGTACACGCACAGACACACATTACAGCTGCACAGAGTGCAAGTCCAAGGCGCATGAAGCCTAGACCTTCAGGTTTCCAGTCCAGCCGCAAAGGTTTTAGACCGGAAGAGCCGACGGAGATGTTGTAGACAATTGCAAGACGGCCATCCGATGGCTCCGAAGAGAGCTGAGGCACAAGGTCTGGTGCTGGAGAGCTGTCGCGAATCAGCCACACCTCCTCAATCTTAGCTCCTTCATGCTCCCACTTCAAGAGTTGCACATTCAAGTGTGGATTCAAGCATCGGGCAGCAGCTCTGCGCTGCACACAACAGGTTGCCCGCGAAAAACCATCAGTCAAGCCGCTGCTAACGGTCCCCATAAGTCACATTGCAGCGGGTACCAAGCATGACAAAAGTAAAACGTGTTTGCAACTTGTCACAATGCGCATCCTTGGTGCTTATGCTGCAAGGCAAAGCCCTAGCAGAGAAAAATGACAGATGCCCGAATACCCAACCAAACTCGAGCCGATACACAGACATACATACAAATATGTATGTATGTACAATTACATGTATACAGATAGATATATGTGTAAACTTATATATATATATATAAACAATTATAGATCGCTCAAGGCTGAAGCTGCCGGTGGCACTTTTTCCAAAACACCCAATGCATTTGCAACATGCAACTGCAACACAGGCAATTGCCTGCTGAAGCAAGATCAACTTGAGACTCAACGCTCCCAAGACTTCTCCCAAGCTCAGGGCATTTGCATCCACTGCGGCATTGGCATAGCCTGGATACCCCGCCACCTGAGTTCGAGAAGCCATGTCGCGCTTTCAACCACGACAATCGGCAATCACATGCACAACAGAATTGATTTCACACCAAAAACTCTTGCGAAGCCTGCTGGGCAGTGTAATATGCCATGTCACCGGAGCAATCTTAATTAGTGTGGATGGTCATGCATGCTGATCAGACCACAAACCTTTTTGTGCCGCCTGCTTTGAGTACAGTTACGGCATGAATGTCACAACTTGCACAGTGTTTCAAGTGTTGCCCGACGCTGCTTTGAGCCACTGGAAAATCGCACACAAAACTACACATGTTAATGTCGCTTGTTTGACGCCAACAAGGTTTTTTGTGTAAATATCTGCATGGATGCATCACACAAAACATCAAACACCGACAGCCTAAAGTCACAAAACAATCACGACTCGCCAAATCCTGTTGCAAGCCCAACTTCTTTCGTGACAAAACCGACAACATACCATCGTCACAAACTGTCGTCAAATATGGTGACCAAAAACATGACCGCCGTCTGAAGGACTACATGTTTAGTAGTTGCTGTACTCTACATCGTTTGCATCAATATGTGGGCTCGTCGGTCCGTCGACACTGCCTGAAGTCGGCTCCACAACAGACTTCAGCTTTAAGGGTGGGAAACAAAGAAAAAAAGGTCTCACGCTCAAAGGAAGACATTCCGAAAACTGCCGTCACCAAACTGCAGTGAAAGAAAATCTGGCCAGTTTGGCCTCTTTCAAGTTTTCCAATTGCAAATCCAGACGTTCAGGACAGTAGTACACCACGCAACACCAAAAGGCTACTTGCGAGGCTCTTCATGCGAAAGTGGGGTGTTCAGTATCACGCAAAGCAAGGCAAGGTTACACAACAGTCGTTCACTCGGACGTTCACTCCTTTTCGGGTTGCCGGTGCAGCGACTGCTCAAAGCTTCGACATGTCCCGTGTACGTATTTGACTTTCCGGGGTTTAAAGCTGGAGCTGCGGAGCAGTCGCAAAAGCTCCGGGTCTGAAACTGCCAATCCGAAACCTCGCAAGACGCTCTGAAAAGCCCGATTTGAAAAAGTGAGGTGAGGTATGTTGCAAAAGCGATGCTACTTTCGATTGGTGGAACCTCTAGTCGTCGGTCCCAGCATTTGTGGGGCCGGTGGTTGCCACTTCAGGAAAGTGTCTGCGGGAAATAATGAAACTTGAAAGCTAACATGCCAAAACTCCGAAAGCGAGATGTCGATGCGGTTCATGGGCTCAAACTTCTCAGGTAAGCTGGATGAACCATCCCACCGAGAAATCAGATCTGCATCGTCGTTCCTTTGACCAGCGATGTGGTTGGAGTCGAGCACAACGCCGGTGGTGGAGCTCCACATAGAAAGCTTACGCACAAAGAGGTGTCTTGAAACAAAAGTGTGCCCAAGACTTGAGGCACAATGCTGCACAAGTGCTGCAATCTTCTTCAAGTCAATTCAAGAAAACTTGTGTGAAAACAAACACATGAAAATTACAAAATAGAAAATGGTTCGTGAAATGAAAACTACAAACTAGAGAAGCGCTTCGTGAACAAGACAGGACCGTCAACAAGTTGAGGTTATTCTTAGCAGCACTTATAAAGTGTAAACAAATGCATAGGCTCGAAGACCAAGCAGCAATGTACTTTGAGGAAATTCAACGGATTCGGTCATTGCAAAGAACAGTTTGACAGTTGCTGGAAACAGTTCCAAGCTGCGTACCCTGGAAATCCTGAATCTCTCGGTCCAACGTACAAGTTGGATGATCTGGTGGAGATTTACAGAGAGACATCAACAAAGATAAGCACTATTCGCACACACAAAGCGATTTACAGGAATCAATCAGCCACCAAACGCTGTCTTCTTTTTTTTGGTTGTGGACCAGGCACTCGGTCCCAGCAAGAACTGCAAGAAAAGAATTCTGACGGATGAAACAAACTGCTGTAGATTCAGCCAGCAGAGATCGTTCAGTCTGTTTCTCTCAGTGTCTTTTTTCCTGAAAGAGAACCAGTACGTCTTTCAGCGGATGCGTAGCTTCTGCAGTCTGCAGCACAGACTGTGAGTTTCGCAATGTGGTTTCATAAGGGCGATGTAGTGCGGTCACAATGGACATGAGCTCTTCTTAGCACATCAGTTACACCAGATGGCAGCCTTCCCCTTGCTTGCCCTTCTGTCTCTGCATCAGCAACCCACGCCAACCTACAGGCGGGAGTAAAGGTCGGCATTCGTGACTTGCTAGCTCCTCCTCCGCACCCTTCCAGGCGCATGCCCACGCGCTCCGAGTCCAAACTGTGCATGGTCCAATCTTGGCCATCGCTAAAGAGAGTCAAGCTTGACTCTCGACTTTTCAACCTGGAGTCTCGAATCGCAAGCGACAGCTGCGTTGTTAAGGATCTTTGTAAATCTCCGAGGATGCTGCGTGAACTATCAGGAAGCAAAATACTCATTTGGATGGGTCGACTCTCCAAATTTGCTGCAATTGCTCCAAGGGACAAAGCGACGACATCTTGTACCCCTTGAACACCACGTTGCCGGACAACAGTGAACCAAATTCGTTGAATTTTCAGTGCTGACACTGCCTTGGAATTTAGTGAACAAGAGCACACAATTCACAGTGCCAGGGGTTGGATTGGACTTGGTTAGATTTGCGGGATAAATTGTGTGAAATCTGGTTGGGGTGGGTGAGCTGGGTAGGTTGGATTAGGTTTCATCTGCTCCTACCTTGCTGCTTACTGTTTTTTTTGCTCTTCTGCTCTGCTCAAATCTTTGCAAATTTTCCGTGCAGTATGGAAAGCCGCATCGTACGTGCACCAAAGACAAGCCGTATCCGTTACAATTTGTGCGGAAGTGGAGATCGGCTCGAACTTGGGCGGAGTTGAACCCAGATTCAAATCCAGATTTTTATTATTCGAACTTTGAGTTGAACTCGAAGTTGAACTTAATTACGAATTGTTGAAGGAGAAAAACCTGCCAGTTTGAACAGGAGTTTAAACTCTGAAAGGCGAAAAGTTTTAAATCAGTGTTTTGAACATAGAGTTTCGAAAACCCAGAGTTTGATTTTAGTTGGCTCTTCTGTTCCTTTTGTATCATAACTTCTTGTTCTCATTTGTTTTCTTCGCAAAAACTACCATCAAGCGATTTCTTGTTGCTTCTTCTTATTTTGCTTGCCAGTTTATTTTTTGCAAAACCTGCCAGAAAACAATTCTGTGTGGATTCTTTTCCTTTTGTTTTGGTGATTGTTGGTGTTCAAACCCTGTTCGAAGAGTTGAATTCCTCCTCATTGAAAATATTATGTTGGGTCTGTCTTCGCAAAAACCGCCTAAAGCGGTTCTGTGTGGATTCTTGTTTTTTTTGAAGCAGGGACTAGTTATTGGCAGTTTTTTCTTTGGTGTTGGCAAGCTTCCAAAAGAGCGGAAGTTGAGGCTCCCAAAAAACGTGGAGTTCCGAACCCAGATTCTGGAATTCGACGGAATTCTCGAGATTTCGTAGATTTTCCCAAACTCCGGGTTCCAACATGGAGTTCCTTCTGCCAGAGTTCGAACTCTCTGGACCAGAGGAGAGTTCTCGAATCCGGGGTTCAACAGTCCAGGTTCGAACATGGAGTTCCGAACTGGTAGATTTCCCAAACCCAGAGTTTGAACATTGAGTTCAAAACCAGGTTCGGTTCAACCTTGACTCGCGAAGTTTTGTTCTCCCCCTCTTAGAGGATCTCCAGAAGTTCGAACCCTGGGTTCCGGAACACTTTCAAAACCTATGCTCGAAAATGCTTGTGCTGGAGATTGGCTTACATGACCTGGTCGGAATGTTAACTGTGGTGCTAAAGTTCTTCCAGAACACAGGACACAATGCCGCCCTCTCCATCTGCAATGATATTGCCAGGAGGACGTAATATCAAAACCAACCCGTTGAAAATGCTTCCGTGCGAGGTGGGTTGGGGATTCGGGTTGAATTGTTTTCGCAGGCTCTGGCTCAATCCGACTAACCTGAATAGGTTCGGGTCACTCCAGCCCCAACCCCGGATTGGGCTGGGCCGAAAATTTGCAGCGTCGATTCTTTTTAGACTTTGCCTCGACATCAAGCGCCGAGTTCTCCGATGGCAGGCTGAGAACTTCCGTGGCTCAGTCCTTGGTGATCGCTCGTGTGAGCTCCTGCTCTGTGCAGCAGTGTGTCTGCTTCTCCGCGTCCTTGGTAGGCTCACATTACAGCAGAAGCGGCACGGCAAGCGAGAAGAGTTGAGATGGCGAAAGATGAGGATGAAGAGCTCAACTTTGTCAGGCTGTGTCAAGAGTTTGAAGGCTGAGTTTAAGGAGAACTGAGAAGAGTTGAGGAGTTTGATATTTCTGCAAGTGATGAAGCAGAGGAAAGCGAGACGGAACCAACGATGGTTTGATGGAGTGGTACCAAGGATGGTGGTTCTTGGACTGGGCAAAGGAAGTTGGAGAAGCTTCTACGTTTGAGTATCATCTGAAAGATGCGCAAGGGAAAGTGATCCCAACATTGCTTGTGAGGCAGAACGTGACGTTTGTTTTCACGAAGGAGTCTGGAAAGAAATTGAAGATCACGGACAGTGCTGTTTGCGGCAATGTCACCCAACCTTTGTTTGCTGTAGGAAAGATGTGGAAGTTAGGTTGGGGCACGGTGAATGAGGATGGACAGTTGTGGTTGAAGAAAGGAAGTGTTCGGATACCGATCTATTTCAAAAGGAAATCCTCAATCGCGAGGATGTGCATCAGGAGACTTGAAGACGCGGAAGAGATGAATATCCAGCCTGTGAGGCTGGAAAGAGAACTGAAGCAAGAGCTTAAGAGCAAAGAAGATGAGGATGGTTGGTTTGTGCTGAACGATGGCACACCTGCAAGGTTTGATTGGTATATGGGGAAGACGTTTGACCCAACAGGTCAGTTCCCGAACCGACTCTACGAGGGAGAAGGAGATGAAGGTGATTACTTTCCGTACCGAACAACCTTGCTTGGAAAGCTAAAAAGAAGTGGAGAAAGAGTTCTGAATGAAGTGGATTGGAAAAGTATGGATTTCTTTCAGTGCGCTGAGATTTGGAAGGATCGCGAAAGAGTTCAGCTTGGAGCGAGTCCTCAAGACAGGTTTGAGGTGATGGTCATCTTGTTGGAGAAAGGAAGGAAAGAACCGAGTGACTACGGGTTGCTCACGAAAGAGAGTTGGCGCAGGAAGGAGTGCCAATGGAGGTCACAGGGACCTCAACGGGTTCAAGAGAAAAGAAAGAAAGCGAGAAGGAGGAACCCAGACGAGGAGTACCGGTGATTGGAGAAGATGAGGAAGAAGTCATGGTGATTGGACCAATGAAGATGACACGCCAGAGTGAGTTGAAGGAGATGAAGGCGGCGTGCAAGTATCTTCATATCTCCAAGAATGGATCAAGGGAGATTTTGTGGAAGAGACTCAAGAAAGAGGTTGCGTTAAGCAAGGTGAAGGCGCAAGCCCAAATCTCGGAAGACATTTGGAAAGAATTCGAGCGCGAGCCCATTCCTGAGGCTCTGCCGGCTTTGCCGAGCCCGGAAGAGATATATAGAAGCTCATGAGTTGACGCATCTGCCGAGAGCGCCCTGGTGTGAAGCATGCCAGGCGGCAAAGAGTAGAGAAGACAACTTTGAAGAGACCAAAGAGAAAGCGCAACGGCCCGTGTTTAGTGTGGACTTTAAGTTCACAGGAACGCAAGGAGACGAAAAGGAAAGAGATCCGCTTGCTATTCAACTTGCTGGTGTTGACAATGACACAAAGCTCCTGATAGCTATCGCGGTGCCAACGAAAGGAGGAGATGCGGTCATTAACCATGCGGTGAGTGAAGTGGTGAGAGTGCTAGCCCTTTTGGGTTACGCGGAAGTGGTTCTAAGGACAGACACAGAGCCAGTGATGGTTGCCATCAGAAGAGGAGTTCAAGTGGCAAGAGCCAAACAAGGCTTGAAAACGGAGTTGCAAGATGCCACGCCAGATGAACATCAAGGGTTGCCTGTTGAGAGGTATATCCAGACTGTGAGGAACCTAGCGAAGACGTTGTTGGCAACGGTGGAACAAAGGAGTGGAACGGCCATCGGATCTGACGTCCCGCTTTATAGCTGGGCGTACAGACATGCAGCATGGCTGCATAACAGGTTTCATGTTGGAAAAGATGGCAGGACAGCGTTTGAAGCAACAGTGGACCGAAGGTACAAAGGGAAGTTGGCCCCGTTCGGGTCAGCAGTGTTCGGAAAGGCTGTGCCCAAAGTGAAGGAAAAGGAGAACCTTGGGAAAAGGGAGTCTTTCTTGGAAAAGACTACGCGAGCAATTTGAAGTTACATTCTTTGAACACTTGCAGAAGATATGGCTTTATCGTTCGAAGAAAAACAACATGACAAAATGACTCCGAGAACTGAGTCCAATTTTGATTTGTTGTTTTAGGGCTTTTCTTTTACACTGCCTTTTTATGAACCCTCATTTATACATGCTGTAAACCAGTTGAAGAATACATTCACCCGTCGCAGCTTGACCTCTCGAAGGGGCAGGAAGCCCTGAATCGGGCGAGAGAGTTTTATTTGAAATACCCACCCTCTCCACCCTAATTTGTCCGTGGAACGTGCAGGGATTACATCAGTGTTGTGCTACCTCAGGAAGCTTTGGACCTCTGCTTGAGGTTACTCAGGTATGCTTTGTGCATTTAAGACCTGGTTCGGGTCTTGGCTCTCTGCTTCGCAGTTCTTTCGGTCTTGCTCGTCTTCGACTGGCAGGCTGTTCACTAAGGTTCAGATTGTGAGCCGTGCACGGCTTGAGAGTGGCTTGTACTCCTTACGGAGGGGACGAAAAGAGTCTTGTGTCTCACAGGACCGACAGTTCGAAGATATCTGCCGTGTGCGGTACTTGCTACCCCACCGTGTGAAAATAGCGTCGAGCTTTGAACTTCTTGCATGTGACATGTGTGAGTGCAAGCATTCATCCCTGAAGGTTCAAACATGATAGACATCAAAACACAAAGCACGATCTTTGAACGATAACTTGATTGGCACAGGCCGAGGAGTGATCAAGGCGAGAACGATGAGAAGATGTGCCACGGCATATCAGCCGGAGCTTTTGCAGCTTTCGGTTGGAGCTCCATGGGATCATCAGTTGAAGGCGTTGCGGTTCAAGAAGAAAAGAATTGTGCCTATTGAAGATGGGCCCGGATTGCCTAGGTTGGCCGTCGAGGCAGAAAGAAAAGGAGAAGAAGAAAGAAGAAGTGATAATGATGGTTGTCATGCTGTGCAACAGTAGCTTGTGGAGAAGCTTTGTTGAAAGTGTTGAGTACATGTTTCATGCCGCCGCCGTTTTCTACTCAAGGAAAGAAGTGAAAGAAAAAGAGGTTGAAGAAGTTTGGAAAGAAAAAGAAAAGAGAGAAAGAAAAATGGCAGGAAGTGAAGGTGTGATGGAAAAGACAAAGCAGGCTCTGGTGGAAGCCTACGAAGCACAACTGAAAGCGATGATTGCGAACGAAGCCGAGTCGATAGAGTCAGTGGAGTGAAAACAGCGAGAAGCGACGAAAAGAGAGTGAACCTCTTCGACGTGCGGAAGGAGGTAGTGAACCTCAACAAACTCGCACCGAAAAGTGTGCAGCAGAGTGCGGCTGCCGAGTCTAGTGGAGACCAAAGCGATGTAATGAAGCTCCGGACGGAGGAGCTCTTGCAGAAGCAAGAAGAGGCCAAGGCAAGGCGCCAGGCCCAGGTAGAGAAAGCAAACGAAGAAAAAGAAAAGCGAGAGCCGAGGAGCCAAAGGAAGAACCAACGAAGGCCGAAGAGCCAAAAGAAGAGCCAAAGGAAGAGCCGCAGAAGGCCAAAGAGCCGAAAGAAGAAAAAGAAAAGGACGACGAGCCGGAGAGCTCGGAGAAAGAAGAGGAGGAGAGCTCAGAGAGAGAAGAAGAGGAGAGCTCGGAGAAAGAAGAAGAGGAGAAAGGACAAAGAAAAAGAAGGAAGAGAAGGAGTCATCCGACGAAGAGTTTCAAGAGATTATGAAGAAGTTTGCGAAGAAGTCGGTGACGAAAGAGGAAGAGAGGGTCCGGGAAATTCTCGGAGAGATGAAGGATCTTCAGGCGAAGATCGACGAGAAAAGGAAGAAGTTTGCGGTCTACAGCGACCACTATGCCTACAGGCAAAAGCAGAAGAAGTTGAAAGAGGAAGAGAAGGAGTGCCTCATCAAGAAGGAGGCGGAAGTGAAAGAGGAAATGAGAAAGATTGCCGAAGAGGCATATGTGGAAAAAGAGAAGATCGAGAAGCAGCTGGAGACGATCCGAAAGGAAGAAGAGATTCAAGAGGCCGAAGCAACGCAGGTGATGGATGAAGAGGCTGAGCTTATAGCCGAGATGGATGTGATGCGGGCAAGGCTTGCACAAGCGTTGCGAGAGCTGCGCGAGAAGCGCAAGGAGATGAAGCTTCCGGATGAGAAGCTGGAATTGGGTGAAGACGCAAAGACAGTGTTGGAAGAGTTCGAAAAGAAAAGAGAAAGGCCAAGGAGATCAGAGAGATCAAAGAGGCAAAGGAGAAAGAAGTGAAAGAAGAAGTAGTGAAGAAAGTTTTCCCGCACGCGTGCCCACCATTTTACTTGTATTTCACATGTGTTTTACAGTCATACTCTTTTTCTCTGCAGTTTCACTTGAGATCTCTACTTCCGTGCGAAATCATGGCTCAAGAAATGAGGGTTGTGGGACTCTGTTTTTCTTCATGGTAGCGGAGCTCGACCGAGCTCCAGGGTCCTTCGGGTTTCGTTCAGGGAACCAGGACCTCAGCTTTGAATTTGCGGTTCGTTGTTGGGGAACTCGTGTAGTGTAAGCGCGGCCGGGTAGCCTGCAATCCTGCCGCCGAGCAGAAGAGCCATATCCTGGTGCCAGCGCCTCGAACAGAGTGTCAGACGGTTGCCGTATCAATCTGACATTGCATTGCAAATCCTTCTGTGCTGCTTTGTGCGTTAGCCTAGAGCCTCCTGAGCATTGCATTGCATTTGAGTGATTGATTTGAAAGTGGAGAGATGGCTGCCGCAGCAGCCGCCGGGCCTCCGATCCCGGACGATGACAGTGATCCTGAAGAGTTGGGTCCTGTGGAAGGGCCTCAGCTTCCGCCTTTGAATCCTTTTGCAGCCGCGAGCCCAGCTGCAGCTTCGCCGACACATGTGACATTGTCGGCTGAGATGTTTGAGCGTGTGATGCAAGCCGTTGCCTCTTCTAGAAGCAGTAGCAGCCCCGAAGGATTGGATTCCCGTGACTTGCTGCGCCTTCTGCCGAAACCGGAAGTCTTTAAGGTGCCTCCCAAGCAGGATGAACATGCGGCATGGCTTAGCTGGTGGTGGGGCACAAGGCAATACATTACTGCGTTGGACCAGCGCTTTGACAGTGACATAGCTGTGATCGAGGCAAACCTGTCTCGAGAGGTTGTTCTTTCGCCTTCGGACCCACAGGGGACAGCCGTCAGGTCAGCTCAATTGTATGCCATATTGTGCTCACTCCTGAAAGGAAAGGCGCTTTCCATTGTGCGCCAGATCGACAGCAAGCGAGGGTACGAAGCACTTCGACTGTTGCTTATGCAATATCAGCCTCCCTCGAAGGTTCGGTCTTTGGGCATTCTGTCTGCATTGACTACCATCAAATCCTTTGACCACCGACAGCCCATTCTGCCTCAGCTTCTTGAGTTAGAGCGTGCCTTTGAAGAATACCAGCGTGCCAGGAGTCCTTGAAAAGTGCTCTTCTTCTGAGGAGCATTACGGCGAGCACGCGCTCGCACATCGCAGCCTCCCTGGATGAGAATGCAAGCTACAGCACGTTGCGTGAGTGTGTGCTTAAGTTTGAGAGAACTCAGTTCAAGTGGTCTGGCATGCACGTGTTTTCACCTGATGGCTTGTTTGCAGCTAGCAACGCCGATGCTGGCGGTCAGCAGCCAATGGATGTCGATGCCGTTACCAAAGGCAAAGATCGGAAAGGCAAGAAAGGACCCAAAGGCAAAGGCAAGGGTGACAAAGGCAAGCAGGGCAAAGGTCAGTGGAACTACCAGCAGAACCAGTGGGGTCAGCCGAAAGGCAAAGGCAAAGGTGACAAAGGCAATAAAGGCAAGCAGCAGCCGTGGCAGGGCAACCAATGGCAAGGCAAAGGTCAGTGGAACCAGCAGTCATGGCGCCGTGTCACAGGTCACCGATGCGAGCACTGCAGTGCCGCAGCAGAGTCCGTGCCCGAGCCCAGCCGCATCTACATCTCAGGTCCAGGGTGCGGTTCGCAGGGTTGACTTCGCGGATGGATTTGTTTTCGACATGACAAGCCTCGATAATGCCCCTGTGTCGCAGTTTCGCGTGCAGACCATCACTTTGCCTAGTGATTGCGCAAGTGTGTGCAGTGATGTGTGTGATTCAGAGAACAACGACGAGATCCATTGCAATCACCTGCCACAGTCTGGGCCCCAGGCCGCATGCGAGCCAAGCTTGGAATTTTCATTTTCGGACGATTTTAGCTTGGATGCCAATTTTCATGAATCCCCAACTTTCAGTGCAGCCGCATCGCCGAGCAGTCACATGTCCAGTTGGTGTGACGTGTGTGAGTCATAACAACTACGAGATCCGTTGCAATCACCTCCAGTCTGGGCCTCTTTGTTTTGACATGTCATACAGCGATGACAAGAGTGACTGGGTCCATGCGTCAGCGACTGGAGACGCCGTGTGCATTTTGCCTGAGTGTCCCCAGTCCTTCGGTGATTGGTCGTACGATGGCACCATGGGTCCTACGCCTGAGTGCCACTCAGAGTCAAGTGCAACGCCTCAGAGTTTTGTCCGTGCTGTGTGCCAGGAGCTTGAAACAGTGATTGTCGACAGCGGTGCTGATCTGTCATGTGTGCCGTTCAGTTATAGCACAGCAGGAGAGAAGGTTGCCAAGGCATTTTCAGCTCAGGTCAGGGATGCACAAGGTTCCAAGATGAAGGTTGCAGCGCAAAGGAACATCCAGTTCCAGATCACCGGCCGCGATGGCCGTCCCATCACGTTGCGTGAAAAGTGCATTGCAACTGGGGTGTCCCAGCCTCTTCTTTCTCTCGGCCGGTTGATCAAAGCCGGATGGTACCCCTCGCGAGATGACTATGGCATGTTCCTTGTGCATCAGCAGTCAGGAGCTGAGATTCCCATGCAGTTCAAAGGCAACAGCCTGAGCTTGGATGCTTCAGTGTTTCGGGTTGAAGATGACATCGATGCCATAGGTGAGCCGATTGCACATGTTCGGTTTACTCTTGCTGAGCCTTCAGATGAGCTTGAGAACTCGCCTTATGGCTGGCACATGTCTACGAGCGGGAACCATTTTGTGTGGAGAGGAGTCACTTCCTTGTACATTGATCCCTCCTTGCTCGTTCCCTTGACTCTTCCTTGCAGGACCACGCTTGTGCATTACCAAGGGTCATGGAAAATCCTTGAAAAGTCCGTCGAGTGGCAGCTGCTGATCAATGCCACGGCGCCGCTCCCGTGTGGCGAGGCCGACTGCATCACCATTTTGAGCAGCGGCGATGAGGATCCTGAGATTTTCGGAGTCAAGGTTGAAGGTGCCGTTGAGTCTTACAGTGGCGAGCAAGGTGAACCCGAGCCGCAGGCCGACTTCGGCGCTGACGCGCCCGAGGGAGTTGATTTTGATTTTGATTTTCACATGGGCCAAGAGCCAGAGGAAGTCGCACCAGTGCCGGAGCCAGTTGCAGATGCATTTGAGGCGCCGCCAGTGCGCCAGCAAGTAGACCAGGATGTTGTGATTGACGGCGTCGCTCTTTCTGTGCATTCCGCCCTCGGGGCGTTGAAGGCTGCCTGCGAGAAGTTAGGGCTAAGTAAGTCCGGCTCGAAGCAACGCTGCTTTGATCGCTTGAAGGCCTACCAGCAAAAGCAACAGCTCTCGGCCGAGGTTGAAATTTCGCGACACGCCGCCGATGCTTCCTCCCGTGACCCAAACATGCAGCCGATGCCAGCGCCGCCCTCTCGTGAGGCGCAGTTGCTGCATGAGGTCACCCACCTGCCATATGCTGCGTGGTGCAGCCACTGTGTGATGATGAAGGCAGTGCCGGACCGGCATACGGTGGATCCCAAGGGTTCTCGTGCCTACCCTACCATAAGCTTACCGTTTGGGTTCCCCAAAAGGATTGTCTCGTGGTTTGAGCCGGGAGGGTGGGCCGGGGGAAAAATGAAAAACTTTGCGTCAGGCTTCGCGCCGCTTGGAAAGTACTTTGGTAATTTCGTAGATTGCAATGCCATGAGTTCCTCTTGCTTGTCTGCACTAACTGCGTTTTGCTTGAGCTCAGGTCAACTGTACGAATGTCGTTGGTGTGTGAGGGGCGGGTAGACCTGCGGCTCGATAGGCATGGGCAGCGAGCTCAGCAGCAGTCGGCATGAAGAGACATGCCGATTGGTCGGCGCTGCATGGTCTTGATCCTGCATTGATTGCTGCTATCCGTGAGAATTATTCGAGCATTGTGCATTTTGATGGGGCTTTTGATGATGAGGGCGAAGCAGCAAATACAGTGGAGGAGCTCCTTGGGGATAAGAAGCCAGCTGAAGAAATCAACAAGTTGGCAAGCAGCTTGTGGAACTGGAAGGAGAAACGGTTGCATCGTGGGCCATCAAGTGTTCGCATTTTGCAGGAGCACATCCGCGAGCTTCCCGTGAAGGTTCCAAGGAAGATGAGGGACATCACAGCGGTGTTTGAAGACGAGGTGCAGATGACTCCAGCTGTTGCGTTGTCGCAATTGAAGAGGGCTGTGAGAACTTCAAAGGCGAGTGGGAGCCGGGAAGAGATGGAAACGAAGATCCGAGAAAGATGGGCGATGCAGCTCGTAGTGTATATCAAGGAAGCAGAGTTGCCTTGCTCAGAACGCCTGGAAGCACTGGGCGACAGCAAGGCGACGTGGTTGAGGATCTTTGGAAATCGGCGAGGCAAAACACTTCGGAATCGGGCGCGTTCTTGGATGCCAGTGAGAGAATGGCTAATGGTGACTACTGGGGCCCCGTGGCCGGCAGATGTGGGACAAATCCTGAAATATCTTGAGGAGCGACATGCTGTGAAGGCGATGGGTAAGACAGTGCCGCGGGCAATATTGGCGAGCATCTCTCTTCTTGAAGTTGTGGGAATGGTTCCGTCTGAGCGGCGGCTGTGTGAAGACCAGCTCTTGCTTGAAACGATTCGGTCATGGAGTGCTGAGCTTGAGACTGGTGCACCACCGGCCAAACCAGCGCCAATGTTGCCCGTGGTGGTGCTGCTAGCTTGTGAGCTGGTGGTTTGCCGGCCCAGCTACGAGGTGGGATTGCGATACATGGCTTTCATCTTGCTGTTGATGTGCTGGGCTAGCCTGAGAGCTGATGACGTGCAGAACATCAGTCCTACGTCTGTGAAGCTCAGCCAGGTGGGTCTGCGATTCGTTTTGAATAAGACTAAAACGAGTGGACCGGGCCGCAAGGTTGGGGAACTTCATGGATTTGTCTCTCGCGCTGCTTGCTTGAGTGGGTTTGACTGGATTATGGAAGGGCACAAGCTTCTCTCTGCAGAACTGCTCGCGTGGCCTCGTGATTTTCTCTGTCCTGCATTCACGAAAGACTGGGACGGGGCCTCAAAGGAATACATGGAGGCAGAAGGGCTAGCATTGCAGATCAGACGTTTCCTTCAGCATCTCCCCACTCCTGTCAGGCAGCAGGGAATCTGGAAAGTTTCGAGAGAGCTCTTGTTGCCAGGTCAGATGGCAAATTACTGGTCAGGGCACAGCGCGAGGCATGTGCTAACAAGCTTGGCAGCAGCACTTGGCATAAGCAAGGATCGGCGGGACTATCTAGGCCGATGGGCCTACGCACAGCATGGTTCGCAGGACTATGTGCTGACTTCGAGGCAGGTGGTGCAAGCAGTGCAGAACTTTGTTTGCAAGAGCCTGCTGATCGGAAGTCCGGAGGGAGGCTACATCGAGGAAGAGCTTCTCTTCTCGATAAAGACTTTTGCTGAGGGCCTGGGGCTTGAGAGTGTTGCAATCCTGAATGCATGCACTGTCTTGAAATGGGATGAAAGTGAAGAGACCTTCAAGCTAGGGGGCGCGTTTCCCAGCATCCCGTTGGGGCCTGACCGGGTCCGGGCTTCAGCAGGCGATCTTGATGCAGAGTTGCCTGGGCCTTATGAGGCATTTGAAGGCGGGGAAGATACTGATGAGGCTCCGTACTTCATCACCGTCTCCAGGCGGGGTTTCCGCCGTCTTCACTTGTCAAAGAGCTGTGCTGTGAGACGGGAGAACTGCCTTGAGACTATACCGGTCATGAAACTGACCGAGGGCATTGCTGATGCTGTATGCAAGTTGTGTCGCCCGAAGATTGAGAGCTGCGATGATTCATCCACTAGCGGGTCGGAGGACTCGCAGGAAGGGCAAGGGACTGAGCCAGAAGCGCTTGAGCCATCAGTGCCGAGTTTTACTTGAAGAGGCTGTGTTCTTGAAAAGGGTTCGGGGAGAGCCTGCTGAGTTTACAGACTGCAGGTGGAAGCAGTGCATTGTGAACAGTTCATGAGCTTGCTGCGGGTGGAATGCAGCAGAATGATAGAGTGATGCCGGTGGAAGTGCATCACCATGAATCGGAATTCCTTGCCCGGTGGAAGGCACTCGAGCTTCAGTCATGCAATTGGATGAACATGCATGGTAGATGTCAACTGAGCTTGCGTGTGCAGAGGCTTTGAGAACGGCTTAAGTTATCCTGCGTTGCACTGCTCATAAGTCCGGTGTTGAGTCCAGGAACAAGTCCAGCATGGCCGCACCTCCGCCGACTGAGTTGCCGGCGGGAACCTCCGAGGCAGCTGCTCTGTATTTCTTGGATAAAGAGGTCAGCTCCGATTTGGTGCACATCTTTCAAGAATGTGGTGTACCATTGGGGTTACAGTTTCGGCTGGCGCAGAACTTCAAGAATGTGAAGCGTTTTTCGACTTATGCTGACACTCGTGCTGACGTGAGAGTTGCATTAAAGGATGATCACTTGCTGGAGGCAACCAATCAGGCGAGCAGAGCGGCGGTTGCTTCTGTTGTTTCTGCGTGGGAGACTTCCAAGGATTATGCCAGCAAGGAGTCCGAGCTAAGAGCTGAGGCACGCATGCTGGGAGTGAGTCGGCCAGTCACTCAGACGGAGAAACAGGCGATGCGCATTGCATTCGAGACTGCACATGGCACCTTAGAGGAGGCGTTTGAACCTTCAGATGATTACATTTCAGCAAAATTAGAAGAGATCGAGAACGGGGAGGTTTCTGCAAGTGCTTTGTCAGAAGTGACATCGAGGAAGCGGGTCAGAACAATGGGCATCCAAACGACAGTGGACACTGGGGGCCACGTGCGGATCGTGAAGCAGAAGAACAAAGGGGCCATGCCTCAGCATACTGAGGAGTTGCGCACAGTCCTTCGTGTCGAAGGGAACATGTGGACTATGTTGGCTTCGAAGTTCAAGAACAAACCATTCTTTGCTAACATGACGCCTGAGGTTTGGCTGAGTTATGTGAACTTTCTCTTGGGGGAGAAGGTCTATCTCATGCAGGTTCCTGCCGGTGGCAAGGGTGGCAAGCTGGATCAGGCTCCGCTACGGCCGCCTTGGGTTGTTATTCTCAATTTTGAGTTTGAGCTTCGCAAGGAGGCCATCAAGCGAGCATACCGTGACTCGCGGCCCTTGCGGGATACCTTGAGGGAGGTGGTAGATGATGCCCAGATTAAGGAGCAGTACTTCACTTCGCCGATCGCGTTGCAGAACCGGGGAAAACGAGCAAACGAGTCATGGGAGCCGTGGGAAGCCGAGGGTTACAATAAATGGAATCGCCATGCTTGGAAAGGTGGATGGAAGGGAAAGGATGGACATCGCGGTGAGAAGGGGAAGAAAGGAAAGGAAGGTAACCAGAAAGGGAAGGAAGGAAAGGAAGGAAAAGGGAAGCAGCAGAGCATCACCACTTCGCGGACCCCGGATGGCAGGTTCATATGTTTCGCATACTCTGGCCCAGGTTGCGACGGCAATTGCGGCATGGTGCATTGTTGCATGGTGAAAGGGTGCTTGGGCTCGCATCCTACATGGAAGCATTGGCAGCTTCATCACGATGGCAAGACGACGGACACGAAAAGCTGACTGAGCGTCCTGCTCATGACTACGGATTTTACAGTGGGTGCCTCTTTGCATGCGTGTTTGAAGAATTTAGCTGAACGCACGGGATGCGATATTAGTGTCGATTATGCAGACTCGGATGGCAGCCTTCTGGATTGGTCTAAGACCTCAACCTGGGAAGCTGTGGTACAGCAAGCACGCCATCGTGCTTGGGATGTGTGTTTAATGATTCCGCCTAGCAGCACTTACAGCCGCGCGAGGCATCGACATGACGGGCGACGGAGTGGACCCAAACCCTTGCGTGCCCGTAATTTTCCCGATGGATTCCCATGGCTTGCTAAGCAACAATGGCTGCCGTTGAGCATGAGAATTTCTTGATTTCACGTTGTGTGCATTTGGCCACCGTGTTGGGGGAGCTTCAGATTGGGTGGCTGCTGTTGCATCCCGAGGACCTAGGCGTGCTTGAGAACGAGGACTTTCCCGCTAGCATTTGGCAGCGGCATGAGATTAAATCTACTTTAGCAGACATGCCCGGCACAAGGACTTGGGCAGTTCATATGTGCAGTTATGGGGCGGAGGCGGCGCATCCGACCCGGGCAATCACAAACCTGCGAACAGGACCAGCGGCCATGCCTTGGCCCATACTTGACGATCGGGGCCACTACACTGGACCCCTTGCGCGCTGTGGGCATTTGCATCCGTCTGCAGCAGGGCGCCACGAAACTGCGTGGGCCACCAACTCTAGTTTTCCGCTTGCATTTCTGGAGTTGCTGGCCGAGCTTGCCCATGAACGTGCAGCCACAGGGCGAGCGACTGATTCATCCTTTCAAGGGGCCGAGGATTTCGCCTGGTCCTTGATGCAGAGATCCCAACCATTGCATAAGCATGATTGCGAGGCTTTAGCTAGGCTGCTGCCCTTCGAGACACCGCATCCGGCGGCAACTGGGGGAAGGCCTGCCACAGGCCGGGCATTCTTCGCAGGTGCGTTTTCCAGCGTCAGAGCTGCACCGCATTTCCGAATTCTGTCAAGTGTTACGCTTCCTTCTTGCGAAATACATTCCCAGGGAAGGTTTTCAGCTCGCTGGCAATCTTCGACAACGTGGCAGCTGCCATGCACAAAGACACCAGAAATGCACCGTTCCCGAACCTGCTGGTGGCCCTAACGGAATTCCAGCAGGGTCACGTGTGGTGCGAGTCCTCCACCGGCACGGTGCATCGTTCAGTTCGGGGAGTTGATCGCCCAGGCAACCTCCTGCCTGTTGCCGACTCACCGCAGATTTTGATGGCGCATGAAGTCTTCCACCAGACAGAACCTTGGACGGGCGATCGCTTACTGCTTGTAGGCTTCACAGTGCAGCGCACTGCCAACTTGTCCACAGACCAGCAAGCAATTCTTCGTGCCTTAGGCTTTGTCTTGCCTCCGTCCGAAACTCTGAAGCAGGGGGGCGCGGACGATGACAGCAACAAAGCTGACACAAACCTGGACTTCCCCCGAGAGGATAACACCCCCCATGAGGCAGCCGCTTCTGGGGCCCCGGGCCCAGCTAACACCCCCTTGGGAGGGACCACCCAAGAGGCTTCCAGTAGCACCCCGTTGGAGGGGCCCACTCCTTCGGCTCCCGGCGTTGCACCTCCTAATCCCGAACCAAGCTTCCAGGAGAGTGAGGAAGAAGATGATGATGAAAGGGATTTTGATCCGGCTACAAGTCGATGTAGGGGACCACCGATAAAGTGTAGGCACACTCGCGAATGGAGGGAGCTGGTCGATGGCTTCGGCCTGTGCTCTCCGGGCAGATGGAGGCCACTCGCAAGGAATGCAACTGCAAGCTCAGGGGAATGGAATCATGCTGTGGAGCTGCGAGAAATTCTTGTGCAGGCTGTGCGGTCGTCCCTTCCGGATCTTCGGAAAGCTTCATATCTTCTTGAAGCAGGACGCATGGCATCTTCTCCTTTCAGCAAGGACCTGATTGAGAACATCCGGGCACGCATTGCCGAGACCTTGCCAGATCCCGAGCAAGCCTTGTGTCGACCCGAAGGGCAGCCCTTCATGTTGCACATGTTGTCTCAGTCTTTGAAGCTGCTGGGAGACCCAGACTATGCAATACTTGATCAAGGCAGTGAATGCTTCGCAGAAGGTGTGCCGCTGGGGTGGGACAAAGCGATCCCCCGCACGCCACAGGTGTTTCCGAAACGCACCCACTTCAGGAAGCTTGATGAATCCGATTTTGATCCGTCGATGGTGAACTACCGATCGGCCGAGATGAATGCCTCCCAGCTGGAGGAGAAGTTCCGTGCGGACGAGCAGGCAGGTCTGATGATCTGCACCACTGAAGCGGAGGCTCGCCGGAAATATGGGGAGGACGCAGTTCTCATAGCAGCTATGGGAGCTGTCACCAAGGCAAACGGTGACGTGCGCCCATTACACGATGGGACCCATGGCATAAACCTGAACAACTCTATTAAAATCCTTGACAAGCTACAAGTTCCGGGACCTGAAGATCTTCAAGAAGTGGCTTCCCGAGTCAAAGAAAGTAAAGAAGCTCCTTTTACGCTTTGTGCCGACATTAGCCAAGCCCACCGGAATGCCAAAATCAGGGAGTGCGACTGGGCACGGCTAGCGTGTAAATCTTCCAGCACATCACGCGTCTTGTGGCTTAATAAGGTAGGAACTTTCGGGGTCAGCTCAGCGGCCTACTACTGGACCAGATTGTTCGCCACTGTAGGGAGGTGGACTTTCCGTGTGCTGCACCACGACAAGTTCTACATGCTTATTTATGTCGATGACCTTCATGTGGTGGTGTACGGTGCCGAGAAATTTGAAACCTTATGGGTCCTGTTCTTGGCGATGGAAGTTTTGGGGACACCCTTCTCGTTCCACAAGTTTAAAGGGGGCGTCAGTGTGGACTACATTGGCTACCACATCAGCTACTACGAGTGGGCAGCCGGCATCTCTGAGAAACGAGCCAACTGGATTATCGAATGGATCAACCGTGTCGAGTCATCGAATTGGGTGGTCACCGGACGGGCGCTTACGGAGTTCACGGGACGCCTGTGCTTCGTGACACGGCTGTTAACTTGGTTGAAGCCATTTCTTGCACCGCTATATGCTTGGAACAACGTGCTGAACCGGAGCACGGCTGCCCAGGTCCCTGAGATGGTGATCCATGTCCTTCGGTTCTTCAGGTGGCAGTTCTTGAATGGGGCCCGTCTTGATGCCGTGCACATGTGCTGGCCGTCGTGCGAGCGCCAGGCCTTCAGGACCGATGCCAAATGTGAATCTGGACGGATCGTGCTAGGGGGATGGTCACTTGATCATGGCATGGACACGCGTCGGGCACCTTGGTTTGCGCTGGAAATCTTTCCAGCGGATTTTCCGGCACTCTTCAAGGAAGATGGATCTTCTGAATGGGCATCTACGGCTGCGGAGTTGCTGGCATCTTATGCCGGCTTGGTTGCTTTCAAACATCTTGAGACTTCAGGTGGCCGAGACTCGCTTCGCTTGCAGGTTCATGCTGGCACGGACAACTCTGCTACCCCAGCAGTGTTGGCTAAGGGCATCAGCAACAAGTGGCCAGTGCAGGGCCTGCATATGCAATTGTCATTGTCTTTGAGGAACGCCAACAAGTTGTGCCGGCTGTCTTGGCGCCCACGGGAGGAGAACCAGGATGCAGATGACCTGACGAATCTTCGTACTAGCAACTTTGATCAGGCCTTGCGGGTTCCCTTGTCATTGTCTGACCTCCCGCTGGACTTGTTCAACATGCTTCGGGAGGCCCATACCGATTTCTTGTCAGAGAAGGCGAGGCTCGCAGGTGTAAAGGCATTTGAACCGAAAGTGACGAAGAGACAGAAGTTACTTGACAAAACCGAATGGTGAGGCTGTCGGCTTCTCTCACGGCCGGTCTCAAGTTGGGGAGCTGTTGCCGGTTGTTCGATCAGCCGGTTGCCGTAAGTGCAATGCATTCTCCTTGAAGCCCGTAGGCTGTGCAGACCGAATCCGGAGAGTCCCGACACACGTCGCAAAAATGAAGACCAGTCCCAGTGAGTGCGCATTCAGTTTGAACATGTTTGGAATGTTGCGAACTTGTTTTACCTTGTACCTTAACCTTGCCAGTGAACCCTGAAACCCCTTGCCACCCTAGAGCCGTAGCCTTCTTGGTTCAAACAGCGGGACAAACCGTTTGGGTTCCCCAAAAGGATTGTCTCGTGGTTTGAGCCGGGAGGGTGGGCCGGGGGAAAAGTGAAAAACTTTGCGTCAGGCTTCGCGCCGCTTGGAAAGTACTTTGGTAATTTCGTAGATTGCAATGCCATGAGTTCCTCTTGCTTGTCTGCACTAACTGCGTTTTGCTTGAGCTCAGGTCAACTGTACGAATGTCGTTGCCACTTTGGCACGAGGAAAAATTTTGTGTCCCACCCACGCCGCCCTTGAATGCCGAAGGCATCACTTGTGTTTCAAGTGTCACTCTTGCATGCCAACGTCTGCTATGTGCTTGTATCGCACGGAAGGGGGAGCTGTTGCCGGTTGTTCGATCAGCCGGTTGCCGTAAGTGCAATGCATTCTCCTTGAAGCCCGTAGGCTGTGCAGACCGAATCCGGAGAGTCCCGACACACGTCGCAAAAATGAAGACCAGTCCGAGTGAGTGCGCATTCAGTTTGAACATGTTTGGAATGTTGCGAACTTGTTTTACCTTGTACCTTAACCTTGCCAGTGAACCCTGAAACCCCTTGCCACCCTAGAGCCGTAGCCTTCTTGGTTCAAACAGCGGGACAACGGTCTGTGTTACACGGGATACAGTGCCGGGAACCAGCTTGAAGGCGCACCCGATGCCTCGGATAGGGATAAGCTCACCTGCCTTGTCGGTCATTGTTCGCACACCGGAAGCATCTTTGCACTTCCTCTCCCGGACAAGTCTGGGAACAGCATGCGATCAGCAGCCTGCGAGCTCGTCAGGTTTTGCCAGCTCCTCGGCCATACCGAGGTCGAGTTAATGTGCGATCAGGAGCCAAGCATGTTGCAGCTCCAAGGCTTAGTTCTGGCAGCAAGGAAGCGCCTCGGCTTCCGCACTCGCATCCGCAATCCAGGCATTGATGAGCACCAGCAGAATGGCAATGCCGAGAAGCCGAGAAGAGCATAGATGTGATTCGCAATCTTGCAAACGTGTTGCTGTCGCAAGCCCGGTCCAAATTTGACCTCGCATTGCCGGTACAGCACCCGCTCTTTGCGTGGGCCTGGGTGCAGGCCAGCTGGTTGTACAACCGGTTTCATGTCAAGTCCGGGTTGACTGCTCATGAGCGTGCTCTGGATGCCGCTACAATGGTCGCCTCCTTCCCTTCGCAGAGCCGTGCTGGGCGTACGTACGCCCGAGCCAGAAAGGCTCCCCACGCTGGACCATGTCGATCTTCTTGACGAAGAGCAGTGTGAATGACATGTTTGTGGTGGCAACTCCTCGAGGCGTGCAGCTCGCCCGATCAGTCCGCCGGACGGGCCAACCATGGGCCTCCGAGCAAGCTCTGGCTGAAGCCATCAAGGGCGTGCCATGGGACTATACCACCTTGGGACCATTGGCACGAAAATGATTCCTCAGGCTAAGCTGCGTGCTCCCAAAGCCGTGCCACTGCCAGATGTGCCGTTGAATGTCATGCCACCGGCAGGACTTCCAGTGCGAGAGCAACTTGCTTCAGCTTCTCCTGCCGTTCCAGCAGTGCTGCCCGCGCAGGCTGAGGAGAGTGAAGTTCCAGCAGTGATGCCTCCGAGCGTCGCAACCGCGGCCCCTTCTAGCCGCCCGACTTTGCTTCTCGATCGTGGCGACCGCCGCCCTGTTGCTGCATCGCCCATGGAAATCGCGGGAACTGACTCGCCTGTCACTCCAGGAACATCCATCGATTACTCTCCGTCCCCAGCTTCTCTCCCGGACGGTCGTGTCCCGGATGATACTTTGCTTCAGGATTTGAGATCCCGGCCAGGCGGGGATGAACCGTCTTCTGCAGTACCGCCGGAGCCTAAGCGGCCTCGCCTTCTCCGGAGTGTTATGATCAGGTCAGCCCGCAGCAGCAACGCAGAGGAACTCCATCATGCAGATGAAACATTGGAGTTGCAGTTTGATGCTGAAGTTTCAGAAAGTTTGCAGATGTATGAAGATGAGTTGAGCGAGCAGCTGCATGAGCAGGATGAGGATTATGAAGTGACTGCTGAAGGCATTCCCAAGTGCCTCATCCGCGACCTGTCGGATCACGAGCCCGAGCTAAGTGCCGAAGAGTTGTTTGAGGCCGACAGGCAAGCCTCCCTCTTTGAAGTTGCCCGCCTTGGCGCCAAGAGCGTCCTTGTGCAGGTTGCAGGGCCGCTGCCAGGCCATCGCACGTTGAGCACCAAGTTCGTTGTGTCATGGCGCCAGAAATGCATAGGGGGCGAGGAGGTTTGGCTCAGAAGGGCTCGTTTGGTGGCGAGGGAGTTCGCCTTTCTGGATCCCCATCGCGAGGGTCTCTTTAGCCCTGCCAGCAGCTCCATCGTGACTCGCATCATCCCAGCGCTGTTTATGCAGCAGCGTGCCGCTGGATGGTCCATGATTGCCGTCGACGTTGCAGATGCTTACTTGACTTGCAGCCAGGGCGAGCCCACTGTGACTTCTGTGAAGCTTGGGCATCAGACTTTGTGGTTTCGCTTGGACAAGTGTCTCCCGGGCCAGCGTGATGGGTCGAGCCGATGGTTCGGTGACTTCTCCGGTTACCTGGCCGAACACTGACACAGCCGATGGCGCAAATGGCATCCATCGTGCGGTTTCCCGACAGGCAGGGCGCCGGCCTCCTCCACGTGGACGATTTGCTTGCCGCCGGCGCGACTGCTGTGCTAGAGAACTGCTGTGCCCAGCTTAGCAAGAAATACACCATTTCTGTGCAGTGGATCCGAGATGTGAATGATCAGCTGATGTTTTTGAAGAAGAGACACATTTTGATTTCGGATGGTGAGCTTTGCGTCCAAGTCCACGGGAAGCACCTCGAGCGCCTCCTGGACATGACAGGGCTGAGCCAAGGGAAAGTGCGAGCGCGACAATCGCCCATGCCAACAGGCACTCTCCCGACTGAGGCCAATGATGATCCTGAGCTGCCGCCCGCCGAAGCCTCTGTTTTCAGGTCTTGCGTAGGGATCCTTCTTAGCTGACATTCCAGAGGCCCAGTTCTGCATCCGTTACCTTGCATCTTACATGTCAAAGCCCACCAAAGGCTCTTGGGCGATCCTTCGTCATTTGACTGCTGACTTGCGCAGAAGGGTTCTGGGGAGGGCTGCTCGCTGCTGTTCA
>CAJNDT010000642.1:0-166364 GCA_905221615.1 Symbiodinium sp. CCMP2592 | reverse complement strand
ACCTGCGATAGGAGGTTTGATGGTACCAGACCATGCCTCAGGATTGAGGATAATGCCTGTAAGTCCGTGGCATGCATGATGTAACAAGGGTTGTTCTTTCGAACAAAATCTTCCATGCCTACGGGCCTTGGCGCGTTAGTGGAGAGACGCTGTGCATGGGACTGCACAGGATTGCTCCCCGTTGCCATGAAGTCTGAGATGGTCATGTGTGACCTTGGCCTCTCTTCTTCAGGATCTGGTTCTTCGGCTCTTGGTAGAGTTCGTCGTGAACCGTGTCCTCCCACTGCCGAGAGGAAAAGTTTGGTCATGGTCAACACATTTGCATCCGGTGGGATGGTAACGGCGGCATCTGTTGTTTCGGCCTTGCCATCTTGGTTATAAACCATAGTGACCACGAACCTGGACTTAGTGTTGAGGAGGACACCAAGCGCGATCTCTTGTGGTGTATACTGTGCGAGCTCTGCATCGGCCAACTTGGACATGTCCAGAAGATAAGTGTGTTGGCCAGCAAAGAGATCTTGGCGCTGGTTCTGAAGGTGTCTTGTTGAGTGTGCCAACCACCTTCCGACTCTGTTGGTCTTGGAAAGAATGTGGAAGCACATCTCTGGTGAGAGACCTGTTACCTCTGCCAGTCTTGGCACTGAGGAGGAATAGTCATATTCTCCTGATGCATCAAGACTCACACATTGTTTTACCTCCGGTGGGAGGCCTGTCTGAAGGTGATGTGCAAGCATCGTACAAAACTGGCGTGGATCACGAGCGTGATTACCCACGTTGTTATCCCAGTATACAAGGGGACTGTTGTCCCATGGTCCTTGAAGGACTCCTTCGTAGAGCCTGACCCCATGTCTGGAGATTGGAGTGAGCCTTGCTCGACTCGCATGGCCACATCGTAAGATCAGGTCAGCAAGATCTCTTGGACGCGGATTGAACCCCTGTTGGTGACCCATGTAAATGTATGGAGGCTCGTTATTTTTCTCACGTTTGTGAAATCGATGTCCACCGTGTTCGGTGTGTCGACGTGATGCTTCCCGACGAGACTCGGGGTAAGAGCTATCCATGTGTGGATGTCGCTCATGGTACGCCTGTACTGCCCTGGGTAGGTCGTGTCCATCACGGCTACGGAAGTTTGATCGTGTGCTCATTACGGCACGATGACCAAACAGGATCAGGAATGCTTGGTTAGCTCAAAAGGCTGATTGCTGTGAGGCTCGAGGCTGAAAGCGGCTGCGGATGATACAGAACATATAGTTCTCATGAACATGTCGGATCTTGATGAAAACGCAGCTTGCAGACACAAATTTTCTTTTAGACGAAAAACAGTCTAAATAGAAAATCCAGCACATGGTTGTGCTACCAGCAAACAAGACTACCACCATGTTCGCGTGGGCTGGCATGTGTAACAATAATCGGTAAATCTTTCTGTTGCAGGGAACAGCAAATTCCAAGGAAGGCGTACCGCTTGTAGCCGGCATTCCTAAGGGTTGGTCATGATCACCGAACAGTGAAAGCTTTTAGTGTTTGAAGGAAGAGAGTTCACGGAAGGGGTGAGGCCTGCTTATTAGTTTTGGCCCCCGGTTTCTGGGTAGGTTTCCTGTTCACAGAGCCTTGATAAGCTCATAGTTGGGCCGAATGCTTTGTTAATGCCAGCAGCTAGGAGTACTTCGAGCTTACATGAAGTTAAGGTCATTAAAGATCCAGAGTTGGGATTTCTTTTACGAAGAATCTTATAAAAGGATGGTGGAGTTTCTTTTGCTCCTGGAGAGGTGTGTAGTGCACTGCTTGTTGGTCATAAGATTGTTCGCATTCTGTTTGTCTGATATGTTAGAGGTTTTACGTCTCTGATGGGAGATCTGCCCAAAGTCCTTTGAGGAACAGGCAGGTACCAAAGCAACGCATCAGTGCGTTAAGCTCTGCCACTGTTGTGGACATTGTGGTTGTCGTAATCTTGTGAGACTCATAGTCCACCAGGCTACCTCTCGAGGATGTTTCCTTGATAGAGGATTCAGAAAAATCATTCTTCTTGGAAGAAGCAGCTGCTGCTGATTGTTTCATTCCTTTTAGCTTCGGATTTCGATCTTCAGCAAGGAAAATAACATGTGCTCTCTGAGATGATTTGTCATCATTGTTCCTGTAGGAAGCATCAGGGTAACCGAGGATTCTGAGATTTCCCTTCAGCGGCCAAAAACGCAATTCTACTTCGGTAGACTTCAAAGTCCTAACAAGTTTGTTCAATTCTCGAATATCACCGATAGTAGGCTTGGCAGCCTTGCTCGCACACCGACTGAAGCGATAACAGATGTGAGCTTGAGTCCGGCTTTGTAGCCAGTGGATCTGTCCTAAAACACTTCTATAAGCAGTGTGCTGCTGTGGTGTGCATTGTTGCTCATTGTTGAGCTTCTTGTCAAAAACAATTTCTTCTAAAGCTTCAACAGCTAGGTTCTGATTTACTGAGATATGTGCTGGCACTGATGCTGTAGCATCCTTCCAGACTAATCTCTGTCCTACAAACATGATGTCATTCGTATCTTCAGAACCTACTGCAAATTTCTTTTTGATCGCTTCAATCACGGCCTTACGAAAGTTGCATCACCGGCCATGCCCATTCAATCTTACATGCAAACAGACTACTCCATGTACCTGTCTCCCCTTGGCTTGTTTTTGCCTGCTATGGGATCTAGGAGATAGTCAATCGCTGATTCCAGGTCTTTGGCGAGAACTTCTTGAGCTCAGCATCTGCTGTTGCAGACTTCTTACCATACAGAACATATGTACAGCGATCCGCACGGGTTGGCACCAGGCCATCAGACAGGAGTGCCTTATCAACGATGTTCCACCATCTTCGAGGTGCATCGTTAAGTCCATAAGCGGGTTTCTTCATCCTCGCTGCAATGTAGGAAGGATAACCTGCTTCAGGAGGAATCTGACAGATTATGTCTCTCGACTCATCTAGGCTTCACCCTGCAGGAAAGCAGTCTTTAGGTCGATGTGTGTCAGATTCCACAGCTTGTTAGCTGCTAGTTGAATCGCTAAGCGGAAACCTGGGCGACTCGCAGCAGGACTATCAGTTTGCTGAATGTCCTTCTGTCGATCCTGGAAACCTCTCAGGACCCATCGGGCCTTGCACTTAAGGAAGTTTCCGTCCTTGTCTCTTTTTAGAGTCATGACCCATCGACCAGTGACATAATTTCGGATGTTTCCGAGTTTCCGTGTATCGACGAGCTCAAAGACATCATTGTCTAGCCAGCTCTGATATTCTGCTGCTTTCGCTTCATCAAACTGTTTCTTCATCTCACGCTTTTCCTTGGCGGTTGCCTCCTTCCGTTGTGCCTTCTGGGTTAGATTCGCTGAGTTCCTGGGGGAACTTAGGGATAAGGCCTTGTCCTCTTCCTTGAGAAGATCGTACTCTTCACGAATGTCAGATCGGAACCTTTTGGTGGGTTTATACCGTGTTCGGTCTGACCTCACTCTTGATGTTACCTCTCTGATGTCTACGGGTCCGCCATGCATGTACCGAGGCATGGAGAAAGAACCTGTGTTACTGCACAGTTTCTGTTCTTCTGTGAGAAGGACCCAGTCCTTCTCATCTACGACCAAGTCACCTTCCTCATCAGAGTAATACCTTGTGTTTTCTGCCTCGGCATCGCTCTCCGGTTCTGGTGAACCAGAAGTGTGAGGAGGAGCGGACGGTTGTCCGGGGTCGTCTGGGACCAGTTCTTCTTCAGTGTCTTCTTCATCTTGTTGTAACGGAAGAATGGGTCCCTGTGGATGTGCCTTCGGTTTAGGTTTTGGTGTCGGCATCTGTGAAGGTGATTTCTGTTTGTGTGGCGAAACTTTCCTTTCCGATGAAGACCTTGGCGACACATCACCCCCCAGACGCCGAGGAGACGGAACGCGAGGAGGCGGATGCACGCGAGGCTTAGCCCGAGCAGGAGCCACGGGCTCATCGCAGGAAACGGCCGGTAGTCGCGGTGGAGGTATGGGAGGAGGAGGACGCGACGGCGGCGTGCCGGGAGGCATCGGCTGATCTGGTTCCGGCATAGAGACATCGTCAGATGTGATCCGTGAGCGATTAGTGCTCATTGGTTCTGACGGGTCTGACGGCGAAACCTCTTCGTCCGACATGATTACATCCGGCGGTGTTCGCAAGGACGGTGAAGTCTTGCCGCCTGTCATCTGGAATAGCACCCCCGAGAAGGTTGATGGGTGTACCTTGTTCCAGGAAACCTGGTGCGGCAAGCAACACGTCAGAGTCGAATTGGGCTTCTTCTTGTTCCAGAAGACAAGAACGCCATCAGTTACACTGGTGAGTGCTTTGACTGTTCCAAATGTACCTCTGTATAGAGTACACTGTTCGAAACCAGACCCTCGTAAGAGTCTTGATCTAAGGCGAGTAATGTCTGACACCAAGGCATCAAGGGACGGTGATGGTTTGGAATGATGCAATGGTAATTCAGTTTTACTCGATAAAGAATTTACTCTGGCAACAAGTGATCTGATTTTCGGATCTTGCAGGAGTTTTGAATCCTTGAGAGGATTTGTTGTCAAAAGAGAATACTCCTGATCAAGAAGTTCCGAAAGTCCCTGGAGGCATTCATCTCCAGAATATTCCAATATGTCTGTGACTAAAGACAGATGAGATGCATAAGCATCTCGTTTCAGGAATCTTGCCAAACACGAGGCAAAAGTTTCACAGAATTCATAAGGATACACTTGTGCGAGTTTCGTTTTAAGACCGTAGCCTTGAATACCCTTTTCGTCTCCTGGTGGAGATGTTGGAGATTTCGTTTTGGCAGAATGCCTCTGGAGAGGAATTAAAACTTGCGGAGGCAAGTTGTGCATAAAAATCGAGGATTTCGATTCATAGTATCCTGTTGGATCTTTCATGCCATAGGCCTGTAGGTTACAGACCTCATAGCTGATCTTATGATTAGAAAACAGGCGTTTTTCTTCTGGTGAAGACCAGAGCCTGCTGTAGTATGGGTTCTCAAGAACAAAGTAACGTCCGAGCTTCATTTGGTGGTCTGCGACCGATTCACAGAATTTTAAAACAGAAAGTCTCTTGGCAGAGCCTTTCTTCCACTGTGAGTACCAGCTAGACCACTGAGACTGGTCAGGTGACATAACAATAATAGTAGGTTCTTGTTCCTTGATGATCCTAAGAAGATTGGAGCGACCTTGCGGTTGCTCAAGATCTAGACCGCTACGCAAATCGACTGGCTGACCTACTCGCAGACCTGACAGGGCAGCTTTGTGACTCATGCGGGGAGATCCGCCGTAGAGTTCTAGGAAGTCAATCTTCCCAGTGCTGGTGACCTTCCAGTGACACTCTTGATGTGGAACCGTTAGGTCTGTCGACTGCAGGGAAGCATCGAAGGTGACCATGCAACTTGCGTGGTCAGAACCTTCTGACGTCAGAGTTTCCTCATCAGGCGCGATAGGAATCTCCACATCAGATGTTATGTCATAGTTTTTCCTCAGTTTTGAGATATTGACACGGACGATGCGTGTTCCAAGATCCACACCTACCATGGATCCTCCGAGTTCGGAGATCACCTTACCTTTTAGCCAAGATCCATGTTTGGACCCAGTGGATCCAATCTTATACTTATCTTCTGACCAGTAGAAAACCTTATCTCCCAAAGAGAAAGGTCCTTGGGTCATTGACAGTCTGGCTGCAAGATCTCTACGCAGATCATCAGATTGGCGTGCCTCTTGATAAGCCCTGTTGGCAAGCTCCTTAATGGCTCTCGCAGTGACTTCCGTATCAGTTGGATTACCTGTTAACTGATTGGGATCGGCGTTCTCTGGTGTTATAACATCTCGAGGACGCCTTCCAAAGGCCATTTCTAAAGGAGTAACTCCTCCGTAGGTAATCGAAGAGTTTCTTGCCAAACATGCTTGGCGAACGAGGTTGCCATACTTCATGGTGATTCCGTTATACTGCGGGTCACCATCCTTCAGAATCTGAAGTATGAGCTTAATCTGATGCTTCATCAATCTTACAGCAGCTTCGGCCCTGTTGGGCCATGGTGTTCCAGGTCCTGTTGCCACAGGCTTGATATTCTGCCGATTGTAATAAGCCTCCATTTTTGGAGTCATTAATGCTTGATCTCCAACTACAACCTTTGGGTTGATCTGAAATTTCTCAAAGTAGTCATTCATAATCGACATTGTAGTATGTTCTTCTTTATCCTGGACTACTTCGGCAGTCAACAAGTTTGTTGCTCCATCATAGAGAATAAGGAATACTAAGCGACTATCCTTGCCGGGAATTGGAAGTTCACCGTGATCTACGAAGGTGAGATCACCGAAAGTCTCTGATCTTAAACCAGAAATCTTCGCTCTCGAAGGAGCTCTCACATGTTCCTGGCAGGCTGAACACTTTTTGACCAGGTGGTCATATAGCTCGTAGATCTCCTTTGGGATCTGTAAGGCCTTTGTGCGTCGCTTGAACTGATCCGTACTCATATGACGGTGCTTAAGGTGAAGCTTATAGAGTTCTACAGGGTCCCTAAGCTTCTCATGAATCCTGCGAAGAGCAATGGGAAGAGATGGCGATGGTTCTGCGACAATCTCTTCACCTGTAGGTGAGTCTGTACCAGGAGCCGGGTACTCTCTTGACTCAAGTGGTCTTACCTCCGTCCCGTCATCAGCTCCTGGGACCTTAGACTTTTCTTCAACAGGAGATTTAACCGCATATTTGCGGGATTTCTTCAGAAGGTTTTTGAGACCCTTTGGAGTCTTTATCTTTGCAGGTGGGACCTCAAGTCTTTCTTCTTCTGGAGGTTCATGTGGTGCAGAGGATTCTGCAGGTTTGTCCCTAGAACCTGATGATGGTTCCGATGGTCCGGAAGGCTCAGGAGCATCACCAGATGGTTCTGGTGGATCAAGTTTCTTGGCAGATGATTCTGCCGGATCAGATGGAAGAGGCTTCTTTTTACCTGAAATCCTCTTCGGTGGTGGATCAGCTGCTCCCTCAGGTGCTTTGTCACAACCCTTAAGATACGTGTGAGCCCTTTTCTGTCCGGCACAGGCTGGACAGCGACCTTCCGGTATCCTAGTATAAGGCTTATTGGCTCCTAGAGCAGTCTCCGTCGCACTGAACGACGTACCTGACTTAGGGAGATACTTCCTGGTGGAAGTGAAGCCTAGAAGGTCCAATACCAAATGTTTATTGGTACTAATCGGAAGAGGGGTTTTATACAAACCGAAAGCTTCACACGTTGCTAGGTCAGCTGTGGGACTACACTCGAGGGTCATTCTTAAATTCCTCATCTGTTCGATGGAAAACAAAATGGGAACTCTTCCCTGATCCAAAACTTCTATGGTTGTATCTCTTCTTGGAGTTGTGTTGAACCATAGAGTTACACGCTCCTTGATAAGAGCTGTTTCACTATCTGCGAAAGAGAACTTCGTGTTCGAAGGTGAAAAAGTGAAATCAACCATGCCTGGGGCATGTTGCTTCACGGCCTTGACAAGCCTGTTCACCGCATAGCGGGAACCCATAGCCCTAGTACAACCTGAGTCAAGTATGACAAAGGTAGGGCTCTTATCAAGATTGATCCGCTCTGTGAGAGCAGATAGGACGGTGTGCTGCAACGGAAACACCGCTGTTGCAGTTTCAACACCTTGCCCCTCGGATGGTTCAAAGACCTGGGGCACGTAACTCACTGATGAGTTGAACACGTGTTCTTGGTGCGCGCTCGGATCTGTGCCTCTACCTGATGATCCTGCTTGATTTCTTCTCTTCTTTCTCCGTGTTTTTCTTCGTGAGGCTTGTGATGCATAGTATGTATAAGACGTTTGATCGTCATAAGCGGCATAATTCCAACTGGAGTCAGTATAATAACTGTCCTCATACCATGAATCCCATCTCGGTGCGGTGGAACTTTCATAGGCCTGTGGAGATCCAGTTTGGTCTCCTTGTAAGGAGGCAGACTTAGCTGTATCCTTACCTTTGCCTTTTGATTTTGTACCCTTGAAGGAGCTTCCTTTATCTCCTTTGTCCTTTCCTTTTCCTTTGCCTTTTCCACCTTTTCCTTTTTCTTTTACTTTACCTTTACCGAAATAGCTGGAATCAGTTGGATCATGTTCTGCCTGGTTGGCTCTCCCTTTTCCGCGGTATGACCTAAAACGGCCACGTCCTTTTCGCTTGCCACCCTTTGCTCTTCCCGGTGATCCGGGACGCATTCTTGGTCTTCTTCCCTTTTGAATCTCCTTGCAACGAAGGCCTCATGGTCATCAACTGTCCAGAAGACAGCTTCTTCATCCTCGGCGGCAAGAAAGCCTTCCTCAAGGGTGTCTTCGTCTTGGAGCCAGAATCCATCGACTCCGTCGTATTCACCCTGATCGAGGATGAGGAAGTTTCGACCTCCGCGTTTGCGGCGTTGATCTCTCCTTCCATGGCGGTCCTTCTTGTGAGAAGAGTGCCGAATGTTGGGATCCTGCCGACCAGTTCTGGTCGTTGAGAACTGATCGAACATGGTCTGCCGTACCACAGGGTACGTGTAGGTCTCAATTCGGTAACCTTGGTTGGTCAATGCTGTTACCAACCTCTCACGTTGCATCTCATTTAGGTCGGACTGCACTAGGAAGAGGAGAGCTAGGAGATTATCATTTAGAGGAAACGCTCTTCGATGATTATCAAGGCGTTCCTTGTTCCATGTTTCGAAGAAACGTGCGGCGTATGTGTCTCTCTCGGTTGCATCCTGTAGGCGCAAGAAGGTTTGATCTGCCTGCACAGCCTGCATGAAATCCGGATGGGCATCTTCCAGAGCTATCTCTGGTAAGAGATCCATCCATGAGTTTCTCACGCGCTGTAGCACGATCTCAAACTTAGCAATCCAAGTCACAAAGTCTTGGTTGCCCTTCCATGCCTTGAATAGGCCGAGGAAACGCCACAGGAAAACGTACTGTTCTCCTTTCACGAAAAATGGACGCATCTTCTTCTTGAAGTAATCTACTCCATCTGGGGCTGCAAGCCTTTCTCGGTTAAGTGATTCTTTTTGTACTGCGGCCAATCCGGAGAGCCTCGTCTTGAGAGACGGACCTCTTTTGGTGTCATCCAGCGTTGTTATGTCGCACCAGTCGTCAATCAACTGTTCATACTCAAACCACGAGGTGGTGCCATCATAGGCAGGCGCGATCTTGGGCGTTATGCCTAATGATGCAAGCATGCGGTCAGATGTTGCATATGACTGTGCGACATAAGTAGCTGGACCTTGGGAGGTCTCTTCGTTCTCATATCCCCCGGAGGATTGGGAACTGCCGTCGGCTTCGCTATGCGAGCTCGACATTGTGCTGCCTCTTATCCGCTTGGTTAAGCGTTCGGCGAGGCCGACCGCTGTAGCGGACTTTGTGAGGCGGGCGGCCCTTTCCGGGCTCCGCTACCAGAAAACTGTGCCGATACACCCCCAAGGGATACTCCTTGTGAGGAGGTGTATGACCAGTTATTCCCTAAGGATCAAAGGGCAGCGCCCTGCACACGGACAGTAGTTGTTTTGTCTTGCTACGCAAGGAGAGCTTGTCTTGTCTCAATATGGTAAAACCACTGTGAGCCAATGGGCAGCGGCAATTGCTGTAGGTACCTGTTAGAGCTACCCCTTTAGAGGTTTATGGTTTCACCCCCCCCCCCCCCCCCCCCCCCCCCCCCCCCCCCCCCCCCCCCCCCCCCCCCCCCCCCCCCATTCCCCCCATCGCCCCCACTCTCTCCCTCCCTCACTCCCTCACTCCCTCCCATTCCCTCCCCTGATGTGTTGTGACAGCTGCTTCTGCTGCTGCGCTATCACAGCGCCTTCTTCTGCGCTATCACAGCGCCTTCTTCTGCGCTATCACAGCGCCCTCTTCTGCGCTATCACAGCGCCTCTGGATTTGCATGTGTGCGCTGTCCCAGCGCCTGTGACTCGTTGCACTATCACAGTGCCTGTGTGCACTGTCCCAGTGCCTCTACTGTCCCAGCACTCCCGGCCTCTTCCTGCTAGGATCTCGTCGCCGAGCTTGCCTGCAAGGCCCTGAAAGGATGCCTGTGGTAGACTTAAATTGTTCTGCTAGGGTCTAGGCTAGGGTTTCTAGTTTCAACAAGTTTAGGGCAATTTAAGGCTTTTTGGGTGGTTTCAGATGGGAAGTTGATGTGGCACCGGGAAGATTTACGAATAGTGGGCTGAGGTCCATTAATGATGGTAACCATGATCATGACAAGATTCAGCTGACAGCCCTTTGATATGAGCAAATCTGTGGGGATGGCCAAAATGCACTGAGAATCCAGCTGTTCGCCTACACCCACCCATGTGCCAGGTGTGTGTGCATGCATGTAGTATGTGCATCAATATATATATATATATATATATATATATATATTAGCTTGTCAGCATGTTCTTTCACAGGCCCAAAAAACTCTGGACATCAGGCTCTTGGTTTCTTTCAACCACCTCTGAAATTTGCCAACGATTCTTCCAAAAGACAGTGGCAATAATGACCAGAAGCAGGCCGAACCTAAGATTTACGATTTCCCATTCTTACTTGGTACCAAGTAAGAATGTAAAATCTTATGCGCACATATCTGAGGACTACATAACCATCCAGATTTGGAGCTTCGAAGTTGCCTGTCACACTTTGCTGCCAAGTAAAATTGTAAAGCCGTGTGTGAAAGCAATGAGAGAGATAGACTGGAAATGAAGGTTTTGAGCTTCTCGGTGGTGTTCCACTCTTACTGGGTACCAAGTAAGAGTGTACAATCTTCATTTTTGTAGAGGACTACATGATCAAGTACCGAAAAAAACAAACTATCACTTGCTATTGGCCAAACTATCGGTTGTAATGACTGTTCCTTCCCTGTTGCGAGCAGATCGCCGATGAACCCTTCACCGGCTGTTCAGGGTTCAGTTTAGGGTGTTTCGAACGCTATTTGCTGAAGATTGGGTTATTTGATAAGGGACCAGAGCATCTGTCTTCTCATGCCCACCTTGCCACTGCAAAGCGAAATCTCATCGCGAAGCATCAAACCCCAGGCCCCAGGCCCTAAACCCGAGTCATGACTGAAAGTTTCGATGACGACCGCAGAGATGAGAAGATTCGAGAGGATGCTGTTCTTGATGCAAGAGTGGGAGAGGCCTTTTTGTTGTTGTAGTCTGAGTGCACGTCCGGGCGGAAGGTCGAATGCGCGAAAGGCCACGGCACTTCAAAAAGCAAACCGAATCCATAAACCCAAACTCTAGCAACTAGGAGCATCCAACACGGATTCTCAATCTTTGAGAGTTCATGTACCCACGGTTTGGGGTTTAAGGACTGTAGTTCTTATTCAGGTACAATCGGGCCCAGGTATATGCTATATGCGGTCATGGACCCCTGGGGGTAAGGCTCCCCCAGACCTTGAATGCAACATCCTCCAAAGCGGCATGAATCGAAGTCCAAAGTACCTGATAATCAGCTACTGTTCGCGGGAGTACATGATAGTTATATAACTGCACCCCAGTACCTAAACCTAAAAGCTTAAACCCCGAACCCCGAACTCCAAACCCGTCAACCCCAAACCCTAAACCCTCAAGCCTCGAACCTCAAACCCTCATTTATACATGGCGCACTCCCAGGAAGACCGCCCGCTCACTCGACGCGAGATCGTCAGGCTGTCTGCTGCGGGACTGTGAGTTTCGATGAAGCGTAGGGGTTTTGCCTGAGGGACCAAATCACCCTTAAACATCGGGGCCCGTTCATGCGGTCTTAGGGTTCGTTTTGAGGTTCAATGTTTGGTTTTGGGGTGGTAGTTGTTGGGAAAGCCTCTGGGCCTATGTACTTGAAGAAGCCCTTAGGCTCCAAGGACTCATATTTTAAGGCTTATGGGCCCGAAGACCATACTTTACAAGGCTGTTGGGCTATTTTGAGCCTGGGGTTCAGGGTTTAGGGTCTTATGGGGGCGCTTTTGATAGTAGCACCCATATCAAGCGCCCCCGTAAGAATCAAGCATGTGCGGTAAGCAATACTTAGATAGTTGGGCTTCCAGGGCATGTTCCAGCATGTTGTCGGGCCGTAAACGCTGAGCCCTAACCCCCTAACCCTATAAAGGCCCTCCACCCCTACTTGGAGGTTCATGGGAAGTGATAAGTGGAGTTATAAGTGAGTAATTAACATAATTATAACCCGTTTTAGAGGTTTTAGAGGACTTAAAACTCCACTCAGAACTACCCATGAACCCGAAACCCTATACCCTTATAGAATCCCTATAGATCCCTTTAAAGGGACCTTAAAGGAAGCCTTATAACTACCCATAAACCTCCAAGTAAGCCTGAGGCATCTCGAGGGCTTCGGCCTCACGGAAGAGCTGGTCACGCGTCGGGCCATCAGCATCTTGCCCTGCATGTAATGCAGGAACCTGACTAAGAAACCCTGCGCCTTCTTTAGGGTTCCTTCAAAGGGGTCTATATGGGTTACTATAGTGAGGTTGGGGCATATATAATGGAGTTTCCGAAAATTGGATAGTACCCTAAATAGTAGGATCTTTATTATAAGGACGCCAAAAATACTGTACCCCTTGTAGTTGTCAAAATTAGGGCCTCTTTCTGGGTACCCTGAATATTACGGCAGAAGCCAGAAAGTTGGAATATCATTACCATAATCCCTTTAAGGTAAAATGTAGGGGATCCTGCCATTATTCCATATTCCAACTTTCTGGAGTTCCCTTTAGGTGCCGTATTATATCAGTATTCAGGACCCAAACAAGGGACCATAATTTTTGACAACCGCCCATATAAGGAACCCTAGTATAAGCCCAGCAGTCGGGGCCACTGCTTTTCTCTTACCCTAAACCCTAAGCCCCAAACCCATAAACCCCAAACCCTCTTGTTCGCATCCGACACGACGAAGCTGTTTTTGAGTGTTGAATCGCACATAGGCCAAGGGAAGTGGAAGCACAGCCTCCAGAAGCACCGTGAACTTTGAGAAGCCCTGAGCCTAACGGTTCACTTCTCGACATATGTGGGTTCAATATGGGGCTTGGTATAGCTATCGGGTTTATAGTGTTGTCTTGGTTTTGTTATAGGGTTTTAAGATTTTATGAGGTCCAGGTGTTCATTCACTGCATAGCTTGCATTTAGTGCTGAGGGAATGATGTAGTGCTTTCAGGGTTTTCTTGGAGCTGTTTGTTGTTCCTTTTGTGTTTCTGGCGCTTTCCATTTTAAGCTGAGGGGTTTTGAGGGGTCAGCGCCGAAGGCCGTTTGGGAACCTTGCGACTCATAGTTAGGGGCTCGCCCTAGGGGAGCTTTTCAGGGTCTATTCTGGCCAGCGACAGCAGCAAGTCATGCTGTCAGGCATACTATCGCAAATCCTGCGCCTATGGAGACAGGGGATCGTACTGCATGGACTTGGTTGGCAGCACACTCGTGGTGAAATTAGGAGCAATAGTAGCAGGAAGGATCACTCCGTGTCATTTCTTCCTTCGGGGTTTAGGCTTCAACGGGTGTGCGTGTGTATGTACGTATGTATGTACGTATGTATGTATGTATGTATGTATGTATGTATGTGTATATATATATATATATAATATATACATGGGGATATATAGGGTACACATTTGTTACAAGTGGATTGACCAAAAAAGGGAGAGAGAGAGAGAGAGAGTTCGGGCTTCAGCCAACGATGCCGGAAAATTCATGCCTGAACAATCATGGTTGTTTGGCGATGAAGCCTTGTACGGTCTCGCACCGCCCCGAATGCAGTATTCTGATCCCTAAATCCTACACCCTAAACTCTACATTACGAGTGCAGACTCAAAAAGTCCCTCGGATCCGAAAAAACGTGTAGAGTTTGGCATTACGGCTCGAAGCTGCGGGGCATGAGATCCGACTACTGACATGTGCTGCCCCATCCTGGCAGTGAAGCCTTTAGATAGTGCAGTTAGTAATTTATCAACTTCCTTCCAGTGTCAATTGCTGTGACAGTTCGAATCTGGTCTAACTAACTTCGTATTCTGAGTTGTCATCAGACATGCCCTCAGGCCGAAATCGGTATGACAGTATGCCCCTACACCGTACACCATCCTACACCCTAAACCCTCAAACCCCCAACCAAGCTTGGGGCGAGCCTTGCCAATCGCTTGGTGCTCGCCTGGTGATGGTTTCGCCGATAATGGACCCAGCTGTGCAGAGTGACTGCTGCGTCTGCGATTGAGATGGCACCTCGCTTCAAGGATCAATGGTGCTGGTGTCGTTGTCGTTGTGGTCTTCGCTGCCATGGTTTACTTGAGATCTGAATACAGAGCTCAAGTCTGCGGGCTTTGAACATGCTTGGTCTTGGATTACGCAGTTTCTTTCTAGGTCAGGGCTGGGTTGATAGAGGCTTGCTCAAACGGAGTCTGGCTTTAGATTTCCATGGGCCCTAATCCTGCATCCCAAACCCACAAATCCGACAGTTATCTACAGCAGACTCTGCAGTTCCTGCCCACCGAGCTTCTGAAGCAAAAAGTTGGTAAGTTAGAACATCACTCCAGTAGAATAAAGTTAAAGGTATAGGGAATCCCATCCAGTAGAATAAAGTATAGTACAGTATAGGGAATCCCGGCACTAATCGTCCAAATTCCATCTTGCAACTTGCAACTTTCTGCGGTTTAATGCACAGCAAAGATGTAGATGAGTTGCACACAAATCCGGAGCCATAGTAACCTCGGAGCCGAAGTGTGAATACGTACGTATGCACGGATATACAGAAGTACATATGTTTGTTGAATTACACCGTGGATGGGTGGGTGTATGGATGGATGGATGGATGGATGGGTGGGTGTATGGATGGATGGATGGATGGATGGGTGGGTGTATGGATGGATGGATGGATGGATGGATGGATGGATGGATGGGTGGGTGTATGGGTGGATGGATGGATGGATGGATGGATGGATGGATGGATGGGTGGGTGTATGGATGGATGGATGGATGTATGGATGGATGGATGGATGGGTGGGTGTATGGATGGATGGATGGATGGATGGATGGATGGGTGGGTGTATGGATGGATGGATGGATGGGTGGATGGATGGATGGATGGATGGGTGGATGGATGGATGGATGGATGGATGGGTGGGTGTATGGATGGATGGATGGGTGGGTGGATGGATGGATGGATGGATGGATGGATGGGTGGGTGTATGGATGGATGGATGGATGGATGGATGGATGGATGGATGGGTGGGTGTATGGATGGATGGATGGATGGATGGATGGATGGATGATGGGTGGGTGTATGGATGGATGGATGGATGGATGGATGGATGGATGGATGATGGGTGGGTGTATGGATGGATGGATGGATGGATGGATGGGTGTCTGGGTGGATGGGTGGATGGGTGGCTGTGTGCATGGAATGATGGATGGAAGCATGGAAGGATGGATGGATTTGTCTGTCAACCTGTCCGTCCATCCGTCTGTCTGTCTGTCTATCTGTGCATCGACGCCTTTCTGCCTATTCTGTACAAACACAGAGACACGCACACACACACACACACACAGACAGGGGCACGCACACAGAAACAGTGTCAAGGGCCCGAGAACGAGGTCATGAATCCGAATTGACACTCTTGGTTTAAATCCTTCAGTGGCAGACTTTGTGGCCTCACTCCAAGCTTAGTAGTTGAGGGGTTTAGGATTCAGGGTTCAGGGTGGCCTAGTAGTAGAGGATTTAAACTTTACTACTTTGGGGCATTAGAGTACCGTGTCTAGTCCCAAAGGTTAACCTTTAGTTCCCCAAGGATACTGGACAAGTAATCCAGGGGCCTAAGTAATTGCCAATGCCATTTTGGAGCTCCTTGTTTGACTTGTAGTATAGCATACCCCAGCATCTTACTCAAAATGATTAAGACCCCTAAAATAGAACCCCATTATAGATCCTTAATTAATCTTTTCCAGGATCCTTTTAAAGGAACCCCGCAACCCTATTCTAACGATTAAAGCCCGTAAAGTAGAACCCTATTATAGAACCCTTATGAGACTTTTCAAAGATCCCTTTTAATCCAAAAACTGTTCAAATGATTGATTAAGGCCCCTAAGCTAAGCAAACCTCCATGGCTTAGAGCCACGAAACTTAGGGTTTAGGGTAGGCTCAGAAAAAGCTGTAAATCAATAACAATAATATACCTGAAATCAAAAGATGAACTCCCCACAAATCGCAGATAAGGAATCTACCTTAAATCAGAATACGTACTCATGGGTATTCCTCAGTGCGCAGCAGTCTGCATGAAGCACAGGTAGCCGGTACTTTCTCAACGACATGGGCGGCTGGGTTCGCTCGATTTCTGTTTCGGCTTTTGGGATCTTGGATACGAGCTTTGGGGTTTTAACGTTTAGGGCTTGGGGTGTAGAGTTCAGAGCTTTGGGGGTTAAGGGTTCCCGGGTGTTAGGCTTCGGGTGGTTTTAGCGTTTAGATTTACGTAGGGCGAAGAGCTTTGTGCCGTCATTTCCCAGGGTTGCAAGATTCTATCTGCAAGGGTTCTTGTTGGAAGTTCGTGTCCGTGTATGATAAAGTGCAGCCTTAGCTCGATCGCATGCTCTGCCTGTTGAGTACACGCTTCCTTTGTAAGGTTTAGGGTAGCTTTGGCTTTGGCGGAGTCTCCTCATATTTGGCTGTTGTAGCACAAACCCTGTAGTTGTCCTATCAGAACCAAGGCAAAAGCAAACAGTAGCTGCCGGAAAGAAGCCTCAATGAGTGCTGAACCCTGAATCCTTCAATCCTCAACGAGTGTTCAACCCTAAATCCCAGAATCCTATCCTAAACCCTTAAACCTCAAAAGGTGAAGGAGGACGAGCCTCTGACCGCTGCCCTCAACCCTTTCCAAACCAGCGGGACCTATCGGTTCCCACTGGGTGATAGCCCGAGGGGTCCAAAAAGCCACATAGTTATATACACCAAATGAACCTGCAGACCATGTTCTACGGATGTAGAAACCAATGTCAATTAAATCTGAATCCATGTAGAGATAGAAAGGGTATGTCATTTTAATCCAACGTCCCCTCCTGGGCACCCCACACATGACACTCTCATAAGCCTTGTAAATCCGTTCGGGCAGACCCATAGAGTCCTAAACCCCGTAATTAAGGATTATACTATGATGACACCTTAAACCGTGTCCGGTCTCCCCCCATAATTTGAGGTCTATCCCGTCATGAAAGGGTTTTGCTTCTTTGTTGTTAACATACATAGTTATTGTCATCATTATCGCTATCGTCAAACTGTATCCAAGATATAAGCAGCTGCAACACTAGTTAACGATAATACATCGAACTTAGTCTCTGGCGAGCTAGGTTTGGATCGTGGCCAGCGCGTGGCCTGTCGCAGCCGATCATTTCCTGGCCAGCACGCACACTTCTGCGCATTTCTCCGGGCGATGCTTGACGACTTCGGCAGAGCCCACGGGCTGCATTTTTTATAGAGCTTAGGGAGTTTTCGGTTTACTTGACCGCAGGAAGTATATGGTTCCTTCTCATGAAAAGACAGCTCGCAGCGAGTAGCTGCCATGTACTGAGGACCGCTTAGTACATGGATGTAGGCCCTGTAGATTTCAGGACTCAAGATTTCGCATTGCCCTGACGCCTACCCTAAGGCCTCTAGGAGGGTTTTGGGCTTTTTGGGGGAGGGTTTCGGCTTTGGGGGCTGGGGTCCGGGATCTCACTACAAGGGTCCAGGAGCCTTGAGGTAAGCCCCAGACTGTATGTTTGTGCCGGGATGTAGTCGTCAGCCTTTCAGCCAAGGTTTGTTGTACCGCCTTGGTGAAGGCTTGCCCTCCCACCCCTTTGGCCCCTTCTCTCTCTTTCTCTCTCCCTCTCTTCCTCTCTCCTGCACAGTAGCTCCAGGACACGAGTGTATACTATGTGGGCATACCTCGGAGTTCGCCAGCCGCAACTGTCCTGTCGTAGCTGGCGTCCGAACATAGGCGTTGTGTCTAATCTACATGTGTGAGTCAACTTTGACATTCAAAAAAGGATTTCCATGAGCTTATGGTACGTTGCCGTCCCAGTCTTTTCAGATGTGCTTGAACCACAGCAAGCTTCTGCCAGGCAACAGTATGTAGGTTTAGACGGAATCGGTCGGGTCTGAACCCATTTCCCTAAGGGCCCATGCGTTGTATGCAGTATATACATTGGCCCGAATGCTACATAGGTACATGCACCCTGACAGTTCTTCCCGCCACTCAGTGATCAGGATAGTTATTCCTAAGTATGTTCGATAGAAGGCTCCTTAACCTACCAAAACTTCCGTTTGTAGGGTCCCTATACATTCGATGTTTGATTCGGGTAGTTTGAGGCATAGGCTCCTGATCGAATGCATTGCAGATACTGTCCGACAGCCGGGGTACAAGCCGGACCGACAGCTGCTACGGCAGACTACCGTCATATCTGTACTTGAAATTTGCCATCATCACCATTGTCACGAATGTCGCCATCATCACCAGTATCACTAATGTCGCCATCGTCACCGTCATGACCATGATCATCAGTATGACAAACATCGCCTTGATCACCATTATCACTAATATTACCAGTATAACCATGATAAAAAGAAAGTGCCGATGAGAGGTCTACGCAAGGCACTGTTGATCACAATATTGCGCGAAGCGTCTTGCTAATCGCTGCCACGAACGCCATTGACTCCCCAACTCAAGGTTTAAGGTATATCATTCAAGCTTGCTCAAGATATAGACGCACAGCAAGCTTCCCTAAACCCTAAAACCTTAAAACCCGCAACTCCAAACCCCAAACCCTATAAACCCCAAAGTCCTAAACCCCAAAACCCTAAACCCCAAAGTCCTAAACCCCCAAACCCTAAACCCCAAGGTATGGATGTGTGGCCAACATGTGCCTTGTCCAGATCTTGAGCTTGAGGCTTCGGCTTCAATTCTGAGTATCCTCCAGGGTTCGGGGTTTAGGGCTCCGGGGTTCAGGATTTAGGGTTAAGTTTAGGGGTTCAGGGGTTTAGGTGTTTAGGGTTTAGGGGCTTAGGGTTGAGGGGTTTAGGGGATACCCTAAACCCCTTCACCAGGGTTTAAGGGTTTAGTTTCCCTAAGTTACACCCGAAACCCCAAGTCCTAAAACCTGAACCTGTAAACTTAGCCCCATCACTCACCTCTTTTGGGGGGCTTCAGCTTTCTAGTTTCAAAATGTCCCTGTTGAGTTTGAGGCTCTGAGCACGAAGAAAGGACATCCTATAAGTTTCGGGCATGTTGCTCATTGCTGTCGGGTTTAGTGCGATCTGCATCCCCAAACCCTACAAAGTAGTAGCTTGAAGCCCCTTAACTATAGGGTATAACCCTCCAAACGATAGAGTTCTCGGATCCCCAGGTATTGCTTACTACGGTTGATGATATAAATCCTGCATTGCCTTAAGGACCCTAAACTATGGAATTATGGTATATGGCTTCTTATGGGTAATGCAGGATATATATCATCAACCTCAATATGGCTTCTTATGGGTAATGCAGGATATATATCATCAACCTCAACTCTAAACCCTAAAACCCTATAGATCCCTTCAAGGAGCCCCTTACATGTACCCTTGTAGATCCCTGGAAAGGGTTTAATTAAATTAGATCATCAACCGTAGTTGTCAGATACACCCTTCAAGCTGCCTTGGAGGTCGTGTAGCAACGAGAATCTGGCGACAAACCTCGGGCCGATCCCTCTGGAGGCAACGGCAACACCACCGCGCATCTAGGGTTCCTTTTAAAGGGTTACTATAAGGGTACTATAAGGGTTCCTTTAAAGGGCTTTATAATGGTTTAGAGTTTCTGAGTCTTAGGGGCCACCCCCTTAGGGTCCCCTAGTATCGGAAACTCCCACATCACCGGGCATCTAAAGCAGTGGTTGGTTGAGCCTGCTGGGGATTTCTAATTCAATTTCTATGCCATCCCAATAAATCCCAGTAACGGTTTAGGGATTAGGGTTCAGGGTCAAGTAGTACAGTAGGTGCCCTTTAACCTTCTTGGGGTATTGTAGCCCAGAGGCTCCACTGATGCTGATGCTACCATTATGGAACTAGGCAACTAGGCCCTTAGAGTTGTGAAAAGAATGGCTTAATTCCATAGTGGTCGTATATGTGAAGCCTCAGGTATTCCCCATATAATTCAATGGCCAACCTTTAACTCCGGAGTCGCTTTGTTTTCGAGTTCAGTGGTTTTTCGGGCGTTCAGGGATGCATCCTAAACCCTAAACCCGAAACCCTAAACGACTTTCGGGCTTTGTAGAAAAGGAGTTTAAAAAAAAGACCCTAAACGGCAGGGTTCTGAGGCCGTTTTGGTGCAGGGTTTGGAGGCCTCCAGCCTGGGGCTTTGGTTGAGGTTGCGGTTGGGGCATTTTCGGGAGTTTCCGAAAATAGGGGACCCTAAGGTTCCCTTTAAAGGGTTCCTTAAAGGGGTTCTATAAAGGGTTTAGGGTTATGGGAGTTTCCGAAAATAGGGGACCCGAATATAGTACCCTAAATAGTAGAATCCCTATTATAAGGAAAAGGTTCCCCGTTTTCGGAAACTCCCATATATGTTTGCAAGCCCCAACCCCTAAAACCCCCTGGGCTCTGAAGGGTGCTGTGTTGCTGCTTCCTGGCTTCTGGAACCGATCTTCCTCAAGATGCAGAGTCTCAGAGTGTAAGGTTTCGGCTGTGGAGCTGGAGATATTGGAGTACCTGGCATGCTGAAGAAGAGCACATGCAGTGGCAATGAAAGGCAATAGGCGCGTCTAGTCCCAAACGCCGAACCTTAAACTCTCAACGAACCAATGCGAATGCACAGACGAACTGCCAGAACTGCATTCAATTTGTTGCCGTGGCGTTGCAATCATGTCGGTTGAGGGTTTACGGACTGGTTATTCAGGGCCCTCGAAAGTTCAGCTTCTTGCTGTCCTTAACACCGTCAAGGCTAGCTATCGCCATGTGTGTCTTCTGGCTTAGGGTTACACCTGACACAGAAGCTCCCAACACGAAAAAACTCTCGGAAGACGCCCGAAAAGTTGACGGTTTCGAGTTTAGGGTTGGGTCTTCTTCAGTCTTCCCCACATCGCAACAGTTTTCCATCCCGAAATTCAATTTTTCTGAGCCCTGTGGCCTTGCAGGAATGCCTGGCAGCTTGCCGTGGATACAGAAATTGCCAAGCCGTCGAGTATCCTGGGACAGCATAACAGAATCTTACATTTTCTTCAATTGATTATCAAAATTTGGATTATACGGATGGTTTCGAAGTGACTGGCTGCAGCGTGGTTCCACGATATCGTTTCCCGGGGAGGTACCACTGCAACACCGACTGCCTCCTGTTGAGCGATTGCGGCACGCAGACGCGCAGCGCCTGCGGTGGCAGCCTCTACTTGCGACTAGGATGCCCAGTAGTACCCTTATTCCCTTTTTGTAGTCCTAGGTTCCTTATAAAGTTACCCAGTACCAAAAAGAGCGGCCTTTTTATTCTTAGGTTACTGGGTATCCTAGGCGAAATCTCGACATGCGGCTGGGCTCGCGTCTCGCGACCGAGATATTGGACCCAGCCAAGTGCCACAAAGGCTGCTGGGCCCTTGAAATGAAAGGCTTCAAGTCTTCGGGAGGGTTCGGGTGCAATAAGTGGGCCGGTTCACTCTGTAATTAAGAACTCACATTCTGAAGTTGCACAACCCAAACCTCGCAAACCTTCCGAAACACTATAAACTCTCATAGTCTCAACTCACAATAGCAGAACCCTCTTACCCTTAAACCAAACTCTAAACCCCAACTTCTTCAATCCCCTAAATTACCACAGTTCAGCAACTGCCAAGGTTCCGCTGGCGCCGACGGAAGCGACCTCGAGGATTTTGCCTGCACTGAAGCATCCCTGTGTGCAGGGCGGGACTGGACTGCGCGCCGATCCCTGGCCGGTAAGGGGTTTCGGTTTGGTTTTGGGTTTTGGGTTTAGGGCTCATAGGGTTTAGGGTTGTTTACCTTTAGGGCTTGTAGGGGTTAGAGTTTACCTTAAACTACCATAACTTTTCTGTAGTTCGTGGTACATACCCTATGGGGACCCTACAAGGAAGTAGTGAGGTAGTTTAAGATAGGGATTCGGGGCCAAGCTTTTCAATCCCTATACGGGTCCAGTACCGAAATCTTATTGTTACCTGTACACTTTTATCCCAGAGTACATACATATATGGGGATTACTTGAAGGCCAAAGCGCCTATAGTATGAGTACATGGACTCTTAAGCAAGCCGTTCATGGAGTTTTCTGAAACTTGAGAGACCTTGTTGGATGGGTCGTCATGACATAGATCCTGCGAGCTGCTTCTCGTTTGTAGTGGTGTCTTCTAGTTCGCGAAAGTCGATTTTGCACGTTTCGGGTGCAGATTGGGGTGTGTGCAACCCGAAGGCTATGAGGGCATGTCCCTCCTTCGCTGTTCCGCGCTGTGCCGGGCAACCAACTGCCAGGTGCCTTATTTCGGGTTTCGGGGTTAGGCTGTCGGTAGTAACTTATTCGTTTTGAAGGCGTCAGTTCCGGTAGAGGCTGGAAGCGTTGGGTCTGCGGTTGGGATCAGCCTCAAGCCCTCGCCGCAGGCATTCCAGTTCGGCTGCAACTTGTGCACAATCTATCCTTCTGCATCCGCCTGTGTGTCGAAGAGTCCGAGCAGCTGCGGCAGTGTCTACGAGCGTTTGTACAATGGAAGCAGGACTGAGGCAGGGGGGTTGAGGTTTCTGGTTTCAGGGCATATTGGATGTAGTTTTCTGGTGTTCGCATTTTTTCATTTGTTTTCATTTTATAGGGCTACCCTCAGCAACGGACCAGGCAGATTCCGGGTGTTGGCTTCGGGCTTTCATTCTGTAGACGATCCTGAGCACCAGCTATGCTCGAAATGGCAGTGCAAATCCAAAGCCCTGATATGCCGAAACTGCACATCTAAATCCCTTCGTTTTGCTCTCCGTCCCAAACCTTGGAACTGCTCGATTTTTAAGCCCTAAATCTTAAACCCGACACCTTGGATCGGGAACTCTCTTCATGCTCTGAACGAACATCAATCGACGTTGCTTTCTTGTCTCTGAGTGGGCTCGGAAGAGCAGCTTGTGCCGACTTTGGCCCTAAACCCTCTAAACTCTAAACCCTAAGCTTTAAACCCTGAACCCTGAACCCCAAACCCTGAAGTGTGAGCCCTAAACCCTAAACCCTAAACTCCGAACCCTAAACCCTAAATCCTGAACTCCGAACCCTGAACCCTAAACCCTGAACCCTAAACTCCGAACCCTAAACCCTGAACTCCGAACCCTAAATCCTGAGCTCCGAACCCTGAACCCTAAACCCTGAACCCTAAACTCCGAACCCTAAACCCTGAACTCCGAACCCTAATACCCTGAACTCCGAACCCTGAACCCTAAACCCTGAACCCTCAACTCAAAACCCTAAACCCTGAACTCCGAACCCTGAACCCTAAACCCTAAACCCTGAACTCCGAACCCTAAACCCTGAACCCCAAATCCTTCAATCCGAACCCTAAACCCTAAACCCTGAACTCCTGAACCCTGGACTTCGACACTCAACCCTAAACCCGGAGGTCGACCTGGGCCTCGGGAGCGTGGCGGTGTACAGCCCGCAGTCCTGTCGCCTCGACTCCTGCTGGGTTTCGGCACCTGGGCTTCTTGGGGTTTAGGGGTTAGGGTTTAGGGTGTAGGGTTTAGGGTTTAGGGTTTAGGGGTTAGGGTTTAGGGCTTCCAAAAGAATGGCTGCAGGTTTAGGGTAAAGATTAGGGTTTGGGTTTAGGGCTTCTAACAAGATGGCTTCAGGATTTGGGTTTAGCGCTTCTAAAAATTTGGCTTTAGGGTTTAAGCTTTATTATATAAGGTTTAGGGTTTAGGGCTTCCCAAAATGTGGCTTTAGGGTTTAAGGTTTGCATATAAGGTTTAGGGTTTAGGGCTTCTCAAAATTTGGCTTTAGGGTTTAAGGTTTATATAAGGTTTAGGGTTTAGGGTTTAGGGGTTTTAGGGTTTAGGGCTTCCAAAAGAATGGCTGCAGGTTTAGGGTAAAGATTAGGGTTTGGGTTTAGGGCTTCTAGCAAGATGGCTTCAGGATTTGGGTTTAGCGCTTCTAAAAATTTGGCTTTAGGGTTTAAGATTTATTATATAAGGTTTAGGGTTTAGGGCTTCCAAAAATGTGGCTTTAGGGTTTAAGGTTTACATATAAGGTTTAGGGTTTAGGGCTTCTCAAAATTTGGCTTTAGGGTTTAAGGTTTATATAAGGTTTAGGGTTTAGGGCTTCTACAAAATGGCGTCAGGGGTTGGGGTTTTGGGTTTATGCTGGGTCTTTGCGACCTGGGTTCTTTACATGTTGATTTCGGCGTCCGGTTTACCGAGTCTCTGCGACTCGTCTACCTGGGTGGTTCCTTTCACACGTGCTTTCTTCAGAAACATTTTTCCAAGAAGAACGGGACTCCAGAGCATAGCCCAGTCTACCGTTTGTCGAGGTATAGCGGGACGCGGGAAGGGGGGCCACAGGGTTCACGCGAGCATGGTGGGCAGGGTTTGGAGTAGTTGGGCAAGGTTACTTAAATCCGTTTGAATGAGGTCTACCTGTAGTCTCCGTTGTAGTTCCTGTTTGGGGCTGCCTTGTAGGATCCAAAATTTGTAATTGTTTAAACCTACTCAAAGTACTTCACAGCTACGATGGAGACTACAAGTAGGATGTGGGAACATGGAGGGGTCTAGAACGTAGGTTTTAAAAGATCTGTGTTTTTTAGTACTTTAAGGGTTCCTGAAGCAGTTCTATGAGGGTTTCTTTAAGGGTTTATGGGTTCCTTTAGGGTTCCTTTAAGGGCCCCTTTACAGGGCTATGATTGAAACCCCTGAAGAGGAAGGTGATGAAGCCACTGCCAGACCCGCACACAACCTAAACCCCAATGCTCACAACCTCAACCCGCTTAACATACACCCTAAAGCCTACACCCGATGCCGTAAGCCTAAACCTTAAATCTTAAATCCTAAGCCCTAAGGCCTCAGCCTCAATCCCTAAATCCTAAGCCCTAAATTCCTAAACCCTAAACCCTAAGTCCTAATTAAACCTAAACCTTAAATCCTATATCCCAATTACACTAAAACCCCCAAACCCTACACCCCTAAACCCTTAAAATTCCCCTGAATCCTAAACCCTGAGCTCTAAACCCCAAATCCTGAACCCTAAACCTTCAGCCCTCAAAGGAGCAATTTCCAATCTGAGGCGATCTGCCCTGGAGGATCCAAGCCCGTCTCCTGTCAGCCACTTGGGCCTCTTTCAGGTTCTAAGGGTTTGGGGGTTTACCCTGTGTAGCATCCTAAACCTGGCCAGAAAGCTCAAAGACCGAAAATCCTCTTCCCTACCATCCAAGAACATCTTGTTGAAGCAAGATAAGGACACAGCTGCAGGGGAAACCCTTAACCATAACCCTAAACCCCACTATTAAATCATGAGCCCCATATTGCCTATAAGCCCTAAGCCGACAAACGAACACCAAAGGACCCTTAGTAGCTGAATGAGTGCACCTTACAGATGTTGGGATACTATTAGATATACTATTGGACATTGTAGGAACCTGATTAAGAAACCTTGGGCCTTTACTAGGGTTCCTTCTATGAACCCAACTATTTTGGGATTTTAGGCGCAGGGTTTCTTAATCAGGTTCCTACATTAGTACTGACAAAAAGCTTATAAGAAGAGTACTAATGCCCTTTGGACCCTTTGGAGGCTCAGGAACTGAGCAACTAAGGACTGTTCCTCCGGACTCGGGCCACGGAGTCTATTCCTTTGACGATGGGTGTGCTGCGCAAGGTTCCTTGACCTTGCGGCAGGGATTAGGGTTTAGAGTTCAGGGTTTAGAGTTCAGGGTTTAGGGTATGTATTTTCATTGGGTTTACGGACGTATATAGTAGGAAGTCATGGCTGACACTAGGGCATCAAGCAGGTGTCAAGGTCCGTTTGTGGTGTTTCGGCTCGGGGGCCTCAGGGGCTGCCGGGTTCGCTGCTATGGATTGAGGGATGTAGAACTTGCCTGACGGGTTTAGGGTTTAGTATCATGACATGCAAAGGCCCCTCTACGAGCTTTGTTTTCAGTGAGAGAGTTGTAGCAAGTTGAGGGTGCAGGGTTAGGGTTGCAAGGTTTAGGGTTTAGGGTGGGCGAAGTCGGATTGCGCCCGACTCAGCTTGTAGAGTCACGGCCATGACAGCATGTTTGCGGAGTCTTCTGGGGCAAGTAACCGGGTAGCCTCCATCCCAAAGCCGGACATGTGCTTGTTGTCCGCATCAGCTTCTCCACAGACTCTCATGTGCTAAAGCTCTGCTAAAGCAGCCGACTTGCACAATGATGTTTCGTTAGGGGCATCTTAAATATGGGTGGTTGTCAAGATTAGGGTCCCTTTTTGGGTGCCCTGAATATTAGGTGCCGTATTATAATAAGGACCCCAACAAGGACCCTAATATGGACAACCACATATATAGAAGTTTAAGACCTGATCTTCAACACAATTGCGTACTCGATTGAGGGATGCACCACACTACGATTACAGTAACCCCACAAAGTTGGAAACCGGACTGGGATTCTCTATACATTACTCTTAAGGACCGAGGCTATTGGGTTTCCAACTTTTTGGCTTCCACTTGAAGAGTGATCGCGTGTCAGGGATTCTGGCCTACACTAGGTAGGCCTTTGGGACATGTTATATTTTCCCTTGTTGGGCTTAATAGGACCCTATTTTCAGAGGCTTTAAAGGGCCAGCCTAGTACAGGTGATGCAGGTGATTACCTGGTCTCGAGCCCTTCATCCCCCTCAACGCAAAGCCTAAGCTGGAAAATCCCATATCCCAAACCCTAGCCCTGAAAGCCCTACCTTAACAACCCCGAAACCTTTTGAAGACGTTGGTAATCAGAGCATGAATAGGGAAAACGATGGAAAACCTCATAGTTCTAGTTTTTCAAGGTTCTGAGCAACCCTATCTTCGTAGGGTTCATTCATAATAGTAGCCCGACAGTAACCGTAACCATTTTGAAGAAACCTCCAATTTCAGGAGCCATTTTGGGTTCTTTCAAAGGGTAAAAGGAGGAACCCTTCGTAAGGACCCCTAGGTATAGAACCTTAATATAGCTATTACTTGGCTTTGGAGTACCATACTTTGACACATTTTTCTTAAGGGAGCCATCTTGAAATAAAGGTTTATACTTTTTTCGCCCTGGTTACTCCCAGATTATATACCCATTATATGGTCCATTGTAGGGTAGGGGTCCCCAGTAAGGGTCCCTCCTTTTGCCCTTTTTTTCTTGGCCTGCGATCTGTTGGAGACTTGCTGAGGTTCGGGAATGCCCATCGTGGCAGAAGCCATCTGTATGGAGGCCTTCAACACAACGTTCCCTGGCACGGTTTAGGGTTTAGGGTTTATGTTTACGGTCTAGGGTTTAGGGTTTAGGGCCCGCAAACCTTGGGGCTTTGGGTCATAGGTTGCAGGTTTGGTAGTTTAAAGTCTTGGAGTTCGAGTTTCTGGAACAGGAACAGCTTAGAGAGTCCAGGATTTGGGGTTTAGCCTTTCCTTCATTTGGAGTGTTGTTTCTATTGGACTCTGCGGGTCGCCCCAACGAGAAGCTGCAATATGTTGCTGCTGGTCGTTGCCATCATGGTTCCAAAGGGATGCTTCCCAAATCATAGTTTGGATCCTGTGGATCTTCATCAGTGTCTACAAAGGGTTGAGGGTTTCGGGCATTCAAGTTTGTTCTCAACTTCTAATATGCTGTGGTCTATTATGCGGCTGCGTGCCTGAGGCTACACAAGCGCTTCTTTGTCGGCTCAAGATGTGTTAGCCCCGACAGCCAAGGGATGAGGGGAATATTGAAGCCTGAAGAACTGCTGCATAGTCTCATTCATCATACCGCTCCAATCCCTCAAAACTATACTGACATTAACTATATACGTCCCCTACAGTAGGGTATGGTTTAGGGTGTGCTGTGCGAGATCTCGGTCTGCAGTGGTTTTGCAGGTGTCTTTGTTCCCGCGTCTCATGACTGCAGGGTCTACGGTTTAGGGTTTCAATTTACGGTTGAGGTGGGTCTGAGGACAACTGGCAGGAAGATTAGCAATTCAGAGTTTAGAGATACTGCCAGCCCCAACAAACCGTTCAGTGGTTTGAAATTCCGCTGTGTAGGAGGCAAAGGTCCGGCTGTACTGCGCCGCACACGCAACAGTCGGAGAGATTTACATCTGCATACTAGTGCTTTGGGCTCCATCCCGTTAGGGTGCACCTTAAACCCTAAACCCTAAACCGTGCATGTCATAGAAAGGAGCCTTAAAAACAAAAACAACTGCGTGTTTTTTGATGGCCACGAGCAAGGCAACAGCCGAGACACCGAGTAACTTCCCAAGTTCTCGCAGACCTCCGTCACCTCGAAACTCAAAACTCTTGTACTGTAGGGGCCTAAATAAGTACCTACACTGTCTTGGGGTTTCCGTATTATAACTTTAGTATATAATGACTGGGCCCCAAAATCACCACTCTAATGAAAACAACCCCAAACCCTGAGCCCGAAATCGAGGACGGTGCGCTCCTCTTGGGGCATCAACCTCCTCACTTTGCCCTGTCCAAGTGGCACTCTTCCCATCGCTTGTGCCTCTGCCGGCCCCCAGGGCGTTGGGTTTTTGTTAGGGTCTAGCTGGACCTTCAGAGACCCACCTTGTTAGTGTTCCTTACTATGATATCCTTATACATAAGCCCTTAAACAGGTAGGTCTTTTCAGCTACAGGTAACAGGTAGTGTTTAGCATTTTTGGGTCTGGAGAGGCTCCGGCTCTACCACTATGGGCTGTTAGACCCTAAAGATCCCTATTCGGACCCTATTAAGGGTAGATTAAGGTACCCATAAGGTCTAATCGCCCATGGTGGTAGGATGTGTTGGAGCTTTGGGGGTTGAGGCTTTGGGTTTGGTTGCAGCGGCCCCCTGAATAGTTCGGGGGCTTTGGGTGGGTTAGGGTTCAGGGTTAGGGTTTAGGGTTTAGGGGTAATCAAAGGGTATATCCCTTCAAACGGTAGGTTTTTGGATCGCCAGGAAGGGTTCATGGCTTGGATTGGCCTTGTAGAGGTCGCAGAGTGTAGTAGAGGAAGAGTTCTTGCTCCAGGCTACCAGCGAGGTCCGAAAATACTGGTTCTGGGTCGATCCATATATATGGGAGTTTCCGAAAAGAGGGGACCCTAACATAGTACCCTAAATGGTAGGATCCTTGTTCTAAGGACCCAAAATGAGGTACCCCTAATTTTCGGAAACTCGCATATCTTCAGGTATGCTGCGACTCTGTCTCGTTCTAGCGAATCCATGTAGGTTGCATGTCTGTCTTGTTGGTGTTGTTTTCCTAAACCCTCTGTGCCGCTGTACCTTCTGAACCCTATGCCCCAACCCCGATAGCTATGCACACCCTCTCACAAAAAAATCTAGACATCTTCACACTAGTTACAAGACTAATCATACAAACATCAGAACCACAAACCCTCACCCCTAAACCCTATATCCATAATAACACAAATATGAGCAGAGCAATCACGCGGAGAGCTGATGCAAGGCCCTCCACTCAGCCTGAAACCCTAAACCCTACAAGCCCTAATATGGGGCCTTGATAATTGTCTATACGATGTCGGGCATTCCTTACTATAGTTAATAGTTCTAACATAATGTACCCCGATACCCTATTCTAATTATTAAGGCACCTAAATTACAGCTCTGAAGCCCAACCCCAGGCAACTGTCTCCAGAACAGCTGGGCTGTGGGCGAGCCTTGCGCTCATGTTGCAGACCTTGCACCCATCCCAACCGCTGCTTGGCCTCGAGCTTTGCAGCTATTTAAACCCTTCGAGTTGTAGTTTTGGAACTTGAAAAAGATCTGCTTCAGGGTTCATGCAGGTTTAGGAATCCTTCCGTGCGAAGGAGCAACCGACGATCGCAACCGTCTTTATCAGCATCATCAAGATCACCACCACCAACACCACCACCCAAAACAAACACGATGACGACGACGAGAACAGCAACAATAGTGCGACAACAACAACTACGACTACAACTACCACTACCACCACCACCACCGCCACCGCCACCGCCACCGCCACCGCCACCGCCACCGCCACCGCGACCGCGACCGCGACCGCGACCACGACCACGACCACGACCACGACCACTACTGCTACTGCTACTGCTACTACTACTACTACTACTACTACTACTACTACTACTACTCCTGCTGCTACTACTACTACTACTACTACTACCACTACCACTACCACTACCACTCCCACTCCCACTACCACTACCACTACCACTACCACTACCACTACCACTACCACTACCACTACCACTACCACTACCACTACCATCACCACTACCACTACCACTACCACTACCACTACCACTACCACTACCACTACCACTACCACTACCACTACCACTACCATTACCACTACCACTACCACTACCACTACGGCTACGGCTACGGCTACGGCTACGGCTACGGCTACGGCTACGGCTACGGCTACGGCTACAGCTACAGCTACAGCTACAGCTACAACTACAACTACAACTACAACTACAACAGCAGCAGCAGCAGCAGCAGCAGCAGCATCAACAGCAGCAACAACAACAACATCAACAACGACATCAGCAACATCCACCACCACCACCACCACCACCACCACCACCACCACCACCACCACCACCACCACCACCACCACCACCACCACTACCAAGACAAGAACAACAGCAGCTGCAGCAACAGCAACTGAATCAGCATCAGCATCAGCAGCAACATCCGCTCAGCAGCAGCTGCAGCAGCCGCGCCAGCAGCAGCAACAACAACAGTAACAACCCCAGCATTGATTGTCAAGACAGCTTGTCGTAGCCGGCGAGATGCTAAGCAACGAGTGACCTACCCATAAGCCAACATGATAGTCAACTTATAAACAAGCAAGTAGCAGCGTGGCTGACTTTCATCTGGCCAACATCAACAGCCGACAGGCAATTCCGACCCACCGTTTGCATCATCGCCACAATCGTAACAGGAGATGGCTGACATCTTCAACGTCATCATCCTCGTCATCCTCAAGATCATCATCAGTACCATCATCATCATAATCATTATCCTTGTCATCATGCTTATCACTACCTTCGCTTTCGCCACACACCAGCTGCAAGGCCAGCGCCATCTCCACCTGCCTAAGCATCATCGTCATGATCATTATCCTCCTAAGGGTGTCTACCCCAATACTATTCCTTAGGGTTCCTTGAAGGGATCCTGAAGAGGGGTCTATAAGGGATCTATAGTAATTAAGGCTCTGTATTAGAAGCCTACAAAACTGCCTAGCACTACGTATTCTTGGGGTTCCTTCTTATAATTGTAGTATAGTATACCCCAAAAACCTTATACTATGTTGCTGCATCCTCAAGGCAGATGTTGTAGTTCTTTTTCTGACGACACTCCGCCATTGCAGGCTTCGGGCTCTCCAGTTTGCGAACACTACATTGACACAGGAGATCGGGGGGCTCCACGGTTTAGGGTTTACCTTAACCCTGAAGAACCTACCTTTTTCAGGACCTATATAAGGAAATCATAATAGGGAACCCTAAAAAGGTAGGTTCTTCAGGGTTAAGGTAGGGTTTAGGGCTTTCTTATCGGGGGGCATCCTTGAGGGTTCTTGGAGGGTCGGGGGACTTAGTAAGTAAGGGCTCCTTTAAAGGGGATTATAAGGGTTCCTTTGAAGGGATCTATAGGGGTACTATAGGGTTTAGGGTTCAGGGACTTAGTAAGTAGGTAGTAAGTAGACTTATAAGTACCCTAAAAGGGACCCTAATTGGGGTTATGGTACTTATTAGTCCCTAAAATAACCAGTTACTAAGTCCCCCGACCCTCCAAGTACACGGCTTGCGGTGCGTGCTTTCTTCGACTCTGTTCATGCTCTACTGTAGGCGTTTCCTGCTGCAGCAGTGCTACCATGGGGAAAAAGCATTTAGAGTCGTCCTCGCAATCCTCAGTATTACTGCTAATGGACGAAATCCTGCATGACCCTAAGGACTCTAAACTATGGGAACTATGGTATATTCCTTAAAATGGGTAATGCAGGATTTTGTCCTTCCACAGTATTATGTAGCCCTTTGCTGCAGCAGCTCCCAACCGGAGTGTTTCGGCCTTCGGGGCGATATGCTGAAAAGTAGGACTGCATCTAGTGAAAGCCGCAACAATGCCTCTTCATTAAGGAATATACCGTAAGTCAGACTGCTAAGGCCCCGGCCCCGAATATTTCAGGTATAGTCCTTGAAGTTTGATTAAGGAACATTGGGCTATCTGGGCTCTTGTTATGCACTTTGATCCGCAGATCTCTTCGACTCGCTTCGTATGTCCTGGCATATCGGGGCGCGGATCAGTGCAATCTGCATTTCTGAGATGGGCAGCATGCAGGAGTATCTAGGTTGGATTTTGGGACATTTTTTATTTTCCTTATTTGGGTTTATAAGGGACCCTATATATATATATATGAATATTTTTCAGGGTGTTTAAAAGCCAACCCAGGTATTCACTCCTCAACGCCAGAGACAGTCGCCCAGACTGATTGGCTTTGGGGTTTAGGGTTTAGGGTGAGAACTTGAAGGGTTTGATGTAGGAACCTGATTAAGAAACCCTGGCCCTATAACCCCAAAATAGTAGGATTCATAAGAGGAACCCTAATAAAGGCCCAAGGCTTCTTAATCAGGTTCCTACATTAGACGGTTTGCAGCAGCTTCGGAGTGGCCTTCCATAGTGTCAAGTCAAAGAGATGTACTGCAAGGTGTCCCAATCGCCACCGAGCTGCAGACCCATTACTGCGGTTGGGCCAAGACCCATATCCGAAATGATGTCAATTGCAGCGCATGGATGAGAGCTCCTCTCCCAGATGCTGGGCTCTTGTTGAGAGCTTAATGTAATACAGTAGAAGCCCAGAAGTTGAAAACCCAATAGCCTCAATCCTTGAGAGTAATGTATGGGGAATCCCAGCACTATTTGGCCTCAATCCGGTTTCCAACTTGATGGGGTCTACTGTATATTTGCCAGCATAAGGAAACCATACTCTTTACTTTATGAATATGGTAGCTTAGATTACGGTGACGCTTTTCGATCAAATCGAGGGTGGCCAGACCTCCAAGGCCACGGAGGTAGTAGAACATCTCTGCCAACAATTATCTGCTTCTTAAAACCCCAAGGCTCAAAATAGCCAAAAACTCCTTATACAGTATGGTCTTTGGGCCCAAAAGCCTTAAAATATGAGTCCTTAGAGCCAAAGGGAAAGGCACAGGTTCATCAGGGTACGTAAATTGACTTTTCGGCTCGGGCCCGACGGCCACTGAGGTAGTACAAAGCCTTTGTCAGCATCTGCTCAAGCGGTTGCACATCCGCATGTTTAACACTCGTCACGGTAACTTCCTTAAAACCTAAACCCTAAACCCCTAACCCTTAAACCCCTACCCCTAAACCATATTCCCTAAACCCTAACAAACCCTAATCCCAGAGACTCCAATATCCCTTAATTAAGGAGTATACGTTAAGTTATAGTAGGATCCCTAATATGATTTCAGGAATATTCCTTAATTAAGGGATATTGGAGTCTCTGGGATGTAACTTCCTTAGCAAGAGCCCAGGATGGCGGCTGCGGCTCCGCAGACTGCCTTGGCCTCGCAGATTCTTAGGGGTACTTAGATTTGTTTTAATTTTTGGTTAGTATAATCCCTAAACAGCTAAAATCATAATTTTTGCTAATCCCTAAGAAACAGCTAGAATTAAACACTTTGCTAGGGTTCTAAGTTCAGCATAGGATTGTGCAGAAATCTGCACCGCATGCAGCCTTTGCCACGGCATCTACTTCTTCCTGGGACTGGACAATGCCACCTTGTCCCCGAATCAGGCCCGTTTTTTTCATGAAAAACATGTTTTTTCTCATGAACAAGACAATGCCACCTTGTCCCCGAATCAGGCCCGCTGCTACTTCCAGGGCGACAGCCTCAATCCAATCAACCTGGCGACCGAGGAGTACCTTAGCTCTGCCTCAAGGCTCCTGGACCCTTGTAGTGAGATCTCGGACCGTAGCCCCCAAAGCCGAAACCCTCCCCCAGAAAGCCCAAGACCCTCTTAGGAGCCTTAGGGTAGTAGTAGAGTAGGTACCCTTTAACCTTTTTTGGGTAGTATAGCCCCTACCCCTATATAACCGAAAAGGTTAACCTTTAGTTCCCCATGATACCCGACAAGTAGGTTAGCAGCTGGAAGATTGCTAAGCATAAACATCCTGAAGATGAGTTTTACCAGTTAGGTACCCAGCTTGTACATGAACATGAACCAGTATGTAGATAAGTAGCTAGGTTACATACGCACAGGTACATACATGTGTGTATATATACATTTGACAAATGTATGTGTGTATATATATATGTATATAGTGAGCAAAAGGAATTTGAATAAGTGCGACGTGAGAACGAAGGGCTAAGTTTGCAAATTACATACATGCATGGAAATTCCAGGCCCATAAGAACATCTCCGTAAACCCGAAAAGGAAACCCTATAGATACCAAAACAAGCTCAATCAACCGGATCGCTCTGAATCAACAAAAAGGATCCATAAGGTCCATACGCAAGAAACCAGAGGGTATATATATATATATATATATATATATATGTATATATGTATATATACTACTATAGTGTGGAACTAGGTCCTCAAAACCATGGTATTTTGGTGCCCTCTGGGCAAGCAAAGCATGAAGGTACCCTTCCATAAGCAGAAAACCAAGGTACCCTTCTGTTGCCAGCCCCATCTCTCCGTGGGCCGTCTACGTAAACCGTCGGGATGCACGCTGCGGCCAAGAGCGCACCATCCGTGGAGTGAGCTTCTTCAAGGAGAATGCTCAGGGCATGTTATGGGATGTTATGGGGTTTGGAGTTTACGGAGGTTGTCTTCGAGGTTGGTAATTGAAGAGTAGTCTTGATGCTTTGAGGGGCATCTCGATCCGCTTTTCCGCTCTTGGTACTTTGGGGCCTAAAGAACAACCAATACTGTTTTGGGGTTCCTTATTATAGATATTTATAGATATGGTATAATGGGCCCCTACATTTTTCCCAATTATTGAGGCCCCTATATTACACATAAAATGTCAGCTGTGTGTGGGGGGGCGATGGACTCCAGCAACTAGGACACCCTTTGCACAGAGCTGGTGGTCCCTTCAAGAGTGGTGGCATCTGTCCACAATGATGCGACTGAGTACACCCTGAAAGCTGGCTGGTGGCAGATGCCTTCCAGCTTCTCTCCTCGAACTTGTGCCAGCTGCTAGATTGCAATGTGAGATGCTTTTGGACTTCAACTTTGCCATCGTCTTATGAGGTACTGTCCTACTCGCGTGTTAATGTAATTCTGCGGCCATCCAAAGACATCAGGTTGCCCTGCAGGGAGTATCCGAATAAAGGCTGTCTTTGACTCGCCAGTGACCGTGCTTTGTGCGATCGTGGACAGCTCGCTCGACTTTGCCACGGGCTGGACTCTGAACTGGGGCAGCTCCGGGGTGGCGCAGTCCGTTTCCGGAAACTTGGGACCTAAACCCCAAACCCTAATCCTCAATAATTTGCTGCTCTTCCGAGCTGAGAAATGTCCCTAAGCCTCTCCTGGCTAAAGCAGTATTACTGTATGTTGATCCCATCGTTCTGTGGGCCTATATATGTACCCTAACCCAGGGGAATTGGGTCCCAACCATCCCGATTATGGTTTTGCGGACCTAATTCCATAATGGTAGTATGTGTGGACTCTCTGGGTCTTTAAGCCCGGAAGCCCCTTTTAGTCTTCACCCTAAAACTTGAACCCCCAAATCCGAGACCTACAGCCCAAGCTTGTAGCTCTAACCCCGCGAAGATCCCCTAGTCTAAAGCCAGAATCACGAACCCTTGCACTCCAAAGTGCTCTTTCTTCCATGTCCTGCCTACTTCCGGTTTGTATACGGAAGTCATCATCAGGAACCCTAAAACGACAGATTTTAGGTAGGGGCAGCGTAGTCTTGACACGAAGGAAACCTGGTCGTCTTCGGAAGTGCCTTGAGCAACATCTTCAGTCGTGCCATGGTTCGGGGCGCAACGGCCACCCTTCGCGGCTTGGAGTTGTTCTGGATTCATGGTTAGGGCTAAGGGTGTTTAGAGTTCAGGTTTGAAGAAGGTTTATTGGCGTCTACTTGGAGGCTCATGGGTAGTCATAAGTGGAGTTATAAGTAGGGTAACTATCAATACAACACATATTAAGGGACTTTCAACCCCACCTATAACTACCCATGAACCTCCACGTAAGTCAGCAGGCTAAAACTTAGCTTCAACCCTGGAGCTTTCGGTTTTTGTCAGGGAGTGGCTTCAGGACTTCGGGCTGCGACTCACCCCGACCGGTAATGTCATGAAGCCCCCTGAACCTTATAACCTCAAGAGCCTGAAAGCTTAAACCTTGACTTCAGAGCCCAAACCCAGAAGCCCTCAGACACACATATATATTATATATATAATTATATATATATATATATATATATAACCAATTCCTGCAATCGACCCCGAAGTTCTACTCAAAAGAGGAACCCTAAAGCCTGAGAATCCTCAGTCTTGGGAGCCTTAAGCCCTTCCCGTCGTATTCAGAGAGTCTGCGACTCAGATCCCCGACCCCAGAGACCTAGAAGCCTGAAGCCTGCTATTGGTGTCGGAATGCTTGGCAACATTGCTCTTCTCTTATAGTCCCTCTATATATATATATATATATATATATATATTACTATACTAATGTATATATATATATATGTTTATGTGTTTTACATTACTGTACTATGAAACTAGAAAATTTCAGTATCATGTTTATTTGTTAGTCCCTGTTTTTTTACACTATGCACAACCCGAATTTCCTAGACTGAAACTGTTACAGAAACTCCTAAGCCCTACCTGGACCCTAAGAAGGCTACCTTCATGTGACTTCCTTACCCAGTCGTCAAAAAGGTAGGTTCTGCGGAGTTACAGTAATCCATAAACCCTTAAACCCAAACCCTCCAAGCCCCTCAAGCCCTACATCAAAAGCTCCTGCACTCCTATTTAAGCCCTATAACCGTAACCCTAAACCCTAAACACTACAGCTGAGCAGCCCTTATGGTAGAAGCCAGAAGGTTGGAACATCATTATCCTCATGTCCTTAAGGTAAAGGACAAGGGGTCCTAGCACTAATCCTCCTAAACCCATGTTCCAACTTTCTGGCTTCTACTGTATACCCTAAGGGCCCAAAGGACCCAGTAATCAGGGACTGGGGTTTAGGATAGTAGTTTTGTAGGTTACTATTTTGGGAGTATGATAACTAGGTACTTGGACCCTTAGGTGGCCTCATCGTCCTGGCCTGTGACCCACTGCTCTGCCCCGTGGATCCTTTGCCTCTGCCGCATCTCCTTCGGAGATCCTTCGCTTCGGCTCCTTGGGCTCTGGGGGTTTTAGGGTTTTGGTCTTTGGGGTTTAGTGTTTTAGGGTTTTAGGGTATAAGGTTTTTAGGGTTTAGGGTTTGAGGGTTTTGGTTTTTAGGGTTTAGGGTATGAGGGTTTTGGTTTTTAGGGTTTAGGGTATGAGGGTTTTAGGGTTTTGTTTTTTTAGGGTTTAGGGTATGAGGTTTTTAGGGTTTTGGGCGTAGGGTTTAGGGTTTAAGGTTTAGACTTTAGGGTATGAGCTTTACCTTAGCCCTGAATAGCATACTTTGTTAGGGTTCCTTAATATGGCTTCCTTATAGAAGGCCTCAAAATTTATATAGGTCAATTGGGGTGAAGGTACAGATAAGGAACCCTAAGTTGCTGAAATCTGAAAGCCCGTTAAACCCTAAATCCTAAACCCAAAGCTTGCAGCCTGAAGTGTCAGGTTCTCGGGCTCCGGCAGCACATGATCGATTTCCACGACCCTCCTGATGCTCAGGACAGGTTTTGGGGTACATTGCAGAATTTCCATCTAGGGAGGTCCTGTGATTAAGTATGAGTCCAGCACGTTGTGGGAGTCCAGCACGTTTTCAATTGTAAACCCTAAGCCTTCAAGTGTTGGGAGTATACGGAGTCTAACCCCAAATCCTGATCGCAAGCCCTAAAACGTTTGTCATTATACCGGGATTCCGATGATTCGGTCGTGCCTTAACTGTGAAATTCTGCCCCCCCCCTTGGGCACAAAGGGCTCATTGTTTAAGGCATTTGCTCCCAAAGACCACGCTACATGAGGCCTTAGGGCTTGGTACCATATATGTGGTCTGCGAGACCCTGAGGACGAAAGCGGGCCGACTCCCTCTTTTGCCTTCGTGATGGCGGCCAAGGTGGGTTTTAGCGTGTGGGCTGTTTAGGGTTTTATATAGGGTTCCGGAGTTTTAGGTGTTTAGGGCCAAGCTGTGCTGCAAACGCCACCAAGGGCAAGTTGTGGAAGGGCTCGTCCGTCGTGCAAGAAAGGTTTCATAGAGCCTAGGATTTGAAGGTAAGGTTACGATTCAGGAATTAGATCTTATCTGGCTTCCCCATGTTCGCTTTGAGGTCTAGGAGTAGAGGGCTTGGTTGACCTTCAACCACGTTCACTTATTAGAAGCCCTCACGCGAATGCTGAGGATGTTGTTGCAGCTCGTTTTTTCAGATTCTCTTGCGACCCGCTGGGTTTTAACCTAGCACTGCGGTTCCTTACGGCTCAATATGGCCCGTTGTTTAAGGCACAGATCCAACCAGCCCCAGGGACCTGTCCGGCACACCACAACCCAGAGGGTGCGTAGTTTCTATTGTTGGGAACTTGTTCCAAAAGAACGTCCTTATATATCGGTATAATAGCTGGGCGGACTTAATCCCACAGAAGTATGTTTTTTTTTTGAGGCCCTCTGGGGAAGTTTCCAAGTCCCTCAGCAACCGGACCCGGCCGGAAAATGCAAGACACACTCAAGTCCAAAAGCCCTAAAACGATGCTAGACCCAGAACCGTCCATGCAAAGCCCTGAACTCAGATTGTGGTGGAGACGCCCGCCGATGTCGCTTCCTTCTTAAAAGCAGCTGCTCTCTTGAGAGACATCAGCCGGAAGTTGGATGTCCTCACCACTGCCCTTCAACAGCTCCTTTTCTTCACTAGTCCACATCAGTGTCTAGTCTAGGGTGGCATACGGAGTGCACTTTAATTTAGAGCGTAATGCGGATGTAGGAGTTTGGAGTTAGAGCTTGTTTTGGCCCTGAGCCCCTAAACCCTAAACCTACACCCCCATACCCCAAAACCCCGAAAAGCCGATCCCTTGGGGGACTTCCTCGGTTTAGGGTTTAGGGTTTAGGCTACATGGCCTCCTCTTCACAGTGGAGCGCCTTGGCCCCTTCGCGCAGCGCCTTCGCAGCTGAATGGGTACACTTTTCACGTTTTGGGAAAAGTTGATTGATCCCCTCTAGAACGATGATTTAGGGTTTCTGGGGGCTTTTGAACTCTGTAGAACTGAACTTTCTTTTGGAAGGAGGGGGGAGGGCTTATGAATTCATCAGCTGAGGCACATTTCCACGCCGCCCGACCCCTCTGCTTTGCCTCTCTTACCGCCGGCAGCATTACCATCGGTAGCGACCACCACCGTTCGGACTTCCGAGGACAGGGTACACTTTAGGATTACATAGGGCGGTAATTTATGTAGAAATATACATGTTAAAGTAGAAGACATAGATTACACTTTCTTACACCATGGGATACTATGGCATTTCGTGCTACAGTACCATATGTATCTTATACTACCGTATGATATGTCATATTAGCGCTTTGAGGGTTTCTTTGGCTCCGATGGCTCGTGCCCTAAACTTTCATTGCCCTAAACCTTATAGGCTTTAGGGCGATAGTTGGAAGGGATGGGGCGCAACAAGGGCATAAGAGTTCAGCATTCGGGGTTTAGGGCTCTTCATGTTTTGAGCTTGAGCTTGTGGCGAAGTGGCCTCTAGGCTTGTGGGACGGAGATGAAACATATGGAAAACTAGGTCTTTAGAACCCTTTAGGGCCTTTAGGGTTTAGGCTTAAGGCCTCCTTTACGACTTTGACACATCTCCCTCAACAGAATTCCATGCATGCTCAAAGGTCGAAAGTTCATACATCCAGAAAACTTGCAATAGAGTCCCCAACTGTGCGGCATCCTCTTGTAGCTATACCTGCCTTACTCATAACTCATAACACTACTCGGTGCGATGAAGCTTCCAAGCTGCTTGGGCAGGATTTATCTGGAGGTGTTGCGGCTGGCTTGGCAGAAAGCACATTTTTTGCTTGGGTTGAGAGACTACACACGAGCCAGGAAGGCAATCTACGATGGAGATTCGGGTCAGGGCCTTCATGGCTATACATGTAGAGCTTCCTAAGCCCTAAACTTTGCAAACCCCGCAACTCCTGCAACACCTGTAAACCCAAAACCTCAGAAACTCCCAGTAGCATCCACCTCCGAATTGACCAAGGCTGAGGGAGGCCACAGCGCCTACTTTGTCGCCACTCGGTACTTATTGGGTTCTGCATCTCAGGGATCAGGGTAGTTGGGTTTAGGGTTGAAGGTTTAGGGTTCTCTAAATTAGGGTCCCTTTCAGGGTACTGTTTAAAAGGGTGTCGTAAAAATTTTGGGCATCCAAAGGGACCCTACTGCAGAGAGCTACCTGTTAAAGGCCAGAGTTAGAAGTGGAAGCCGCAAGCCCTAAGCTGCAAATCCTGATCAAGCCTTAAGCCGTCTACTTGGAGGATCATGGGACTTAGTAAGTAAGGTTATAAGTACCTTAATGGAGGTTATAAGTGGTTATAAGTACAGTTACTCTAATTATAACCCTAGTTACTAACTCCCATGATCCTTTAAGTAGGGTTCAGGGTTTAGGTTATGCCTACCTAGAGTAACCAAGGCACCTTGAAGAGGGACATGTGTATCTACGTTTAAGAACCATGTCTTGTTTTCCAGGTACATTGGTTGCTATAGGTACAACCTGAACGCCCGAAAGCTTAAATCACAAACACACTCCACGTCATGTTACCACTATGTCGTCAACAAAAAGCAAGATATTCTCATATACAGTGTAGGGCCTTTCAATAACTGACAGACTATTCTACTGGCTTCCCTGATAGTCACCTCTTCAGAGGAAGGCCACTACATGAGCCCTAAATCTGGACGAACGCTCCACCAAGCAAGCCCAGGCACTTCTTGGGATTCCAGTGCCTTGGAGGTGTACGCAGAGGCTCTGTTGGCTTTAGGATTATAGTTTAAGTGTCTAGGGTTTCCAGTTTGTGCATTTCGGGCGTGAGGGATGTCGGGATGTCGGGATGTGGAGTTGAGTGCAGTGAGGGTTTTGGATGAGGCAAATCGAAACTAAAGTAAACAATTCAACAGACCAACACGCCGTGGCAAGAATCCTTGACAAGGCGAGCAACAACTTGCGTTTCAACAAAGGATCCTTGAGCAGAAGTTTAACTTGAGCAAGTAAGCACCATGAGCCCGATCGAACGGCGTAGGAAACTTCGAAAACTCCTCGTGCACAAACGCAGTGCCCAGGATCGACCCTTCCGTTTGGATTTAGGCTTTTACAAGTTTACTGCTCGGGTGTAAGGCTTAGCGTCATGATTATGAGCAGAAACACGGATAGTATTCTATTGGTATCGATGCTATGTCGACTCAGTTTGTCGTCCTTGTTACGGATGCCAGCTAGAGCTTGCCAGGTTTGCAGTTGCCCTTGAAGGTTAATGTGTCGCATTTGCAGGGTTCGACGTGCCGTCATTGGAAATCTATCTGCAACTATGTTGTTTGTGAACCTTCCTTCTTATATCTGCACATGAACCTGTAGGCATGCCGAGTGTTCTTGCGATAGGGCTGGCATTTGCAGGGTTGCAATTTTTAAGTGCCGCAAAACCATGGAGGTTGGCCTCAAAAGGCGCAGTTCAGAACATAATTCACGGTGACACAGCGGAGGTCCTAAGTACCTTTTTTGTGGAATGCAGGGTTTCTATATTAGAAATTACGAGTATGACTTGGGGAGGTATCCCCCATAACAGTGCCTAGGAGAGCAAGAACCCAACGTCCCCGAAGCCGTAGCAGCCCTAAACACTCTTTAAAACCAGAGTTGGTCAAAACCCGACAACCCTTAAAGATTGCATCGTAAAGCAGCAAAGAAAGACCAAGGTGTCCGGGTTCATTCTGATTCTCGCATTCCTGGCGCTGATGCGATTGCGTGGCAGTTATTTCCAGGACCTGATTGCGGTTGGTTCAGATTTTTACGGGTTTGGGTTTCACCTGAACCCCGAATGACTTACAATTGAAGGACATATTTTAAGACACAATAATAGGAAAGCCTACAAAAGTAGGTTTTTGTTTGAGGGTTTGGGTTTCAGGTTTTGTGTTTGAGGCTTTGTCTGCCGGCTGTAGGATTCTGAGATTGTCATTGGTCCGGGGTTTACATTGAAGATTTCTTGGCGTTCTTCTGGTGGGCTCTTAGGACTTAGGACTTTAACTTTTTGGGTTTCTATATGAACTATGATAAGGAGGCTAAAAGTTTAACTTGTTGAGCGGGTTCAGTAGTCAGCCAAGATTTCTGGACTACCTCTTTGGACCTGCAGAGACGAAAATAGCAAGGCCCAGTATCCCTAAACACGAAACCGTTCGGCATGCGTACCCCAAGGCTCAAAATACCCCAATAGTATGGTTTCTCGGCCCTAAACTCTACACCCCCAAATCCCTAAACCCTTAAAGCAGGTAAACCCTAAACTCTACCTTAAGCCCGGAATAACCTATCTTTGAGGGACTATTGTTTTCGGAAATCATGCTGAGGAACCTGAAGCAGGTGAACCCTACCCAAGTTCATGCTTCTCGGCCGGGCTTCGTCACGTCGATCTTTGCTTAGTCGGCCCTCAACCCGAAGCTCTTAGCTCCGAACCTTAAGAAATTCAGCAAAAAATCTGCGTAGGGTTTAGGGGTTTAGTGCTTCCAGACTGTAGGGGTTAGGGTCCGGATTGAAATGTGGAGAGTAGGGTTCACAATACTTAACATCGGCCCAGTTCTAAGGCCTACTCCCTAAACCCCTGATGTAGTGAAGGGCAAGCCCCGGTCCAGCCCTATGAAGTTGACAGAGTCCCATATAGAAGCACTATATAGGGCTTAGGGGTTGAGGGTTTTGGGTTTTGGGGTTTAAGGTTTAGGGGCACTATAAACCTTAAACCCTAAATCCTAAACCGCCCACCCCTAATCCCTAAACCCTGAGATTCAAGCCTTTCCAGATGCCAGGGCAAGTGGTACCGGAAGTCGGCTGGCCAGACCATCCTGGGCAAAGCGCTACAGAGGTGATCAGGGTTCAGGGGTTTAGAAATGTAGGGGTCTAGGGTCTTGGGGGTTAGGGTTTCTGTGGGTTCAGGGTTTGGGGTTCAGGGATGAGGCCCTAAACCTTGAACTTTCAACCCCTAAACCTTAAACAGCGAACTTCGCGGGTCTCGCCAGGTCTGAAGAGGATTTTGCCCGACGCTTGTCGGAAACCTTCGCGGCGAACCTTCCCGAGCCACTTGCCTAGTAGTGGAGTATAGGTAACTTTTAACTTTTTTGGTGTACTCTAAGCCGTATATATTCCTAAGGGTCCAAGTACAGAGTTATCATATACTCTCCAAAGTAATTAGTAACCTACACAACTACTATCCCAAATCCGAGCACATAACTATTGGATCCTTTGGACTCCGGACCCTTAGCTTTAAAACCTAAACCCTAACCCTAAACGTTAGGATACTAGACAAGTCAGCTCTGGACTTTCAGAAAGACACTGAGTTTGAGGGTTTGGGGTATACGGAGCTTTCTTGTATTGCTGAGGCTCTGATAGTCAAGTCAAGGTCATACTATTTGGGGTTCTTCTAGTACGGATCCCCTAAATACTGAACCTTCTGCGTCGGGTTTACATTTAGGTCTCTTCCGAGATCCGAAAGCCTGCCTTACTTTGTGGTGGGCTTCGCACTGTTGCCAGAAAATGGCCCCCAAAGCAAGGCCGGCGCTTTGTGGATGGAAAAGTGGGTTGAGGCGATGAAGGTCAGGCATGCTAAGTCTGCGAGGAAGGAAGCCCCACACAGATTGGCCTTCATGATGTGTTGTGCTGCCTTCTCAAGCATGTTGAAAGGCCTTAAAGGCCTTTTTCAGCTTGGAGTCGTTTAAGATCCACAGCAGGAGGAGTATCGATAGATCTCTATTCTCTGTGTCGACCTTTAGAACTGTAGCCGTAAACCTCACCCTTAACTCTGAACCCAAAACCTACCCGCTACCTCCCCCGGAGAGTCGTTCCAGCCTCTGAAGCCCAAACCCTTCTAGAAGCCCTGCAGAACCTTTCTGTGAGCTTTTTCTTCGGCCTGCACCCCAACCGAAGCCCTGGGTACCCTGAAGCTCTCAATCCGTGAACCTTCAAAGAACCCTTAAAGAACATTCAGGCAAAAAGGAACCCTATCAAAGAACACTTACAGATCTGGTGAAGGGGACCCTATCATAGAACCCTTTCCGGATCCTGTTTGAGGACACCTTCCGTCAAACCTTCGTATGCTTTCAAAAGGTACTGGGCTGCTCGCGTCTCAGCAGATGCCTCCTTCGATGGCCTGCTCTATGCCAAGCACCGGGCTTGGGGGGCTGAGGTTTACGATGGACGAACTACAGTAGAAGCCCAAGAGTTGGAAACCCCATAGCCTCAGCACTATTTCGCCTTAATCCGGTTTCCAACTTTATGGGATTTACCATAGTTGCTTGTTCACAAAATGGGAGTTTCCGAAAATTAGGGGTACCTTATTTTGGGGTGTGGAGTTTACTGTAGGGTTTACGGATTGGGGTTTAGGGTTAGGGCTTTTCGGTTCAGGGCTGGGCTTCTGCTGCAGGGACTAGGGCTTTCGGGTTCAGGGGTCGGAGCGCTTCGTGCTAGGTCTTGAAGCTTCTAGGGCCAAGAATAGGGTTTAGGGCTCAGGGCGTAGGTTATTTGTATGATCTTCAGTAGCATTTCCGGTAGTCTTTGCCCAAACCTCTACCCAGAGAACCTATCGACAAGATATGTCGCACTCAGCTTTGACGCCAAAGGAGACATTTAGAGGAATTAGTCAGTCTGCCTTTTTGGGGTGTGGAGTTCAGAGCTTATTTCTGGCTAAGCACTGCGCGACTTTGGTTGGGGGAAATCTAGGGGTCGAAGTTTGCTGTATCAACAATTTTGTTCCCTCGTAGTCCCTCAACTATACTACTACATGCCCTCACTCCCTTTTCTAGTGGGTACCGCCCATACATGTTTATACTCCAGCCCTAAGTTCAAAAGCTCCGAATGCTAAACCCTAAACCGCAAGGTTTAGGGTTTCGGGGTAACCGAGTATCCGGAGCACTATAAACCTAAGCTTTATTCTGTGGCTGGAGGTATGAGCACCTCCATCATATGCAGACATTGGTGGACTTCACCTACAGCCGCTAAGCTGTGTGGTTTAGGGTGAAGGGTGTGCCCGAATTTCCGAGTGCCTCATGCATCCTAAACCCTAAACCTAAACCCTAAGCCCCTAAACCCTAAACCCTGAACCCTAAACCGCTAAGCCCCTAAACCCCTAAGCCCCTAAACACCTAAACCCTAAGCCCCTAAACCCCTAAGCCCCTAAACACCTAAACCCTAAGCCCCTAAACCCCTAAGCCCCTCAACACCTAAACCCTAAGCCCCTAAACCCCTAAGCCCCTCAACACCTAAACCCTAAGCCCCTAAACCCCTAAGCCCCTCAACACCTAAACCCTAAGCCCCTAAACCCCTAAGCCCCTCAACACCTAAACCCTAAGCCCCTAAACCCCTAAGCCCCTCAACACCTAAACCCTAAGCCCCTAAACCCCTAAGCCCCTCAACACCTAAACCCTAAGCCCCTAAACCCCTAAGCCCCTCAACACCTAAACCCTAAGCCCCTAAACCCCTAAGCCCCTAAACACCTAAACCCTAAGCCCCTAAACCCCTAAGCCCCTAAACACCTAAACCCTAAGCCCCTATACCCCTAAGCCCCTAAAGCGTAAACCCTGAACCAGACAACCGAACCCGAACCCTGGCATGGTAAGACAGGAGTCTCCTGAAGGAGGGGTTTGAGTTTTAGGTTAGTGGGGGTCCTACTGTTGATGATACAAATCCTGCATGACCCATAATAAGGAATATACCATAATTCCCATATATTCCTTATTATGGGTAATGCAGGATTTATATCATCAACCGTAGCAGCGAAGTTCCCCTATCTTTCAGGGTTCAGCTTCATTTTGGGTAGGCCGTCGTTCCTACATCTCCTTGGGTTAGGCGAATCAGGCACCTCGATCTAGGGCGGCAGAGCCGCCCACGTGGTGCAAAGATTCTGTTTAACACTGGCTTTGCAGGTTCATGAACACAAGTTAAACAGTTAAAAGCTTCCCACTGAATTTCCGTACTTCCCCGTGCACCGCGTGTGGTACCGACAGTCTCGAGATTGGCCAGGCAGGCATGTGCAACCATAAACACCGAAGCGTAAACACCAAATGCCCTCCCATACAGTTTGGTTTTGGCCACCTTTAAGGGGTCTGAACCCTCAACCCGAGCCCTCAGCCGCCCGAAAGAACAAGCATACCAACCTCGGGCTACGGCTTAGGACCCAATGTAGTACATGAGTGATAAGACTGTTTTACCCTAAACCCAAACCCTCGATCGCTTCTTCTGCCAAGGAGGTATCACCACACAGGACCGGCTTTGCCCAAGCGGTGAGCATGGCAAAACCCGTGGCGGCTGCCCCTGTGTTCGCCCAGGCACCATGGCTCTGGGGGCTTACGGCGTAGGTTTAGGGTTAGGGGGCCCAAGGGTTTGGGGTTTAGGGGCTTCTGGATTTTAGGGTTTGGGGGTTTAGGGTTTAGGGGCTTCTGGGCTTCAGGGTTTAGGGGCTTTTGGGTTCAGGGTTTAGGGTTTAGGGTAGGGTTTGCCCTAAACTCTCGACGGAGTTGAGAGTTAGGGTGCAGAAGGTTAGGATAATAATCTATAGACCCTAACCGTGTGATTGGGCTGGGCAGAAAAATCCTTCTGCAGTAACGGCCATGACACTCCATAGAGCCGTGTGTTAAGCAGAAGCCCCTCAATTAGCCGCTATGATCCGCCCTTACTAAATCCCTGCCGCGTCGTAGAGTAGGTAACCTTTAACCTTTTTTGGGTAGTAGAGCCCCTACATAATCCCTATATAACCAAAAAGGTTCATCTTTAGTTCCACATGATACCCGACAAGTAGGCCTGTAAACCTCTGGCTTGAGGTTGCTGGAGATATCAACCCTAAACGAGCCCCGGGCTGCTAAAGTGGAGATACAAAGCCAGAGCTCTATAAATCCTACTGTAAGCCCTAAACCTGTCTACGCCCTGAACTCCAAACCCTTAAGTCGAGATATAAACCCAGAACTCTTTCATCCTAAACCCTAAACCTGTCTGAGCGCTGAACTCTATCGAACCCTTTGAAGGATTCGATACTGCCAAGATCTTCAAGCTCAGACTTAACAGGCTCCCAGAGATCTCGGGGTCTCGCACGCTTCAGCAGATGGAAAAAGGGCCCAAAACACAACACAGAGCTAATACCCCAAGGGTCCATGTATCCAAATAGTATATACTTTGGCCCCAATGTACCTAAATAGGGAGAACTTTAAGGCCAATGTATATACTGTTCGGATACATGAACCCTTAAAGTAACGGATCCTAAACCCTAAGGTTATCCAAACACTAAGCTCTAAACCCTTAGTTGCAGGTAGATGCGTTTTTGCAGCACCCCGAAGCCTGATACTTCCTATATAAACCCTTAGGTGGAGATACGGTTGATGATTTAAATCCTGCATTATCATAAGGACCCTAAACTATGGGAATTATGGTATATTCCTTATTATGGGTAATGCAGGATTTCTATCATCAACCGCAATAAACCCAGCACTATAGATTATAGATCCTCCTAAACCCTGCGCCCTGAACCCCTAGACATCGAGCAGTGCAGATGGACAAAGGACCGCTAAACATACAAAAACATCCTCAAACCCCAAACCCTAAACCCGAAACCGTCCTAAACCCTAAACCCTCATACTTCCCAGAACCTAAACCCTAAACCCTAATACTTCCTAAACCCTTAGGTGGAGATCCGGGTCTCCCTACCGGCTTCGGAATGCTCCAGTTGGTGCGGGTGGTCGCACAGCTGAGATCGAACAGTTTGGGGTTTGACCCAACTAAGGAGTTTCCGAAAATTTGGGGGGGGTATTTGATTTAGGGGTCCTTATGACAATTATCCAGGGGTATCTTTTTTTGGGGTTTGACCCAAATAGGGGGTATTTTAAGGGGTACCCTAACAAGGGTACTATAAGGGTTCCTTTAACGGGCTCTGGGGTCCTTACAATAAGGATCCTGTTGTCTAGGGTACTATATTACTCGGGTCCCCTATTTCAGGAAACTCCCAAATATAGGGGCCTTAGGGTTCGTTTAAGGTGTTTTCGTGAAAAGGTGGTCTAGAAGGGCTAATAAGAGGCCTTGGGGTTCCTTTAAAGGGGTCTATGGGAGCCATTCTAAGGGCTGGTATAAGGATGTAAAATGGGGGCCTGACTTTTTACCAACACTGTTTTGGGGTTCCTTATTATAAGTATAGTATACTCAGCATAATATACCCCCAAAGCTTCTTCTAATGTTGAAGGCCCTGACAAAATGGCGTCGGGATAGCCTTGGTTCGGGTTTGAGGGTTGAGGCTTTAGGGTTGAGGGGGTTTATAGCGGTTTAGGGTTGAGGTTTTGTCAGGAGTTTAGGGTTTCGGAGTGTTTTGGGTTAAGGGTGTAATCAGGCCGAGACGTCAGCAGGACCCTCCGGAGTCCTGAGATCTTCCGTAGACACTATAGCAAGACATGGGGAGCCCAAAAGCACCCCGTTTTGCTGCCCTAAATGGAAGCAAGAGACATGAGCCCCAGTTTGTCTGCCATAGCCTGACGCAAGAAACATGACATCCCAAACCCTAACCACCAAAGCCAAGGAAAACTCTGAGCTCTTTGCCAAGTACATGGTCCGGAAGGCAGAAATTCGAGACTTGGATCTGGGAGAGGTGCACCTAGTAGTAGGGTTTAGGGTTTATAGGGTTTGTAGGGTTTATAGGGTGTAGTTACCTATACCTAGGAGTAGAGTAGGAAACCTTTAACCTTTTTTTGGGTAGTGCAGTCCCTATATAGTCCCTATATACCCAAAAAGGCTAAGCTTTAGTTTGCCATGATACCCGACAAGTAGGGGAATGATCCCTTGCGTAAGGAATACACCTTAACCCACCAACACCTACATTTTTGTAGGGCCCCTACACAGTGCATAAAGGGCCGTATAATAAGAACCTACAAAACAAGTGGGAAATGGTGGATTAAGGTAAACTATGATAGGACCCAGGATATGATTTAAGGTAGATTCCTTGATGAAGGGATGTTGGAAGATCTGGGGGCGGAATGCTATCAGGTCGCGGGCCGAAACTGGCGTTTAGGGTTTGGGGTTTGAGGGCTTCTGGGTGCCGTTTACTGTAAAATTTAAAAGGTCTGATTGCGTGCCTTGTTGTTGCATGTTTCGGCTCCTTAAGGGTTCGTTCCAGAGCTCCCTTTGCGGTATTCTATCCTTCAGAGTCCATATACCCACATAGTATATACATTCGCGCTACAGTACGTAGATAGGGAATTCTTTGATGCCATCGCATATACTGTGTGGCTACATTCCTGAAAAGAACCCTTGAAGGATCCCTATCACAAGTTCACAAGTATGGTTTCATGGACCCTTGTACCATAAATCCCTATGGTACCTAATTATCCCTTATGGGAGCCCGTAAAGTAATCCTTGAAGGAATCCGTAAGTACATGGACCCTCAAGGGTATACGAAATCTTGCCTTTGGGGTTCCTCGGCTACCCCTAAGCCTTAGGGTCCAAGTACATAATTATCATATCCTCTCCAAAATCGAAACCTACATAATTACTACCCTAAACCCGAGTACCTAACCATTGGACCCTTTGGACCCTCAGGGTACTTGAGAGCCCAGGAGAAGCTCGCGGCCGCTGTGAGGCCCCAAGCCCGGCACCGCGGCCACACTTAGGATTTGGAAAATTTAGTATATTTAGTGTGTGTATATTTACCTATATATATATATATACATATTAATTATTTATATATTATATTCTATTCTATTCTATTCTATTCTATTCTATTATACTTTATCATATTATATTATATATATATATATATATATATTATGTTAATGTAAACATAGTTCGGTGCGTAGATAGAAGAAAATATATATACATACTAATACTGTGTATATGTGTGTGCTATGTTTTGTCCATGTTCACGTTCACATCATACTATATCATATATGTATATGTATATGTATATGTATATGTATATGTATATGTAATGTATACATATTTAAGGCTCGGGGTTTGGGGTTGTTGCCTTGCAGTCTTGCCTTTTCAGTGTTTGGAGTGAGGTGTTTAGGTTCTTGATTCGTGGTTTCGGGCTTACGTCTTTCTGATTTGTTAGGCTTAGTTTAGTACTTGAGAAAATTTGCTTTGTTGGGTTTAGGGCTTCCTGATCTTCTGGTCTTCAGAATTTCAGGAGTCGCAAGAATTAGGGCGTTTGGCCTTCTGTTGTTTAGGCGTCTTTTGGCATCGGCGCGAGGAGCGTGATACTTTCTAGGTGTCAGGGTGTTCATACGGAAGCCTGCTGAACCGTTAGCGGTTCTACAGATTTCTTAGGGTTCTGGAGTACAGTCACATGGTCTGATCTGCCCCGTAGATTTGTTCGAATCATTCTAATCCTTACGGTCCGTCGAAACCCTGAATTCCGGGAGTGGACTCGTTACAGAAATCGCGACCCAACTCTGCAACAGCCAGCAATTTCACAGGACATCTTCACCCGCGATGCCCTGGTCAGTCTCCCTTTGAGCGACATGCTGAGCCGCCGGGCATGGATTGGGTGCCGGTAGTCCTTGGGTTCAGGGTTTAGGGCCAAGTTTGGGGCGGTCTTCCTCGACCTTATTAGACCCAGCCCTTTCTATGCGTACATCAACGTTTTTCGACTCAGAGCCCTGGGCCTTTAGGGTTTAGGGCTCTGAGTCTTCAGGGTGCCAGGGTTACAGGGTTCCTTTAAGGGATCGATAGGGGGTGTAGGGTTTAGGGTACCCAGAGAGTCTTTAGGGAGGCAGGGTCGACCTGTGTTCCAAGTCGGGCAGATGAAGGCGACTTGGACGACGGTTTAGGTTTAGAGTTTAGGGGTTTAGGGGTTAGGGTTTAAGGGTTTAGGGGTTTAGGGTTTAGGGCATATAAAGGCGACTTGGACGACGATGTGAACGAGGTGTACCTCTGGCACGGGACGTCCGTGCGACAAGGCCTGATGCCGCCTGGCAGCAAAGCAGAGGGTCTGAACCCCAATGCCCTGCCAAAAGGATCCAGTGGAACTGAGAAATCGACACCCCCAAACTCCACCGTAAGCCTGATAAACCTACCTTGTTAAGGATTTAAACAGAACCCTAAAAGAAGGGTAGGTTTCTTAGGGTCCAGGCAAGTCTAATTCGCTGACATGCTATGGCCTCAGCAGCTGAATCGAAGCATGCGTAGCAGAGCCTCCCTAAACTCTAAACCCTAAAAACCATAAGCCCTAAACGCGAGTACTGAAATCTACCCCCGGAATCCCCTCACATTTTGAGTCTCTGGCAGTTCCAGCCCAGATCTTCCAAGAGTCGCTTGCCTGAAGAAATTCGAGTAGAATCCCTAATGTGATCTAAGGATCGAAGGTGTATTCCTTAATTGAGGAATTTAGGAAGATCTGGGGGACTACGCCTTATGTAAGCTTGTAATGGGGTGCTTAGTGATACAACGCCCTGTATAGCGACAGCTCTTACACTGCAATAAGGTGCCTCAAAACCCAACTGACGTCGTCAAGGTCTCACCTCTTTGGTTTCGGACAATGCTTGATCTTTTAAATGCGAGTGAATCAGTTGACGGTGAATACCAAAGTCTGTCGCCACATGGCTCCACCCACAGAAAGCCAGAAACACCAGACCCACTTGTTTGTCTTCGACCCTAAACCCTACCTGTAGCCGAAAAGACCTACCTTTTTAAGGAACTATATCTAGAAACCATAATAAGGAACCCTAAAACGGTAGGTCTTTCCGGCTACAGGTAAACCCTAGACCTAGAAGAACCTTTGAGACCCTAAAGCCTCCCCGTCCACCCCACCCGGAACCTTACACCCCCTCCCCCCTTGGCCCTCCCCGGCCCTGACACCATAGTTTTGGGTTGAAGGGTCTAGGGGTTTAGGGGTTTCTTAGGGTTCTTTAAAGGGATCATAGTGGTTCCTTTAAAGGGATCCATAAAGGTTTAGGGTTTTGGAACATCCCTTCAGGATTGCGGAGGCGGATTTCGATCTGGCCTTGGCTGGTACCGGCGGCGGTACCATGCACCCCGACCTTACAAGAAGAATCCCATGTGTCTTGGATTCTGGGGTATAGGATCTATAGGGCTTCGCGTGGTCATTTTTCAGGGCTTCTAGGGCAAATTAATCGGACTTGTAGGGGTTCTGGGGCTTATTGCATTTACAGGGCTGTAGCTCAAGATGTTTGTTCTCCGGATTAGTGACGGGGTTTGAACAGAGTTCTTGTTGGCTGTTTCTGTTGCGTTGCCGGCACTTGGGGTTTGCAGTTTGCGCAGTGTGGGTTCCTCTCTACACGGGCTCCTTCGGAGAAAGGTCTTGATATTAACCCACCGTAAACCCCACCTCAATGTGCCAAGTAAGGGTGTGGGATTTAGGATTTAGGGGTCTTTAAGGTTTAGGGTTCTGGAACAAAAGTAGACAAGCGAGTAGCAGGGTCCTTACAACCCCCGAGTACTTAGCCAGAAGGCGGAGCTATAAACCGCAAGTCTTAAATAGCTCTAGTCGCCAGCACATGATGCGGGATGCACTGCGCCAGAACTACTAGGTAGGAATTTCTAAACCCCAAACCCGAAGCCGAAAACCCTTACCTTAATTAAGCCCTAAACCCAAACCCGAAATCCCAAAGCTCTAAACCCCAAGCCAAGGTATGGCAAGGGGCTCTACTTCACTGAGAGTGTGACTAAAGCCGACGAGCAACTCTGAAGCGCTGCTTGAAGGGCTCATTAATTGAAGGGGTTCCGTTAGGGGTTCCTTAAAGGGTTACAGGGTTCTGCAAAGGGTTCGTTTCAGGGCTGCTTCACTACTAGTAACGGTTGGAGGAGTTCAAATCGTTGTTTTCAGTTCGCATTTTCTGATTTGAGGAGCTGCCTAAACCAGAGCTGAGTTGCTCTTGGTCACGGCTTCAGGATGCTCTTGTTCAGGGATTTAATGTAAGTTACCAGAAACCGGGAAATCATATCATTTACCATAGATCGCTATTACGGGAACTGAAGACTTCCTTAACAAGAAACCAGCTTAAGGCTGTTGAGGTTATTTAGGCTCAGGGTTAGAGAGCCCTGGCTTTAGGCTTCAGTTGGTAACCGTGTGAAGCTTCTCCTGGATTCAGGGCTTAAGCTTGATGCTAAATATCATCGAACCCCAAACCCCGACGCTTGGAGCCATACTACAGCCAATTCGGCTGGTGGACGCACCCCTGAAGCGCCTGAAGTACTATTTTCCTGTTGGCACTGGTATTTGCAATATGTTCTAGTCCCATCTCATGTAACCCTGAACCATAGAGCATAAAACCCTATACACCATACAGGAATGCAGGAGAGGGTCGGAAGAAATAGCAATGGAATTTGCCCCCGTAACGCTTGAAACAACGTGTACTTTACGATAATATCCCCACTGCCCTCTTGTGATTGTTAGAATGCCCCTCAACCCCTAAGCCCTAAACCTTATTCTAAACATTATAGAGCCCTAATTACTCCTTAAGCCCTGTTCGAAATATTACTCCTTAAACCATAAAACCAATGCTAAGTATTATGAGGCCCCTGCAGTCTTCATCAGCGGCAAGGTACTCTCGGGCTGAGCCGGACGGCTTCTACGAAGAGACCCGCGCACTCCTCCTCTGTCGCGTGTGCCTGCTGGCGTCGAACCTAGGGGGATTTGGGGTTTGCAAGGACCTAAAAAGCAACAGAATCAGGAGGTTTACAACCCTCTGGCACCTACTTTTGTGCTAATGAGTATATGGACCCCTTGAGGGGATCAGATGTTGACCTGCACGAAGAATGGCCGGCAGGCTGATGCAGATTTCAGACTGGAAGCGTGTCGGTGTGCCGTCGACATCATCACCAGCATCACCACGAGTTTCAGCACAACAGAAGCAACGGCGGTGCTCGTAGTTCATGCCTTTAGTCGCAGCATCAGCAACAGCGGTGGTTCCACCACCAGCTAAACCCCACAGTTAACCCTAAGCCCCAAAACCCCTTATACGCCTGCAAAAGACCTATAGGAGCCTACTCAAACCCGTTATCAAACCAACAAAACCTTGGAAGAAGTTCCAGCACGCGTATCAATACCCTGTCTATCCCCCTCAGAAAAACAGTAAGCACTTGAATCCAAGGCTTGGGAAAGTTTCACTACACCGAGGAGAGAGAGCCCGCGGCCATTATGAAGCGCCTCGCAGTTGAGAAGATGAGGGGTTAGCGTTTTAGGTAGTATTATTAGGGAGACCCCTTACAGGGTACCCCTTCTGAACCCTACTTGTTGAGAGGGTCTATATCCCCATCCTAGCTCCCAGGTTTTCTGGGATCTGAAGGATTAGTAGCAGTATTCTCTTAAAGACCCCAGGATATTCTACGATCAAAACCGGCTAGCACAAGTCTTCCACTAAAGACCCCATCATGTTCTACTTTAGTATGCCCCAAAACCTGCTCTAATCCTTGCGGCCCGGGTTAACCCCCAAACCTTAATACCGAAGCGGCGAAAGCGGCGTTGGGATTGGACCCTCCAGAGTCCGAGCACGAAGATCCCCAAACTGTATCCCTAAGGGTCCAAAGGACCCAATAGTTTGGTATTCGGGTTTAGGATAGTAGTTATGTAGGGTACTAATTCGGAGAGTGTATGCTAATTATAGGTACTTGGAGCCTTAGGGTATGGTCAATACTAGTGCAAAGGGTAGTGGGTTAGGGTTGGTTGGTTTAGGATTCTGGGCTTTGGGTTCGACGCCTCGACAGTCCAGAAGCCTGACATTCTACCATGTAGAGTCTTTATAGATCCCTTTAAAGGGACCCTTAGCTAAAGGAGCCCTACATTCCACAAAATAGGTACTCAGGGCCCTTTGGGCCCCAAAACTTTCAACTAGAGGTGGGCGAGGAAGCAGTCTGACAGCACCTTGGGAGATCGGGCGCGTGCCGTCAACACCTACCGGGAGATGTGCGTGCGACTTGGCATGTTGGGAGGTCTCGGCTTTTGGGGTTCAGAGGTTGAGGGTGTGAGGTATTATATATATATATGTATATATATATATATATATATACAATATAATTTCAATATAATATATGTATGTGTATATATATATATATATATATATATATATAGGTATAGATATATGGTTTAAGACCTCTGAGCCTCAGGCTCAAAATAGCACAGCATCCGAAGCAGCATGATGTTGGAACCCAAGGCCTTTAGTTCTGAGTCCTTAAGGCTATAGCCAGCGGCTAGATTCCGTTCTCCAAGGTACAGCACTGACCAGGTTTACCCAGCAACTTGGCCAGCGGGGACAGGGAGAGGGCTTAGGCTAGGGTTGGGATGATTTGGTGAGGGCATTCAGCAGTTTCAGCTTAGGGTTAAGGTCAAGCAGATACGGAGGGGCGGCAACGCGTAGAAACACCAAAACCCTAAAGCCTAAACCTCAAATTCCAATCTCTAAACCCTCCAATCTCTAAACCCTCACCTCAAAACCCTGAACAAAATCCTGCCGATCAGTGCTAAGCCTGTAGAGCTTCAGGAGCCCGGCTCCGTATTCTCACCTCAAAAACCTTTCTGGGTTTGCGCTTGGGTTGCCCTGCAGTGCACTGCAAGGGCAAATGCCCATGTGTACCGCCAGAAGTAACAAGTAGTGGCACAGACGTCGTAGTTTTGATCGAAAACTTCCTCATTGAGCTTGTAGTGTTTAAGGCTAACCCCGTGCCCTCGGAGGAATATTTGGTGATCTACCAGCGTCTACACGGCGGGGAGGAGGCCCCGTCGCTGTCAAGGGAGGCTCCCTTTCTGCTGGAGCTGCCCCTCTACTGGAGGAATGCCACTGGCTTGCAATGGTCGTCTTTCGGAGGTTCTGGAGTGGGTTTGTTTGCCTTTGTGCTTCGGGCCTAGACCTTGTAACTACTCTACCAAGCCGTAAGCATGTGGGTAGGTCCCTAAATTCGGGCCCCATTGTATCCCCAAATAGCACGGCACCCTTATAAAAAGGACCTACATACCCGTGTAACGTCAGAAGCGAGAATAAGTCTCGCATTGGGATCGCCACCCTCTGGAAAATCGTTACACCCAACCATAGTGGCATCCCTCTTACAAGGACCCCTAAAAGACCTTAAATGACCTGACTCCCCAATGTGCCGCTGGAGCCTGTTAGCAGCTTGAAGCCTTCAAGCCGTGATTGATCAGTGCCTGCATGACCCAATATAAGGAATATACCATAGTTCCCATAGTTTAGGGTCCTTAAGGTCATGCAGGATTTATATCAACCCCAAACCCTAAAACCCTATAGATCCCTTCAAGGAACCCCTTAAAAGGTACCCTTAAGGGTCATGCAGGATTTTGTCCATCAACAGTATCATTCATCCTCCGCCTCGCTACGCAGCAGCGTAACATCTCTTTATTATGATAGCCTGGTACTCCTAAATTCAATCAATAGTAGGTTATAACCCTATGTGTAATATACATATATCTATCTATCTATCTATATATATATATATATATATACATATTATACCCCGGTTACCTGCTGAACTATATTTAGGTAAATGGAGCCCTAGGGCAATCTATAGTATGTGCAGGTGTCCTCAACCCTAATTAAACCCTGAACCCTAATCAAACCCTGAACCCTAAACCCTAAACCCTAAATCCTAAACCCTAAACCCTAAACCCTAAACCCTTAAACCCTGAACCCTAATTAAACCCTAAACCCTAAACCCTTAAACCCTGAACCCTAATTAAACCCTAAACCCTAAACCCCTGAGCCATGAACGACCTCAGCAGGTGGCGAAGAATCCCCACGTCGACGCCTTCCGAGAGCACTGGGCAGTAAAGCCACGCATCCTGGAGCTCATGCAGCTGACTCTCGGCTCCGCTTCAGAGTCTCTAGGGTTACAGTAAACCTCATAAAGTTGAAGGCCGGATGAAGGCCAAATAGTGCTGGGATTCCTTATACATTAGTCTTATAAGGATTGAGGCTATGGGGTTTCCAACTTTTGGGCTTCTACTGTAGGGTCAAGGTTTAGAATTTAGGGTTTAAGGTTCAGGGTTTTGGGGTTCAGAGGCGTTGGGGTTTAGGTGCTTAGGGTTTCGGAAGCAGGGTTAGGGAAAAGGAGGGTTTCAGGTTTAGGGTTTGGGGAGGGGCTTCGGGTTTAGCGTTGCGGAAACCTGGGGGAGGAGCTTTTAGGTTAAAAGGTTTCCGGAAATGGGGGGCCCAAAATATTATATAATCCCTTATATAGTACCCTAAGTAGTGGGATTCTTATTAAAAGGGCCCCATATAAGGTACCCCGAATTTTCGGAAACTCCCATGTGGGAGTCTTGGATTGAGTTTGGTTGCTGTTCTGGGGGCCTGATCCATGTCGGGGTGGAGGGGCGATGTCCGGGGGGTTCTTACTCCCAAAAGGTCCTAGGTACCGTTATGGAGGGATACCTCCCCAACTCAGAGTAGTGATTCCTCACCCAGAAATCCTCCAGACGACCTACCGCGGCAGTATAGGGTACTTAGGGCGCTTTGGGACTTGGGTTTACCTTATGTTCCCTCTTCATGTAGCCACTATGTTGCCACTACTTCCCTAAACCCCTAAACCCCTAAACCCTGGCAAAGTGACCCGGGGCGTCCAAACCAACGTTCCGCTTCCGATTCGGCCTGGTTCGTCTTGAGCCTCAGAGACGCAAAACGTTAAAGATCCCCTATAGCAGCCCTTTAGAGAATCCTTCTAAGGACCCTAAGTCTAATATTATAAGGCCCCTGAACCATACCTAAACCCTACTTTAGCTCCCGTGTAGTAACCCTTTAAAAAGTGTGTGAGAATCTCAGATTTGGGCTTTTGGGTTTCGGGGCTCATGGTTTAGAGGTTGTGGGTTTAGGGCTTAGGGGTTTAGAGTTCGGGGTTAAGGCTTTAAGGTTCAGCAACTGCAGGGGTGTAGCTTTTGCACAAGCTGTGCCCGATATCCGGACGTCCCTCGTTTAGCAGATCCTGATCTATCATACTCATATAAGCACAACATCCAAAGTTCTAAACTCTATACCTGCAGCCTTCACATCTTGCTTCCGACGATTCAGCGCAACTCTGACCCTAAGGGTCCATGTGCCCAAATAGTATATACTTGGTCTTTAAGTACTCCCTATATAGGTAAAGTAGTTCCTTTTTGGGGCTCATATATAGAATCCGATAAGGTAATCCCAAAAAGGAACTACTATGGAGCCTCTGGGTAAACCCTAAACCCTAAACCCCAAAACTGAGGCTCGCGGACGAGACCACCAGCGGAGCTGCGCAGGAGGTGCTGTCGGCTCGACGGGTGGAGGCCCTCCTGGAACTTGGGGCATCGAACTACCTTAACCTACCAAACCCTACCTTTTTGTAGGGTCCATCTAGAATCCATGTTAGATGCATAGTAAGAACCTACAAAAAAAGTAGGCGATGGTCCATATGGCAGTTTAGGGTAGGTAGGGCTTTGGGACATTTTATATTTGCTCTTTACTGGGCTTAAGAGAGATTTTACCTACTACTAATGACGATCAAAGGCTTCAAAAGCACCTCCTAGATAAGGGTTCCTTCAAGGGCTCCCTTAAACGACCCAGAGAACCTAAGAGTTGATCCCATTCTTCTCTGGCATAGCAGATCAGACATGGTTTGTGTTCACACGAAGTAGATGCAGATGCATCGACAGCTCTGAACTCTGAAGCAAAGATGCCTACCCGGTAGGGCCTACCCGGGCCTGTTACCTGATGTTGGTAATTGCCGGGGAGTGCGGGCCAGCCGTATCGGGTTCTTAGGCAATGATGTTCTGGTTAGGGATCTTAATGTGGATCACATTCTGCGGATCCAGCCTTTCCGTAAGACGTTAAGGACCTGTCGTTCGGTTTTGATTGAAAGCTCTTGTTCGCCTACTATCCGTCACGGCTGGTGTCCAGCGGGCCACCGTACTTGGAGGTCCATGAGTAGCTGCAACTACGGCTTCGATTCGCAAAGTTGGAAAACAACTGTGGATGTCTGACTGAACCGGCGAGTGAATCAAGAGGGGCTTCAGCAGATGGCTTGTAGTAGGATCAGGGCCAGGCTAACGTATATGGGGTTCGAACCAACCGTTTGTTTTTGCAAAACTACCAATCAGGCTATGCTTGATATCTGAGATTCAAAGGGCTGATCGTTTGTTCTTCGCAGACCCCAAACCCTACCTTAAACTACCATAACCTACTGTCTTGTAGGGTCGTATTATATACCCTATTGTGGAACTTGTAGGGACCCTACAAACAAGTAGGCTCTGCTAGGTTAAGGTAAATCGTCAACCGCTAGGGCTGGATAGCTTCTGCTCGGTGTCTTGGAATTCATCAGCTGCAAGCAAGCCCAGACCCTACAGACTCTCAATCCCTACCTGGCGTAATCAAGGCACCTAAGAAAAGCAGGAAACGTAGCTATAGTTTAGGATTGTGCCCTTTTCGTCTTCAGGTACTTTGGTTACGTTAGGTAGGCCAGAAAACCTTGCGTCCACAAACTTTGAACCCTCAAGCCCCGAAACCCTATAAAACCACCATCAACCCCCGGCCACAAGCCCTGCGTCGTTTCCGAACCCGATAAGCTGCATCAATCATAAGCCAATTTTGTGAGAGGATTCGTCTCTCTGGCTGCAGTACACGGTGCCTCGGCATGCTGACTTACTAAGCTAGGTAGGGCTTTGGGACATTTTATATTTTCCCTGATTGGGCTTTAGAGGATCTGATTTACTAATATTTTTCAAAGGCTCTAAAAGCCCCACCTAGTAAGACTAGCAACTAGCAGAGTAATTCAGCAAGTAAACATGTTTCTTTTGTGGAGGGGGGGGCGATATTCGCCGCATCGCTTTGCAACCACCAACGCTAGCCTTTTGTTCCCCCAGAAACCTTTAGATCCCAATACCCCTAAATGAAGGAATATACCCTGAATCATAATATTATGCCCCATATATAGTTTAAGGTATATTCCTTACTTAAGGGGTATTGGGATCTCTGGGAACCCTAAACCCTGAACCGTAAGCCAAACTCCGCAGAAAATGAAATCTTCAGCTGGAACGTGGCTCCACATGCTGTCAAGGTTCAGGTTTCGTGTCGAAGGCTCGTGCCTGGTGTTAGGGTGTACGGTGCAGTTTTCAGGGTTCAGGTGCACCCTAAATTCAAGCTCTAATCCTTAAATCAAGGTGTATTTGCTTAGTGCTTGAGGCCTGGTGTAGACCAGCACAACATGCATACAGGTAAATACGAAGTCCAGCACTGGCTTTCGGCGATTCCACTTCCCAAATAGAAGCTGCAACCTGAAACCGTCTAGGGATTCAGGTTTAGGCCTGCACCAACTCAAACCTCCCTAATCCCTAAGCAATGAACGACAAATCCGAAACCTTGAATCCTCAACCCTTCGCCCGAGACCCCAAATCCGAAAGCACAAACCCAGAGACTCCAACATCCTTAATTAAGGAATATACCTTAAGGTGTAGTGCGATCCCTGGTATGATTTGAGGTCTATTCCTTAATTCAGGGATGTTGGAGTCACTGGAAGCACTGCAAGGATTTCAAGCGATCCATCCAAGAAGCGCTGAAAGAGTCGGGGCAACTGCGCTGCACACCTCCTCAGGAGAAGAGCTTGGGCTCTTGTTCAGGGCTCCTTTTTGGGGATTCCTTTAAGGGCACAAATGAAGTGAGTTCCTTTAAGGGTATGCCTTTTAAATGAACTCGTAAAGGCACCCTTTAAGGGGTGCCTCTGAAGGGGTTCCTCTAAAGGGCTCTGTAAGGGCTCTTGTTAACAATTATAAGGGCCCTGATGCCCACATTGCGTGGAGACGGCAGAAGCAACGTAGACTCTAGTCTACATCAGACCCAATCATAATAAGGAACCCTGAAAAGGTAGGTTATTCAGGTTCAAGGTCAGCCAGGCCCGACCCCTGAGCCCCAATGTCGCCTTCAACCATGAAGGCCTCACTGCAGTAGAAACCAAGACAAACCCCAAATACATTGGGCTCTTGTTGGGATTTATGTGGCTAGTTCTCTAAACTAGGCTCCCCCTTTAGGTCCTTAAAATAGCACCGCATCCTTGTAAAAAAAGGACCCAACAAGGATGCTCGTTTGGAAAACTACCCGCTTGGGAGTTTCCGGAAATAGGGGACCCTAGTATAGCATCCTAAATGGTAGGATCCTTACTGCAAGGACCCCAAAATCAGGTACCCCTGATTTTCAGAAACTCCCATTTGTTGTGCAAGCGACTATAGTAAACCCCAAAAAGTTGGAAACCGGATGAAGGCCAAATAGTGCTGGGATTCCCTATAAATTATCAGCTTTAAGGAATGAGGCTATTGGGTTTCCAACTTGTGGGCATCTACTGTAGTTGTTGCCTGACATGGTAGAGATCTTGAAGCCCGCAAGCCATGAAAGTATGTGGAGACATGAGTTTAAGTGTAAGCTGGCGTTGACCCTAAACCGGGACACAATGCCCCCAACCCCAAGGCATAGGCCGCCCTCCTACCGTGGGTGGGCGCCCTTCATGAAGCCTTAAACCCTCAACTCGAAAGTAATCCCTTACAATCCCTACTTGGAGGTTCATGGGTAGTTAGAAGTAGGGTTATAAGTAGGGCAACTATACTTACAACCCATATTAAGGAACTTATAACCAAAACTTATAGCTACCCATGAACCTCTAAGTATACCCTCAACTTTTCGCTGAACCCCAAACGAGGCATACACACCTAAAACCCAAACATTATACACCCCAAAGGCACGCTTAAAGGAACCTTTAAACCCTAAACAGCCCCAAACCCTAAAACCCTGAACCCTAAACCCCTAAACCCCTAAACCCTAAACCCCAAACCCCTAAACCTTAAATAACCCTTAAACCCCAAAGCCTACACCCCAAAAGCCTCAACTCTAAACCCCTAAACCTTAAATAACCCCTAAACCCCGAAACCCGCAACCCGAAACCCCAGAGCCTACACCCTAAAGCTTCAGGAGCTCTGAACAGGCTTTTGGTGCACTTCGTGCGGACCCAAAAATAAAGGAGCCCTTAAAAAAAAGCGTCAGGAGCTCCAGGGCGGTCTGGGAAACGCCGCCCTCTGGGCGGAGCTGGACGCGGAGCGCCTGGAAGCCCGGGACCTCGCGGACCCTTGGGAATTCCATCGTCCTTTTTTTTTTTGTTTTTAAGTTTTGTAGGTTATTAGTTAATTTAAACATTACTTTGTTTTTAGGTTTTTAGTTTTGTAGGTTATTATTTAGAATCCCTGGAGCTCCAGTTACATATATAGCAGGTTACTGGGGTATATGATATATGGATAGTAACCTACTATTTAGGTAACTGGATCCCCAGGGAATTACTGTACTACGGTTGATGGTATAAGTCCTGCATGACCCATTATAAGGAATATACCATATTTCCCATCCTCTAGGGTCCTCAAGGTAATGCAGGATTTCTATCATCAACAGTACTACTGTGCTACTACTATACTACTGTAGTACTACTGTAGTACTACTCTACTACTACGGTTTAATTGCGGTTTAAGTTTCATAATAAACGGCCTAGATACTTGCCAGAATTGTTCCTAGGGTTCCTTACTAGAGTTAGACTTCACTTGTGGTTAGGGCTTCAGGTTTACGGTTTAGGCTTTGTCATCGCTTTACGTGTTTGGGCTTTGGCTTGGGGGTTCATCAGGGTTTCAGGTGTTGAGTGTTTGTGGGGCTTAGGGGTTTTGGGGTTCAGGGTTTAACGGCTACTCCCTAAACCCTAAACCCTGAACACCTAAACCCTAAACTACCCTAAACCCTAAACCCCAAAACCCTAGACCCACTTCGTCGTTTTGGGGTCGTCTTTTTGTTGGTCCTTCGCAGCCCTTGCAGAGCCTTGTCCGAGCTCAAATTTGGGGTTTAGGGTTTTGGGGTTTAGGGTTTTGGGTTTTGGGCTTTTGGGGTTTAGGGTTTTGGGGTTTAGGGTTTTTGGTTTTAGGGCTTTGGGGTTTAGGGTTTTGGAGTTTAGGGTTTTGGAGTTTAGAGTTTTGGAGTTTACGGTTGAGGAGATCCTCAAAGACAAGCGATATGAAACCCCTTGTGAAGCTAAAGCCCCGAGCTGTAAGGTTTTGCGGCTTCGGGTTCGTCAGTCCCTTAACTTTGGCTTTAAACTAAACCATACACGATATAAGACCCCTTGTGAAGCTAAGTTTCAGGCTCCGATCAATGAGCTGCTGCTTTGGCACGGCACCTCTCGTGAGGCTTAGTGCTCGAGTCGTTTCAGGGTTTAGGCTTGAGGAGTTTACTGTAGGTTTAGGCTTGAGGGGTTTAGGTTAGAAGCTGCCCCCAACCCTGTAATAGTGACTATACTAGGATTATATATAAGGGCCCTCTTATATTCCTATTATACCACTATTACAGGGTGGGGGCCCCTTCTAAGGTTTAGGGTTTAGGTGCACTGCAGGATCGCTAGAATGGGCTTCGTTTCGTCTTGGGGTCCGTGTCGTACAGGTGACGTGCTGTTTTGTGGGGATCCCCGAACCGAACCTTTTGCGTTATATAGCAAAATGTAGACTTCTATATTACGATTTGGTTTTTATGATTTGCAGCGGTATCCCATACTAGAACCTCGGACCCGTTGGGCAGGTCGTTTTGGCGGGCATGTGGTTTATTCGCTAGATTCATGTAGATGGCTACACATGTAGGAGCTTCATAAAGCAGTAGAGGTGGTTCCCCTAACAGCTGACTAACGGGAAATGTTCGGTGAACTTGGTGTTTGTGTGCTTTGTGCATTTTCTGATGAGTTCCGCGCGAAACACGATAGCTGTCGGCCCGAAGCTTATACAATTCTTTGTTGCAGGGGATTCGGGGAGGTTCAGGTCCAGGGGTTTAGCCCTAAGCGGTACGGTTGATGATGCCAACCCTGCATTACTCGTCATAAGGAATATACAACAGTTCCCATAGTCTAGGGTCATTAGGTAATGCAGCATCTATATCATCAGCCGTATTGGTACAACAATTACATGACACGCAGACACCGACTTAGCGACTTAGCGACCTGGACCTCCTGAACCCCAAGACGAAAACCACCATAAGCTGTCTGATTCTTAGTGGGGAATGGGGAAACTACTATAGGGGACCTTAAGGGGCTATCACAGGGATCCATTCCTTCATTCCCTACTAGGAACCAGACAGTAAATCCTTATAGAAATCCGATGTAGCCCTTGTAGAACTCTAAGAAGGCAACCACAAAGCTGATATTATGCGACACGACAAGCTCCCAAAACACGATATGGACCTCGAACTGTCCCTTTTCAGGCTGCTGAGTCCATTGCAGAGCGGGGCTTCGAAGTTACCGCACCTGGACCTACATTGGATAACTTGTATTATGGCTAGGATTCCATAAAAAAAGAGCCCAAGGTAGCCAAAACAGGTACTAAATGTGTAGTCTGGGGGTGTGGGGCATACATCACCGGGAAGAAAGTTTCGACATACGGAGGATTGTCTCAAAGTGCCATCAACATGTGCCGCGGAGAAGCGGCGAGGCCAGAAGTCCGTTTTACGTGGCCAGCGTGGCGGAGTAGTTAATTCCCCGGAATAAAATTATACTACTATAATGTTCTCGGCGGAGAGCATTGGGGATCTTGTGAAGGAATCTAGGGGGAAAAGGGGTGGCACTACCACATATGTTGAGTTAAAGGCAGTGTCGCGAACTTTCGTCCTGCGGTAGTATGCAGTGTGCAGGCTCTACGATTACAGTTTTGGGTTTGAGGTTTAGGCGCTCTGCATTTGGTCCTTTCCATGGATTTCAACATAGGCAGATTTCTGCAAGGTCTTGAAGCAGCCATGGTGACTCAGTTTGTGAGGTCATTCTCTAGAAATGGGTGGTCAAAAAGTAGCGTGAGGGCTTACGAGGGGCCAGCGTGCAGACCCGTGAATCTTGCCTTGGCGGCATGTTAAGGCCGAGTTGTAGTCTTGACTCAAACTCGGGTGCAGTCTTTTTCTGAGGTAGCTTGGATTTTGGACTGAGGTTTGGTTTGTAGTATAGGGTTCATCGGGACTGCAGGGTCTGGGATGTAGGCTCACGAACCGGGTAGAAGTTTAGGCCTCTGGCAGTAGGCTCTGTCCTGATCTACACTTGATTTTGAAGAGAGCTTCGCAAAGAATAACAGAGGAACAGTGATATCATGGCCCGCAGGCCGGAGTTTGGGAGCTTACCTGTCGGAGTTTGGGAAAGACGAGTCCATGCTTCTAACCTTATAGCTCTTCCCTGCCTCTGTTTCCCATGTACAGCGTGCGAGTATGCATCTGTCGGTCCATTTATCCATCCGCCTATCCGTCCGTCTATCTACCTATCGATCCAACTGTCCATCTACATCTATCTATCTACCTGGCTATCTATCTATTTTGGGTTTGACTATATATATATATATATATCGATCTAGCTAGCTGCTAGCTATCTACCTATCGATCTATCTATCTACTTTATCCCTCTTTTTAAGCCTACTAATCGAGCCATCTGTCTACCAACCTTTGTAGCTATCTAGCGATCAGCATATGTAACTGTCTATCTATCTACCTGTGTATGTTCTGCCTATTCATGCGTCGATCGATCCAGCTAGCTTGCTTGAATTTTTGCCATCCTTTCTACCAAGGGCGGGTTATCACAATAACTAAACATGTCACTAATTACACGGATACATATGGCCTGCGGACCCAAGTGAGCCCCGAGTGTCTTAGAAATAGAGTATGGTTCGTTCATCATTGGGTTCAACCTAAGGAGCGAAGCACACACGGACGCAGATATGGCCCTGGGGTTTACCTCGCGGAGGACCTGTCCAAGAGCATCAGCTATTGCCCAGACAAGGTGGGTTTAGGGTTTAGGGGCGAAACCCAAGTCAAGTAAGCGGGCTGCAGGACAACCGGGTCCTTCCCTTAAAAGCCTCAGCCCGCCAGGGGCTTAGCTGATTCCTGTAGTCTCACTTTGGAGGGCAATCAAGCCCAAAGCTCACCCTGACGAGGCGGGACCCAAGTATGTGATCTTGTGCCGCGCGGTCTGTGGCCAAATCTATTACACCGAAAAGGGCTGGCATGACGAGGCCGGCAAGGAAGCAGCGAGACAGGCGAAGCACTGTGTTCTGGCAAACCCGGGCAGACAGGGCCAGCGTGAATTCATTCTTCTGAATTCGGCGCAAGTCTACCCGGAGTACATCGTTGAATTCGCAGAGGCCACAGAGTCTGAGGCCAGGAGCAAGCAGACTCGGGTGTATGCCTTGACGATGTAAGATGCGGCCATGACACTGTGCTTCTTCATGATCTTGGTTCACTGAAGAAGTGAAGCAGTCAGGTGCAAGAGTGGATCCTACAGACCCAGACAAGGCATCCGGTGACCGGTGCCGTGAGGAAGGAGTGGAAGGGACCCAAAATCCTCTACCGGCATGAAAACTGTGGCTTCAGTGAGAGCCGTTTGGACGAGAGCCACGAATGCATCGTAGAAAAGTTCCTGGTATGTATTTAAATGGAAGACTTGGAACATGCTCCAACCACAGCTATATCTGCGGAAACATGGTATGTAACTGCGGCAATCTTGATCTTTGCCAGTGTCTTTGAAGAGAGTCTTCACGTTGTTGAACGCACTTTAAAGCGAGGGGGCTCCTCGCGATTCATCCCTGCTCCAGTTGCTCTCTGAACAGTCGATTTATTGTGGTGGGTAGCATAGAGGACTACACTTGACTACAACATCCAGAACCCATGCAACTGGAGTCGTCGGTCTTGCCATATAGTTCATCCAGCGTACCTGCCTAGCTTCTGTGTCATTAGAGTCAGAAGTTGTCGCTTGGATGAAGTTTTTCCCCAGCTAGTCTTCCCACGGGTTCCCAACGACAGCAGAAGAAGTCCACGAAACCGTGCTTGGAGGTTCATGGGTAGTTATAAGTTGAGTTATAAGTGGGTAACTATAATTATAACCCATATAAGGGGACTAATAATCCCACTTAGAACTACCCATGAGCCTCCAAGTGCTTCTGGCGCAAGGTTGCTGACCAGTGTATGTCGTCTGCGGTGTACGCGTTTCCATGCCTAGGTGCGCCATACTTCAGCAAGAGAGTACCAGTGACCTCTCCTCACAACAACGAGCCTACTTTGCTGAAATTAGATCCTTTCAAAATTCCGCGAGTGCATGTGGGGACCCGGCAAAAGCTGTGGGTTTTTAGTCGGTTCGGGTGCATGAGGCACCCGAATCCCGAGGCAGAAGTGCCTTTAGGATAATGATTGACCGCATGGGGCAGCTGAGCCACGGCCTCAAGGCCCTAAGGGGCTTATCCATGCTACGAGTCTTTCAAGTGAGAAAGAAAGAAAGAAACAAACGGAGCTAGACAGTAGAGGCTTTTCGAGCTTAGGGGTGAGGACGTTAGGGTTTAGAGTTCTGGATTCTGGGATACATATGGAGAGCTCTTGGAAAGCCCTTCAAGTCCGAAAAACTCATCGTCATGTCACTAGTTTTAGGCCGCAACTCGCATCTGCACCTGCTGGCGCCCGCGAAGCGGGTTCCGACCCAAGTTTGCCAAAGGCAACGAAGGATGACGAGGCAGGAACTAAAGCGAAGTGCATCTCCTGATACATGCCCCATAATCCTTAAGTGCTTGAAACAAAGTCCCCGATGCCAAGACGTCTTCAACCCGGGATATTTATATAGTGTCTTAGTTCAGCTTTTTTTGTGCTACTCGACTCTATCGAATAACCTTAACCCTAAACCTAAACCCTAAACCGTTGAACCCTAAGCCCTAAACCCTTAAACCCTTAAACCCTAAACTCTCAACCAAAATTCCTAACTTCGGCATGCCGAGGCCGTTGCCCAGATCCTGGCGGGTTAAGCTGTCTGCTTGTGCTGCAAGCGTTCTAGACGTGTCTAGGGATGTAGGGATGGGGTTCAAGGTTTTAGGGTTCTAGGGTTTGGGGCTTCGGGCTATCCACACCCGCGCCACCCCAGCTCAGCCTCATTGTGAATTTCTCAAGACGGGCTAAATCCTGAACCTTCACCGAAACTGCCCGGCGCACCTGATTTCTGTGCAGCTTACTTTCCCACATGGAAGCCCCAAAATCCCAGATCTCTATTATAAACCCCTGGAAGGTCTGGGGTTGGAGTCTGGAGTTTAGGTGTTAAGGGCTTAGGGCATCATGGACCCCTTCAAGAAGCCCTTAAGGGAATCCTTTCCGGCAGTCGCAATAGTATTCCCGGAGAGCCAGTTTGTACCCCTTAATTCAAGAAGCCTCCTTAAACCATAATTTTAAGTCCTTTGTATATCCCCTCATGAAGTACAGTAGTATACCCTAAATCATCATAATATTATATAAGTCCCTTCTAATTTGAGGTGTACTCCTGATTTGACGGGATCGGGCGCCGTCCTTCGGGCCATGGAGTGCAATTCTTTCATCTGGATTCTATGGCTCTGCGGCTGGTGGGGCTTAGGGAAGTTGCTTGGCAGCTGGATGGTTACACTTCACGTTTTTCAGAAAACAAAAACAAAAGCTCTAACCCTCTAAACTGCCTAAACCGAAAACCCCGAAACTCTAAAACCCCCCAAACCCTAAACCCTACACCCTAAACCCCTTATAAACCCTAAAAGCTGTAGATCCTTTATACATCCCTTAAAGGAACCCTATACGATTGATGATATATAATCCTGCATCACGCATAATAAGGAATATACCATAATTCCCACAGTTTAGGGTCCTTAAGGTAATGCAGGATTTATATCATCAACCGTAGTATTCCTTAGTTACACCGAGGTTGGCTTTGGGAGACGTGGGTCCTTATGTGCTCTCCCTCAGCTTGGCCTCGCACTTCCGGATCCCACCTCCCTTCGGGCACCTGGGTTCTTGTCATTACCCGAAGGTAGTTCCTTTTTGGGGCTCATATATAGAATCCTATAAGGTTATCCCAGAAGGGTTCTTGGGGGTACTTAGAAATAGTCTTTAATTTTTGGTTATTGTAATCCCTAAGAAACAGCTAGAATTATATGTTTTTGGCTAGGGTTCGGGTTCTTGTTTTTAGGGCGGTTGGGCTTAGGGGCTTCGGGTTTAGGGGGAATTTAGAGTTATGTTACCGTAACATAGGGATCTGTAGCAGATAACGTGGCTTGCTTATCATGGCAACTCATACAATAAACTCCCAACAAGAGCCAAGGCAAGTCCCTCCCTTGCTGGATCTACTGATGACCTACCTCGTTGGCCACAGCAGCTTTTATGCCTGCGGCTTCTGTGGCATCTTTTTCTTCACCTCGCACTCACGACCTTGCTGGCTCCTCTCCGCCGTGTCATGCGCTGCGGCCAGCATGCGACGCTGGCGCGCTGCGTCACAGCTAAAGTTAAAGTGGCAGCCGCAGCCGCGACCACCCCAGCCCTGGCTGACGCTGCTGAATCCCTACCTCTACATCTTCTTCTCCGAGGTGCCTGGAAAGAACATGCAGGCTCCAATCCGCCTCGAGCAGATCCAGCCTTCATCGCTCCAAGCACCCATCGACATCTGGTGGCCGGGAGTTCCGGCGCCGAGGGATGGATACCCCGTGCTGTTCCTGATCCATGGCGGTGCCCAGAGATCCCAATACCCCTTAATTAAGGAATATGAATATACCTTAATAAAACTATAGGGGGCTTAATATTATGATTTACGGTATATTCCTTAATTAAGGCTTGCGCGCCTAAAAAAAACTACCGCTCGAAATGTTGACGACGAGGAAGACAACGATGCTGATGAAACTTACGATGGTCACGATGATATCGATGGCGATGGCGATGATGATAACGATGATGATGACGATGATGATAACAATCGCGTGGTAGCAATGATGATGACCTGGCGATCTGGCAAAGGTGACTGTGCAAAGACCTTTTGCCCCATATCTTTTCCACCCACAAACCTCAACAAACTTGCCGCGACCTTCAAAGTCATCGGCCCCACCAGTGTTTTCGCCTTCTGCCGTAAGACTAGCTTTGCAGCCCAGGTCCGGAGAATAAATTCAGGCCGGCTTTTCCCAGCACACAAAAAGCCCACTGCTCAACACATTGATGACGATGATGATAACGATGATGATGAGAATGATGAAGATGATGGTGATATCGATGGTGGCTGTGAGGATGATAGCGATGTTGACATCGATGATGATAGCACTGATGGTCGCCTAGGGCGCCCAGAAAACTGGACACGAAATCGTGTCCCGTTTTTGCTTCTGCCACAATACCGCTGGGGAAGGTCAAAACGTGCGATTTTGCTGCGCCTGCCACACTTTTGTACACTTCCCTCGGCCGCTCCTCTGTAGGTTTTGTCTTCAGGGTAGTTTTTTTTAGGCGCGCGCGCGCCTTAATTAAGGGGTATTGGGATCTCAAGGTGCCTGGCGCGGTGGCCACCGGCGCTGCTCGCCACAAGCACCAGTCCTCCAAGCCCTTGCAGCTGAAGGATTCCTGATCGTCAGCTGCGAGTACCGGCGGCGAGGTGCACCTAGTAGTGGGGTTTAGGGTTCAGGGTTTAGGGCTCATAGGGTTCAGGGTTTAGGGCTTATAGGGTTTAGGGTTTATAGGGTTTAGTGTTTAGGATAATTAGTTACCTATACCTAGTAGTAGAGTAGGTAACCTTTAACCTTTTTGGGGTAGTATAGCCCCTGTATAATCCTTATATAACCAAAAAGGTTAACCTTCAGTTCCCCCTGCTACCCGACAAGTAGGTGCACAATGGCCAGCACAGCTGGAGGACTGTAAGGCTGCGCTCGAGTGGCTCGATAAGGAGGGACCTACATTGGGGGCTGACTTGTCGGACGTCTCCATTGCCGGTACCTCTGCTGGGGGTCATCTCGCGGCACTACTTCTGGCCAGCGGCGCTGCTGGGATCTTGTTCAGGAACTTAGTTAAAGTTGCAAAAAACAGGTTCAGGGTCTACGTATAGTACGAAAGAATCTGGCTTCCTGATCATGATATGTTAAGTTAACTGTCCAAAAACACCCTGAACCCTATAAGAAAGAAGGCTTCTCCTCTCCGGTTCCGAGCTGCGCTGCTCTGCTACCCGGCCGTCGATCCGGCAGATCGCGTCGGTGCGACTGCGAAGTCACCATTCTCTTGCAGATTCCTGCATCTCCAGCGTGGAATGAGTCTCAGACGCAGAGTTTAGGGTTTAGAATTGAGGGTTTAGAGTTTAGGGCTAAGGCTTCAGTAGTACTTTTTGAGCAGAGCAGGAACCTTTCCTCCTCTTTTGGGGGCACTCGAATCCCTGTACAACCCTAACAGTTAACCTGTCGTTCTCTTTGGATACTGGACCTTCGTTGACCTTTAGAAGCAACAATGGTGACTATAGCAGTCTTATTACAGTAATAGCAGCAATGACAAGAAGAATGGTGGTAGGGAGTTTCAGTGCCCCTAAACCCTAAACACCTAAAGCACTAAACCCCAATAGAATGTTGGACAAGCAGGAGCAATAGAATCCCTGTCCAACCCTGAAGGTTAACCTGTAGTTCCTTTAGGATACTGCACAGGTACCCTAAACTCCTAAACCCTAAACCCCAAACTCTTGTAAGGAGTTCCACGCCCCTCAAACCCTATAATGCCTAAACTCCTAAACTCCTACATCCTAAACCCCAAACTCCTTGTAGGAGTTTCATGGCCCTCAAACCCCTAGACTCCTAAACCCTGAAACCCCTAAACCCCTAAACCCCTGAACCCTTAAACCCCTAAACCCTCCTAAACTCCTAAACCCCAGACCCCCCTTTTAAGGAGCTTCATGGCCTGGTTCTTCGAGGTCTTCGTCCTCGGCGGCGATCGTCAACTCTGGCCTTCCGCTGAACCTTTGGAAGCGCTGAAGTCCGCCAGTCGGGAGCTTCGTGGTAGAGTGGGCAACTTTTGGGCTGAAGATCTAGGGTTTAGGGGCTTAGAGTTTAGAGTAACTCTCGGGTTTAGGGTTTTGGGCTTAGGGTTTAGGGTTTAGGGGTTTAGAGTTTAGAGTAACTCTTGGGTTTAGGGTTTTGGGCTTAGGGTTTTGGGTTTAGAGCGGGTAACTTTTGGGTTTAGGGTTTAGAGCTGGGTAGCTTCTGGGTTTAGGGTTTTCGAAACCATGATGATAAACTCCTCAATGCTCCTCTCGCTAGCGGAGAGGGGAACCTGTAGCAGTAGCTATAGTCTCCATTGTAGTTCGTTTTTGGGGTTACCTTATAGGATCCTTGATATGTCATTGGTTAAACCGACAAAGGAACTGCAATGGAGACTATAGGTACCCAGAATTCCCAATACCCCTTAATCAAGGAATATACCTTAAACGTTATAGGGGGCTTAGCATTTTGGTCTAAGGTAGATTCCTTAATTAAGGGGTATTGGGATCTCAAGGTAACCGTTAGCATTAGGGTTTGGGGTTTAGGGCCTTTGGGTTTGTGGTTTGGTAGTAATTCAGTCGTAGAGTCGGTGAGCTTTGACTTTTTTGTGGGTACTATACTCCCTGTCCCAGAGGCTCCATGTATACTACTATTATGGAATTAGTCCCCCAAAGCCATAATAAGGATGGTTTTCTGGGACCTAATTAATGGTAGTATAATTATATGGAGCCTCTAGGAGTGTGATGCAGTACTTCGCATAGGATACTGGACAAGTCAGGCTTGCAGAGGCCTGGCCACCCACTTTGATCATCCACGGCGAGTTAGATGGTATAGTCCCGGTGGAGCACAGCCGCCACTTCTTGACACAGCTAGCAGTCAGGGCCGGTGCTAGAAAGCAGGGAGGACAGGAGTGGCGCAGTCAGGATCAGCTGTTCGCTGTCCCTCTGTCTCGGCATTCTTTCGAGATCGCCACCGGCGATCTAGCGGCAGCTTCCTTCGATGCTGCGATCGGTTGGCTTACCCGCACGCAAAAAAAGCCATATAGAGCACCGGCACATATATCCTGAAGCTCTCAGTCCTTGAATGCTCTGTTAGCCTGCAGCAGTTATAAGCCCCACACTCCGAGCCTTAAACCAAGCCTGCAACCGTAAACCCAAACCTACGAATACGAACGCTTACAGGTTGCGGTACCGACAGTGTCAAACCACAGCTCATCTGGAGTAGTTTGGGTAATTATCGTAGAAGGATGTAGGTGACGCTTAGGGTTTAGACAATGGTGGCACATTTAGGTAATCAGGTAATCCAAACACCGAGCCCTTTCAATGGTGGGAAACCCCTCACTGAAAGGGCTAGACCCCAACGCTTCAACTCGGCAAACCTTCAACCCTGCGCCCAAAGTTCTAAACTCCAAAGCTTGAGCCCTGCTAGTGTTACGGGGTTTACCTGGCTTATAGCCGTAGCAGTAGGGTAGGTAACCTTTAACCTTTTTAGGGTAAGCCATTAACCCTTAAATCCCAAGGATACTGAGCAAGCACGAGTATGACCCAGAGAAACGGAGCCTGCAATCCTGAAGCAGGTTCCCGAAGATTCTCCAGGGTTCTGGCTTTGGGGAAGAATGTTTTAAGTGTTTAGGGCTTAGGTTTGTGTTCAACTTTACAGCCTCAGCCTCTAAACGAAGGCCCGAGACCCTTCATAGAAAAATTAGAATCCTCATCATAAGTCTTCGGACTTTCAACAGGATACTGATAGAAACCTTGATAGTAGCCCCTTACGTCAGCTCCGAAGAGAAGACCTAGACTAACCCAATGCAGCACCCCCCTGCAAGCGCCAAAGTCCTAAAGCCCTACTAAACCCTATAAACTATAGGCCCTATACGGGAGTTTCCGAAATAGGGGACCCTGATATAGTACCCTAAATAGTAGGATGCTTATTATGGACCCCAAAATAAGGTACCCCTAATTTTCGGAAACTCCCATACCGCTCAGGCAACCTTTCAGGAGGCCAGCGGTCAAAGCTGCTGCTCGGTGCCGCCTGCTGGACGAAGCCACACGCAGGGAGCTCAGCAGAGCATTGGGATGTGGGGATACAACGAATTAATGGCATTTTGTATTGGTTGAGTGTTGCTGAGGGTCTGGGGCTTGTTGAATAACGAATCGAGTCTAGGGTTCAGGCTTTAGGGTTGATTGATTAGGATTACAAGATTCAAGGCTTCTGTTTGGCTGAAGGTTCTGGGGGCAAAGGTTCGATATGTGCACATGTGTATAAACGAGTGGTCAACCAATCAGCGAATCAACAACTCAACAAATCAGTCAGTCAGTCAGACAATCAACTCACCAATCACCCAATCAACCAACCAACCAATCAAATAACCAGGCAACCAGCGAAGAACTAACTCACTTACTCACTCAACCAACCAATCAACCAATCAATCGATCATTCAATCAAGCAGCATGTGTATGTGTATATGTACATGTACATATATAAATACTCTGCATGTTGGACCGCCATAGAAGAACAATGTGGAAAGCGTAGTTACCCTGCAAGGCACGTTGTTTTACGGCGCTTCCTATCGAGGTAACTTGTGTGGCGTCCGTGCACACACACACACACATATATATATATATATATATGTGTATATACATCGGGAGGACGAAAGTTTTGACCTACTGGGCCTTTCTTGTCTTAAAGCATCTTGCGGAGTAGAGGAGTAGCGACAAGTGCGATTTACGTGGCCTGGCCAGCGGAGTATTTTCTACCCCGTTTTAAAATTATACTACTTTAATGTTCCGGAGGAGTAGCCGGTGGGTCCTGTGCGCTAGGAGTCTACAGGGGAATGGGGGCCTGTCTTGGACGAAACAAGGAATAGGTCAAACTTTCGTCCTACCGTAGTATATATATATATATATATTCACACAGATGTGCGTTTATTCATCTACATATGTATTTGAGTTGAAAGAGTATCTTTAGGTATACTTATGTTATTACAGTTTACGACAACTTTTTGCGGTTTCTGGGTTCTTTCACTGCTCTGGCCCCGACAGTTCTGATCGGGTCCAGAGATCCGTACAACTTAACACCCAAACACTACAAAGCCTCTACCCAGAGGCCCCATAGTAGTTTCGTTTTGGGTTCATCATACATAGAACCCTATAAGGTAATCCCAGAAAGGAACTACTTTGGGGCCTTTGGACCCAAACACTACCCAGAAAGCCCAAGTACCCAAGTAGTATGGTTTTAGGTCCCAGAATCCATACTCTGAATGGTTTTTGGACCTTGAAACCCAAGTATTTGGGCACTTGGACCCTTAGGGCTACAAAGCCTCTAAGCCCTGAACCCTCAACCCTAAACCCTAAACCCTAAACCTGAACCCTCAACCTGGAACGCTACACTTTTTGCGCTCTACATTCCCACAGGTGCTGTGCCTGGACGAACCTACGAACTTCTTGGACATGGAGACTGCCAGAGCCTAATATAGGGGCCTCAATAATTACCTATACTATTTTGGGGGGGGTTCCTTGTTATTTTTATAGTATAGCGGACCCCAAAACCCTATTCTCATTATTAAGGCCCCTACATTAAGCCCTCTCTCGTGCTGGGAGGCTTGTTGGACGTTGCAAGTAGCGTTCTTCAGTGGGTTTAAGGCGGCTGTATACCTGAGCCCTTCACCCTAAACGCAAGACCTAGAAATTTGCAGGGTATGTTACACGGGCTACTCTATGGGTTCTACCTAGGTGTTAGTCTGGTCTTGGCTGTCCAAGGTTCTTTGTCATGTCCCTATGTCCTTCACAGTTTCGGCGCTTGAGGGCTCGGGGCTATGAAGGTAACGGATACCCTAAAACCCGAAACCCTAAACCCGAAAACGTCAGAAAGGGCCGCGGAGATTCCAGCGATATTCAGGTTCGACCCCCCCCCCTGCACCGATGGTCTGAGAGTGTGAGCATGACCCGACCCGTCCTAGACAAAACCCTACCCCCTAAACCTAAGCGGACAAAAGCGCTACAAAACAAGCGCCTGAAAACAATAAAGACCTTCAAACACAAAACCAAACGTGAAGTCCGACAGGCCGTAAAACCTTGAAGCTGAACACACATTGCCAATAGGGTATCCTTAAGTTAACCGTCAACCCAACCATGAACCCCTATAAACCTTAATCACTAGTTTCCAAAATCATCAGGTTCGACTTACCGACAAAAAGTTAGGTGCTTCTACTATCATGTAGGGTGATAAGTATTTAGCCGGATCTTTAAACCCCAAACCGAACCCTTGCCCCTAAGCCCCAATTCCTAAACCTTGAAACCGAAGCTCTAAACCTTATAACCCTATAAATCCTAAACCCTAAATCCGAAACCTAGACCCTATCATTCCTAAACCCTAAATCCGAAACCTAGACCTGCGAACCCGGGGCCCAAGGTTGAAGCCCTGGCCCGCGCACTTCGCAATTTCCGGGGCGGCGTTGTGGTGGTGAGCCATAACGAGGAGATGCCGGGGAAGGGGGTGGGTTGGTGGGAATCCCTAAAGGGGCCATGTGTTCATAAAATCCCTAAACCCTAAACCCTAAACCCAGAACCCAGAACCCTAAATGTACACTTTGGCCTTGAAATTCCTTCGTAGGGACTTTTAGGCCCAAAGTGTGCACTATGTGGGTACATCATGGACCATGAAGAATCTTCTTCTGTAATCGCTGTACAAACTTATAGTAAACACTACCTCTGAAACCCTATCACCGATGGTCCCATATGGGAGTTTCCGAAAATTGGGGGTACCTCATTTTGGGGGTCCATGTAAGAATGATCCCACTGTTTAGGGTACCTTTTAAGGGTGCCCTGTTTTCGGAAACTACCATATATTGAACCCTAAGCCGTCAGGTACAGGGTTCCAAATTATATTCAGCCCAGCGGCCTAAAGCGCTGAAGGCTTTTTCCCGGGTCGGAAGCATTTGGGTAGTTCTTTGGACTAGGGTCCCTTCTAGGGCTTCTCTTCAAAGGGTGCCGTACTACTTGCTTGGGGGACGTGAAGGGGGAACCTAATTTTAGAGAGCTACCGATTTGCCATGGTACCCCTGTAGCCCCATGTGCTCGCGAAAGCAAGTATAGTGTAATGCACCCTTCTCCACCCAAAAGCAGTTGAGGCCCCTGTGTTCGTGTTCAGTGTATTGGGTTCAGGGTGTGCTTATATAGAGCCTACAGTGTTTGGGGAACCACTCCTTGCGTTTTGGGATGGACCCTATTCTTTGTCAGAGTTTCTCATATTGGTTTTACGCGGGCAGCCTGAGCATGATGACCAAGATGCACGGCAGAGTTCAAAAGGCCTTCGGAATTCCGACTGTCTTATACGACCTATGAGCTAGAAAAGCATGCTAAGCCGTTGGGCCATTAGATTTGCAGCTGGCAAACAGAAACACACAAACACTTTCAGAAGCGAGCCTAATCAGCCTAATCATGCTGGCTTCCACGGTTTCCCGGCCCCTGGCCATCCACTCCTTGCAAATATCTGTTACGAATTTGTTTAAGGTCTAGAATTCAGGGTTTCGCATTTATTTGTGGGGCCAGAAATAAGGGTCAGGGATGAACGGTGTAAGGTTCTCCTTTTCTTCAAGGAGTTCCTGTCCAGCGTTTGTACCGAGACCTGGCACGTGCAAGATCGTCAGGACGGCAAGAGGGGTTGGGGCCTAGGGGCTAGGGCTCTCACTTAGGGGTACTTAGAAATATTTTTTAATTTTTGGGTTTTATAACCCCTAAGAAACAGCTAAAATTATGATTTTTGCTAGGGTTCTAAGTTCAGTATAGTTTGATGGGCTTTAGGGCGTTCAGGGTGCTTAATCACTGAACGGTGGGTCTTCCCCTACTCCCAAAAATACAGGCCAGTAACTACCGCTAGTTTTTTGGGCACTCTGTGACTATCGCGTTCTTGTGAATTAGAGTTTCTACACCAACTCTTTATCACAGCTTCGGCGTGAGTTCCGGAAACGGCAATTAGCACCAAAGGTATTTCGGATCGTGATTCCTGTCTTCTTAGTCAGCATGAGCAGAGATTGCAGGTGTTGTGGCACAGCAATCTAGTGCAGAGCTCTCGGCTGGTTGAGGTTGGAGTTGGATTTCGGCTGGGTCACCCAACTTAAAAAGCCCTATGTCCTACCAAACCACAATAACACAAAAGCAACAAAGCAACGCAACTCTTGAGATGCGAAGTCCTGCCTCCCCAAAAAAGTCTAACTACGAACCGCTGTAAGTCATAAGCCCATCGAGCCGCAAAAATGACACAACACACATAACCTAGCTACTATTGTTTCTTGCATGTTCTTCTTCCGATTCCCCTTTACGTGGAAACCACAGGTTCCTTAAAAAGAAGTAGATTCTGGCAGGTTAAGGTAAACCTTAACCCTGAACTTTCCTCGGCAGGTGACTGTCGAGAAGGTTGACATGAAAGCGAGTAAGGCAGCTGCGGTTCAAGGACTTCCTCGGGGTTCAGAGACTATAGTAGGGGCTAACCCTAAGATTCCAATGGACCCAAGAATTAGGTATATACTTGGGTTTAGGATAATGTAGGTTACCATTTGGGAGAGCATATGATAATTATTTACTTGAACCCTTAGGGTCTAAGAACTTTTGGATCAAGCCTTATCCCTATCTCAAAAGGATGTAGCCTTTTGCGCCATCGGGTTTGGGCTCAGGCTTTGAGTAGAAGAGGGCCTCGGGCTAAAGCAGGGTTGTAGCATTGTCGATTGCACAAGCCCCTGCAACCCCCGCCGCCGGCCACCCACGTTTTGGAAAGTCGCAGCTATGGTCCCGCGGTTTATGACAAACCAATCCGTCGACAAAGTCGATATCACTCTTGTCGTCACCACTGTCCCCCCATACCGCAATTTAGGGTATAGGGTTTAGAGTTTCCGAAGAACATGCCGCAATCGGCCAGCTCTAACCAATTGCACCCCGCAGCAAACGTGCCAGGACCGGAAGCTGCGCCAAAGAGAAGCCAAGCGTGATGCTTGTTAGGAGTGTCAAAACATGAGGGCCACCAAAGAGACCCCAACTTTTCAGCTTCTTAGTCTTGATGTAAGACCAGAAAAATCCAATCCTCATTCATCCTAATTCTGAACCTTGAAACATCCCCCCAATGTTTGCGGGAGCGGTCCTTCCGACGAGCCTGGCACATGTACAGCGGGCTACGGGACAGCGGAGGAGAAACTTGCCGAGACGCGAGGATCAGTGGACTTAGTAAGTAACTAAGGGGCTTGTGGGTCCCTTTTGTGGATCTAGAGGGGTACTATAAGGGTTTAGGGTTTAGCGTACTTGGAGGACTAGGGGACTGAGTAAGTTACGGTTTGATTTTTCAGACCGTGGGCGGACTCGCACTCATCACTCAACGGAGTTGCATGCAAGCTGCACCGCACTTCTTCGTTGCTGGGACCTTGCATGGGAGTTCAGACCACTAGCGGCTGCTAGCGGAATGGAAGGAACTTGAATTTGAAAGTTGGCCCAACTACTCAAGTGTAAAACTCCAGTACCCCGCACAAGTACCCTTTTTTGGCACCCCTAAAGGAACCCTATTCCAATGATTCCGGTGCCTATATCATCCTGAACTTCGAAGCTCCAGTGACAACAAAGCCTGCTTGCTCACCACGCTTGTCGGTCTATCGTAGGGTTTACAGGGCTTAGGTTTAGCGGTTTAGGGTTCAGGGCTTGTTTTTCGTGGTTCGTATTGTCCACCTGCCACTGCGTGATTGCTTCTGTCTTTGAGAAGTGAAGTGTAGCTGGCATGGCTCCAGACGCCGCATGAGCTCCTTCCAGTAGCTATACGTCCTGCAGGACGCTTATAATCAATAAGAAGCTCGTTGATCTATAAACCTTGGCCAGTCCTACCCCTTTAAGCCTCAGCACTTTTGCTGAATCCTACTCCTTAGATGTTGAGCCGCCTTGTAGAACCCTCATAAAAGCTCAGTGGAGCCGTACAGAAGCCCTGGTAAGAGCCCTTGTAGAACACTCATAGCACCCTCACCCTCTCAGAACCCTAAGTACATCCCTTGATCTGCAGCGGGTTGCGCAGCTCTTGGATCCACCATGGAGCCAATAGAACCAGCTGCCGATGCAGGTCCACCTGCGCTTTTGTGATTTGGGTTTTCGGGAACAGATAGGGTCGCCGTTTAGAGTTTAGGGTCCAGTTCAGGGTTGAGGGTGGCGTGGCTGTGTGGGGTTTCTTTTCTTTTAGCCCAGGTGCTCCTGCTAAGCTTCTGCCCTGTAGATCTTTGCCGAAATCCTAAACCTCTTGACCTCCTGAGAGGGCGGTTTGTCTGGCCCAGAAACAGATGTACAGAATGGTTTCGATTTCGGGTCAGGTTTCGCAAGGGCGTTTAAGATTGTGTGCATGTGGTAGTTCAGCCCCGAAGACTTGTGCCCGGCGGCACCTGGATCCATCTCACGATGGTCCTGATCTTTTCATCCATTTCTCAAATCCTTTTCTTTGCTCCTACCGCTGTTCTCTGCCACATCGTCTTCCAATCCGTCTATCGGGACCAGATGATTGCAGGTACTTTCCCATTCGATGGGTCTTCGGCAGAAGGATTTACGGCTTTCAGCCCTGCCTAAACTCCAGAAGTGTATATTAAGAGACCCTAGAATGCATGTCGTTTAATTAGATTAAATTATATATGGCTTAGTGCAGATTTCAGAATGTGAAACTTGAACCGTACATCCAAGTTCTCAGACATGTCCTGATCATAAGCTGCAGCTCTGCCTTTCCTACGGGTGTTGCTACGCTTAAGGTATGAGGGTTGGGGTGGTGGGTTCTTGGTAGGGTTCACGACCCAAGCCCAAAACCTGACCCGAAACCCAGCCTTTCAACCTTGAGCCCACTGAGCTCCGAACCCTGAGCTCAAAGCTTCAAGTATCCCGAACAAGCACCGACCGCAAAAGGGAGGTCTAGGGTTTAGGAATGACATAAAACTACATTACTTTCACGTGTATTTCCGTATTCTTGTCGAGGCTGGCATTCCTTGTTATCGCTACTCTTGGTCCTGCTGCCGCAACTGCCTCTACTTGTAGTGGTGGCCCTTGTGGTAGTGGTAGTAGTAGTAGTAGTAGTAGTAGTAGTAGCAGTAGCAGCAGGAGTAGTCGTAGTAGTAGTAGTAGTAGTAGCAGCAGCAGTAGTAGTAGCAGTAGTAGTAGTAGTAGTAGTAGTAGTAGTAGTAGTAGTACGTAGTAGTAGCCCCCTTGTGCTCCCGATGTCGGAGGTGAAAGACCGAGGCCCATCCGGGTGGTGGAGTTCTTTGCGGGAATCGGGGGGATGCGCGCGGCGTGCGCGCTGAGTGGTTTGGAGGCCGTCCTGATGTTTAGGGTTTAGGGCTTAGGGGCGGAAGGAGCTGAATTCGGAGTTTTAGAAGCTCATGAATCCCCTAATTACTAAACAGGGCCTAAACACTGCGATCATAGTTGAAATGTTGCTGGAAGGTTGATTGAAGGCAGAGTCACGCTAGGCATCCACCCGGATTTGTGTTCCGAAAATGAAAAGAAATCAAGAGCCTTAACATGAAGATTCCTTTATGGGTTCCCTTAAGGGTTCTACCAGGGCTCGTTTACGAGTCCTGAATGGCTCATATAAAGGGAGCTGGGGAAATTGTCGGAGACTCGTCATGTTAGAGGGCTGTCGTGCTTTGCTACTAGGCTTACCAGGAGCCCCCAAGTAGCCTTTATCGGGCTCTGGTATGAGTGTATGAAGATAGTTATATACATATATACATACATATATATATATATATATACAAACAAGTATATTTATATTCATAAAAAGGTAATTCGGAGCTACAACAAAGGGTAGTTGGGCATCTAGGAAGGCTTATGTCCGGGTGGGAATTATTTCGGCGTTTAGAGTAATGTGCATCGCAGTTTAGGCTGTAGGGTTTAGGGGCATTAAGTTTGCCATCTCTCTCTAAGTTTTCGGCAGGCTTCGAGACATTGATCGCCTGTCCCTGCAACTACAGATGCGTATCTGAAGGGTCAAGGGCCCAAGGTAGTTTCGGGAAGCTAGGCTCAAAATCCAGGGCTTCCAGGCATCGCGGCAGCCATGTGGCAGACTGCGTTGCAGGTCTTGTGCGGACCACGCGGGCAGAATGAGCGTGGCTGGTGCAGCGCAATAAATGCCTGCGGCAAAGCGCAGCAATGGCTCGTGGCACTGCAACTCTTGGAAAAGATGCCGTCGGCCAGCGTGTCACCTACTGTGTTCACCTTCAGTGCCGCGATAAGTGCATGCGAGAGAGGAGCCCAATGGCAGCTGGCGATAGAACTGCTTGCCAAGATGCCAGCAGTGCATGTCCTCCCAAATGAATACAGCTTCAGCGCAGCTATAAGTGCATGTGAGAAGTGTGGGAAGTGGCAGGTCGCTTTCCACATATTCTCACTCATGCCAGGTGCCAAAGTTGAAGCTAACGAGACGGTGCTGAATGTGGGTATCAGCGCTTGTCAAGAAGCCTCCCAGTGGCAAACGGCGCTGTGCCTCTTTACAAGGATATCGGCAGCAAGCCTTTCACCGAGCAGCATCAGCTTCTAGGTGGCAGTTTGGAAAACCTTTTAATGTCCCTTCATGGTTCCTATAGAGGTATTGTACCTACTCATGAAAACCCAGGCTTTAACTCTCTGATCACCGCCTGTGGGAATGCGATGCGATGGCAAATGGCAGCTCTACTCCTTGCGAAGATGCATGTCCACTCTGTTTCTGGGTTCTTGTTAAGGAGTTTTATTAAGTTACCATAACAGGGATCTAAAGTAAATAAAATGGTTTCCTCCTTATGGTAACTGAAATCAAATCCCTTGCCCCAAGGGTCCGAATACCTAGTAATCATATACAATCCGAACCTACACAACTACTATCCTAAAACCGAGTACCTAATTATTGGGTGCTTTGGACCCTCAGGGTTAAAAACCCTAAACCTTAAACCCTAAACCAAACAGATCCCAGGTTTTGCCTACCATCGTCAGCTTTGGAGCAGCGATCACCACCTTGCAGAAGGGCTCACAATGGCAGATGGCCCTGCTCCTGCTCCCCGAGATTACGGCGAGCAAGCTTGAACCCAACGTAATTAGCTACACTGCAGCCATAAGTGCATGTGACTGGGCTCTTGTTAAGGGATTTGGCTTTAAGTTACTCTAATAATAAAACCTCATTATTTACCATAGAACCCTGTTATGGTACCTTAAACTAAATCCCGTAACAAGAACCCAGGTGAGGAAGGTAGTCAATGGCAAGCAGGTCTCGGCTTCTTGCGGGAGATGCAACTGGCCCGAAGCCTCCCGAATGCTTACAGCTACAGCGCAGCTATCAGCGCTTGTGCCAAGGATGCACAGTGGCAGGCGGGACTCAGTCTGCTTGTTCTCATGCTCGCGCAGCAGGTGGGAGTTTCCGAAAATAGGTGACCCTTATATAGTACCCGAAATGGTAGGATCCTTTTTCGAAGGACCCCAGGTACCCCTATTTTCGGAAGCTCCCAGGTGGCTCCAAGCTTGTTTTGTTTCTGTGCTGCCATCAGTGCCTGCGAGAAGAGCTCCGAGTGGCAGTTCGCTTTGGAACTGTTTTGGCAGATACCCAGATTCAAGTTAGCCCCGAATGAAGTCAGCTTCAGCGCTGTGATCAGTGCTTGTGCGAAGAGCTTGGAATGGGAAAGAGCCCTTCAGCTGCTCTCTGCAATGCCTGAACTTCACTGTGTTCCTGACATTATCAGCTTCAATGCCTTGATCAGCGCCTGTGAAAACAGCGGCAAGTGGCAGATGGCACTGGTCTTACTCGCTAAGATGTCCGCAACAGATCTCTCACCTGACGTTATCAGCTTCAGTGCTGTGATCAGTGCTTGTGGTCAAGGCTCGCAATGGCAGCATGCAGTCGAGCTCCTGACCGTCATGCCGCAAATGAAGATTGAGCCAAACGAGATCAGCTTCAATGCCGCAATTGGTGCCATGGCAAGCGGCGCTTTAGCATCCTGTGAAGCTCGCGCTTCCCCGCGAGGCCGCAGGACGCAGTGTGGGGCACGCCGGCAATATCTTAGCAGTGCTTCGGTGGCAAGCTGCCATCGTCATCGTCATCGCTGTGGTCAATACAGTCAATACAGTGGGTACTCTACTTCGAGCCTACGAATGCTCTTGCCATGAGGTCCACAGCTAAGAGCTCTGGTGTTCGATTTGGAGATACTGCATGAAGGAAACATCAGTGCCACCATCCGATTCCAGCACCCATCCTGCCCGTTCGTGACTCCAGCCTAAGATAGTCACGACAGCCTCACGGTTCGATGACCGCCCTTTCTAGTGTAGTATGTAGTTCGCGATGACAATTGACACACCGATCCTTCAGGTCACCGGTACTTCCTCTGTTCGCTCCCAGGGCGCAGCGCTTGCATGGGTGTGGAACCATGGGTTTCAGAAAGAAGGAGGCCTTTATCAGCTTTATCAACATATAGACGCTGACTTCATCGTTCGCTTAATGTAAGTTTAGGAACCCCCCGCCCCCCCTCCCCCCCCCAAAAAAAAACAAGAATAAACACTAAAAGTGAAGGAACCTGCAAGTGAAAGCTCGAAGATGGTGGACTGGGATCCGCTCCTTCCTAAACAGGGTCAGACTCAGAGGAAGAGGTGTTGACAACAAAGCTCGGGGTTTGGGGTTTCTGGTTTTAGCGTTTCTGGTTTCGGGGTTAGGGTTTGGAGATTAGGGTCTGGGGGTTTGGATTTGGAGATTAGGCTTTCGGGGTTTGGGTTTGGAGAATAGGGTTTTGGGGCTTGGTTTGTAAGTTTGAAGTAGGCCAGTGGGAGGATTGCTACACCGAGGATTGCGGTTTGAACGACAGCGATGAAGACGACTGGGATTGTAACAAAGGTTTCGCAAAGCCACGTTCAGAAGAACAGAAGTATCGATGGTGAGGGCAGGCAGTTTCCCCCGCGCGAGGTTGCCATCGTCGCAGCTTTCGATGTGTCGGAACTTTGCGAAAAGGCACGGCTTTCAGGGCTTGGGGGGGTGAGTAAGCATGTATCTGTATATAGCCCCAAGGGTCCAACTACCCAATAATCAATATACTCTCCAAAATCCTAACCTACATAACGACTTACTATCCTAAAACCGAGTACCTGATTATTGGGTCCTTTGGACCCTTGGGGTCCGGTCTCGTCTACATCGCGGCACTCCGACAGGCGTACTGTCACAACTTCGGGAGCAAAGACTGGCGGAAGAAGACGATCGAGACATGGCTGTAGAAGTAGAGGATCCACGACGAAAGGATGTTTGTCATGGGAGGCCAAAGGGGTTCTAGTAGGGAGTAGGGTTCCCATGATAGGGTTCATACTAAGGAATCCCTATCCCAAGAATCTTAAACCCCCTTTTTGGCCTCCCATCAGTTTGTGAGAAACTTTGCCTTTTTGACTTCGAATGTTCCCCTTCTTTTGACACGATCTTTGATGCATCAGCAGCTCTACCTAGTAGTAGAGTAGGTAACCTTTAACCTTTTTCGGGCAGTGAAGTCCCTATATAGTCCCTACATACCCGAAAAAGGTTAACCTTTAGTTCCCCACGATACCCGACAAGCAGGTCTACATAACCCTAAACCCTAAACCTGGACCTAAATGTGCCAGAACCACCTGAAGCCGGGGAGATGACGTAGCTTGAAAGCGAACGATGCCTGTGGGTTCTTGGGTTTGGGATTTAGGCTAAGGCCCCATTCTAGCGCAGGGTAAATTCTAAACCCAAAGCCCCTAACAAAGTTGGGGTTTAGGGCCGTCACGGTGGAATTTTTCTCAAGGCCTGAGGCTTGAGAGTGCGCACAGGGGGCTTGACGACGCTAGGGTCGGGATTTACGGTCGCAGCGCTCATTCGGTGTCAACTGATGGCACATACTGGCTCTTGCCTGATAGCTATGCTTCTTGCTCGCACTTGGCATCAGCGTGAAAAGCGATCAGAGACGCGATATGCCGGCTTGGGCGTTCCTCTTTTTTGTGCCACTGAGCTTTGCCATCGCGCACACTGAGAATGCCGATGCCTGACGCTTGCCCAGACAGCCGTCGCACGCAGTCTTGGCGACGTCCTTCAGTCGGAGCACATTCACCAGTAGCATGGGGATCTGCACAAAAACAAAAACACGAAGCTGCTTGGGCCGCAACGGCCCCGAACTGTGCACGCCTGTCAGACGAGGCCCAGGTCACTGGCACATCTCCCCCGCAGGGTTTGCAGGATTTGCAGCATAAGAACGTCGTGCTGTTTCTGTTTTTTTGCAAAGTGTTCCTTTCACAGACCCGGTCAAGCTAGCACAGCATAAGCCCTCCTGAGCTCGAACCATAATCGTAGGTTTTTAACCTGCAAACCCAAGAGTGCATTGCATGCCCTGAACATTTAACAGGTCCTACAGCCGCGACGCCCGTTGCCCCCACATTCAACCCAAGACCCAAGAACCCCAAATAGCCCAAAACCCTCGAAAGTTTAGGCCCTGAGCCCCACAACGCTGAACCTTGAACCCTTGAAGACGAAACTGCTGAACCCCAAAAGCTACAACCCAAAAAACGCCCAAGCTGTGCCAGTGCCAAGGAGTGCCTCCGTCACCAGGATCTCGATGCAATCTGGCAAAGTTTAGGGGTTTGGGTTTGGGGCTTGGGTGCAGCTCAGGGCACAGGGTGCTCGGGGTTTAGCACATCGGTTTCCGATTTTAGGGTGCAGGGATTAGGGTGCGGCCTGGGTCGTCGGTGTGGGGTTTAGGGCTTGTGGCTGTGAGTCCACGTTTCAGGGTTTCGGGGTGTTGCTAGCCCACTTGCGAATGGCAGAAGTAGCAGCAGTATGGCGGTCAATGCTTCAAAACGTTAAACCAAAAACAGAGCAGTCAAGTAGCATGCCTGGGTTTGAAGGATTTCTCTCCTTCTCAAAACATTTCACTGTAAACTTTAAAACATGAAACCCAATTGGTTGCATCCTGGGCAAGGTGAAAATGGTGTCTTTCCAAGCAGCTCTTCCAGAAACCCCCGAATTAAGGAATATGCACCAAAAAATATTATGGAATCCCGAATATGACTTAAGATGTCTCCTGAATTAATTTAATGGGTATTGGAAGACCTGGGAAGCAGCAAGCACGCAAGCAAGGCATTGGCCGCTGACGTCTGGCTGATGAGTCTCATGCCTGCTCAGCGGTTCTGGGGTCTATCGCGCTTGCGCCTGTTTGAAACCTGCAGTTTACGGTTGAGGGCTTGACGTCTGTGTGAAACCAAACTGGAGTCCGAATCTCACAGTCATAGTGCCTGAACGGCAGTTTATAGTTCAGCGATTGAAAATTTAGCATGGAGGGCGTCGGTCTTAGAAGCCCCTGTGTGGCAAGCAACATCCCGGGCCATCGTGAGTTCAACTCTTCTCCCACACACCTTTACGGAAAATCTTTGTCCGACAAGCACCCTGCGGCAAAACCAACTAGTACTATGCTTCTGCTTCAGCGTGCGTGTCTAGACTCGGAATGCCCGGGTCGTGGCTGGATCGTCAGTTCCTGCTGACTCTACAAATTCTGCTACGTGCGCGACCACCACTCCGGGGACTGCTGACTAATTGACCCCTCCCCTACTGCTACGAGTGCCACTACTAATTTCGTTCCTGTTACTTTCTTCGCCATCGCAGTAACTATTCAGTTGTCGCATTAGCATAGGACACACTAGGATTGTTTGTATTGTGTGTGTCCGTTTTTGTTAAGACCCAGAGCCCTGAACGCCCGGCCCTTCCAAGACGCAAAACCCATCTCTACAAAACCGGCATGAGACACGGTGAACTCCTTCAAGACCCACCCTAAACCCTAAATGCTAAACTCCAAGAGGACGCCATTAAAACCCGCGCACCAACATCTTCAGGCCCACCCTGCCAGCCTTTCACTCGCTCGGGGAAGCGGCAGCTGGGTGACGATAAAGCAGCTTATTGACCTTTGAACATTAAGGCCTTGATGACCGGGATAGGGTTTTGGGCTATATAATACTGCAACCATATAATATTGATCCGTGAGGAACAACATTGGTAATTATTCCGGCTTCTATTACCTGTGAAGGGTTCGGCGTTTGGGATTCGGGATTCAGATACCAATCCTGATCGCAACAGAGTCAGCCCTAGACACATTCTGGTGTGGGGTGCCGGAACGAACACTGTAAGCGCCGTAGATTCGAGAAGGTTATCAATTTCAAACCGCCCAGCACCCGACCACACGAGCCCTTTCTCGGGCTTAAGCTTAGGAGCTTGGCGTGGAGGCGAAATTTGGGGTTCAGGTTTCAAGAGTTTGGGAGTTTCATACGTCGCCTCAACACATGCTTCGACTGCACCAAAAACGACGCCTCTCTTAGCTTTCATGGGTAGCTGGGAGGTGAAGGAACCTCGGATGCAGGGTTTCTGTCCTAACAGCGCCAGGTCAAGCAGAGAAGGGCTCAACAACGACAGACCCGAAGCCCTCGACCCAAACTGGCAAGCCCTTCCAGACCTCATCAACACCCCAGCCGTTGCAAAAGCTTCAACCGCAAATCGTAAAATAGAACACCAAAAGCCGCAAGCCCACCACCAATACCCGAAACCTTAAGCCCCCAAACCCCAAACCTTAAAACCTTCAATCCTAAGCCTTAACACCCCAAACCCTAAACCCTCAAACACCAAATCCTAAGCCTTAGAACGTCAAACCCCAAACCCTCAAACCCTAAATCCTAAGCCTGAGAACCCCCAAACCCTAAACCCTCAAACCCAAAATCTTATAGGCCTTAGAACCCCAAACCCTAAACCCTCAAACCCTCAAATCCTAAATCCTAAGCCTTAGAACCTCCAAACCCTAAGCCCTTAAACCCCAAATCTTATAAGCCTTAGAACCCCAAAGCCTAAACCCTCAAACCCTAAAACCCCAAATCCTATGCCTTAGAACCCCAAACGCCTTAAACTCTCAAACCCCAAGCCCAAACCGCTAGCAGTCCGCTGCTAAGGAAAGACCACGAGGATGACAGGCATCTTACTATACTATAGTCTCCTTAGGGTTTAGGGTTTAGGATTTAGGGCTTAGGGGTATGAAACCCAAAAGAATATCAAGAGTATGATGTTCAATATGGTTCGAAGGGGGGTATAGGATAGGGGCCGAAATAATTCCAAACACTATTTTTTGGGGGGCCCGGGCGGGTACCTTTACAGGGTTCTTTTAAAGGGATCTGTACTAGGGTTCTCTATTAAGGGCTCTAGTAATTACCAATAGTATTTTTTTGAGAGGGTTCCATATTATAATTATAGTCTAGCCCATTCTGCTTTTCCTATAAGTATAACAAGGAACCCCCAAAATAGTATTGGTAATAATTTAGGCCCCTATATTGGTCTTCCAATGGTGCTTGTCAAAACTGGAGTCCCTTTGAGGGTTTAGGGTTTGAGGCATTTAGGATTTAGGGCTTGGGGTTTCCGGTTTACATAAGGGGTTTGGGGTTGAGGGGTTTAGGGTTTAAGGTGCTGTATTACGAGTAGAACTATTTAGGGCTCCCGAAAACCACCATGATCCTGACATTCACCTACATGAAGTACGGCTTCTCGGGTTTTTGGATTTCGGATTCGGTGACTGTCGGGACTTTCGTGTTTGGATGGTGTAGTGTGTGAAAATTTGCTTGGAGGTGCGCCGGTACTGCAGAAGGCAAAGCATTTACCAACATTGCTCCTTAGGTTGCCTTATTCTTGTCGACCCTTTACCTCAAAACCTGCCGGCCCGCCGAAACAACTCGTGGAAATTAATACCTGGAGTGACATGATCTGGCGCCGAATTCTAAAGGACGGCTGCAGTTGACAGCATTCGGCAGACAATGTGCATCGTCGGCGTCGCCATGGCCGCGCACAAGCGTTCACCGCCCACTACGAGGTGTGAGTGGTTGCCGCAATCGAATCGTTGGGACTATCGTTCGGCAGGCAGCTGCAAAACAGCGACATTGGCATGAGCAGCGAGAGCTGAGTGCTTGCATATTTGCTCAAGAAGGCTGATGAGCAGGTCCTGACTTCATGAACGTCAGGAGGACCTCGGAAATGAGCTTGCAAGTAGTTGCTAGGTAGCTTAGCTCTTGAGGCGTTAGGGCCAGGCCGGCTCGGTCTCAGCCTACTCGGCATAAACTGAGGTAGGATTCAATACAGCTTCGCACTCTAAAGCTGAACTCTGGAAGCGGTACAAGAACCCAAGCTACTAAACCCTGAGTCCCCAAAGACTCCTATGTACCGATATAGTGGAATGTAGGGTTCCATATTAGGCATTACTATTATGACTATAGGGAAGTATCCCCCAGAACAATACACAGGACCCTTTGGGATCCTAAGCTATCTGATCTCACCGCGGAGAGTAAAGACACGGTACACAAACCTAAATCCCACGCCCAAAAATGCCAAGTCCGAAGACCCCAAACCCTCATTCAGCCCTAGAAACCCTACAAAGCCCGGGCGCTTCAGCCCTGCTGCCGTAAGCTCTGACAGCTACCCGGAACCGTAAACCCTAAAACCCTAAAACCCTAAAACCCTAAAACCCTAAAACCCTAAAACCCCAAAACCCTAAAACCCTAAAACCCTAAAACCCTAACCCCTAAAACCCTAAAACCCTAAAACCCTAAACCCTAAACCCTAAAACCCTACACCCCTAACCCTAAAACCCTAAAACCCTAAAACCCTAAAACCCCAAAACCCTAAAACCCTAAAACCCTAAAACCCTAAACCCCCTACACCCCTAAACCCTAAAACCCTAAAACCCTAAAACCCTAAAACCCTACCCTAAACCCTAAACCCTAAAACCCTAAAACCCTAAAAGCCCTAAAACCCTAAAACCCTACACCCCTAAACCCTAAAACCCTAAAACCCTAAAACCCTAAAACCCTAAACCTAAACCCGAAGCCTCAGCCTTCAAAGCCCCAAAACCTAAGCCTTTGAAGACCTGAACCCCCCCCGACTCCCTGAGAGCACCTTGTAGCGACCCTTATAGCAACCCTAAAACAGAACTTTCTGGTTTGGGGTATAGGGATCAGGGAAACTCTAAACCGAAACCGATAAGTTTGTACATTGCATGGAGTTACTTTGCTGGGCTATGGCTCTACCCAAAAGGTTATTCCGGACCTTGGGTGCGCTGCTGGAAGGGGGTCGGACAAATAGCAGGAACCTAACCCTACACCCTAAGCCCCAGCCGTAAGCCTCAACCTCTTACGTTCCTACCCGTGAGGCTTGTGAACAAGTTCACAGAAGCTAGTGAACACCACCGAAACCCTACCCCTAAACTCTATAAACACTAAACCCTGATCTCTAAACCCTAAACCTCAAACCCTGAACCATAAACCCTAAACCCTACCTGCAGCCGAAAAGACCTACCTTTTTAGGGTTCCTGATTTGTTATGGTTTTTGTATATACTTCCTTAAAAAAGGAGGTCTTTCGGCTACAGGTAAACTCTAAACCAAGCTGCACATCGGAAGGTCCCGGGGGCTGCTCCACTTGGTCAGCGTGCTCCCAGAGACGCCCTGACTGTTTCAGATTGCAGGTTGTTGAGGGACTTTGAGGGTTCTTAGGGTGTAGGGTTTGGGTATTTGTTAGTGTCTTTGAGGGTTTTAGGCTGTAGGGTTTAGGGTTTTATGGTGTCTTTGAGGGTTTTAGGGTGTATGGTTTAGGGTTTTATGGTGTCTTTGCGGGTTTTTAGGCTGTAGAGTGTAAGGTTTTATGGTGTAGCGCTTGAGGGCGTTTAGGGTGTAGGGTGTAGGGCTTGAGGGTCTTTAGGGTGTAGGGTTTATGGTTTTATGGTGTATTTAGGGTGTAGGATTTGAGGGTTTATGGCTTTAGGGTTTAGAGTGTAGTTTAGGGTTCTTTAAAGAGGCTAAGGCTAGGGGTCCCTCTCCGGGTTCCTCGAAGGATTTTCTGGGCTTTGAGATTTTTGGGCTTGGCCTTAAGCTTTAGGGCTTGGGGATTTGTGGGCTCTTCATGGGGTTTGAGGGTTTCGCAGGCTTCCTTTAGGCTGTATACAGGGTATATACAGTCCGAGTGTCTTGGTGATAGCATGCCTTTTGGGACTTGAGGGTTTAAGGCTTGGGTCAAGGAGCAATCGTCGGGTCGGGGTGCTGGAACCATTGAAGGAAAATGCTGAAGCTTGGTGTCTTGCAGCTTGTTGGCGTGTGGCCGCGGGAGATGTTTGTCGAATTAAGGGATTGCTAGAGGCTCTATTGCTCCTGAAAGCGCGAAGACCTGATGATGTGAACTGCTGGATCAATCAAACACAGGGGTTGTAAGGGTTTCGGGATTTTTGTGGAAAGGCTTCGTGGCCGGTCGATTGCAATGAGTTTTTTGGTATGCACAACCGCGATGTACAACCCTCTCGGCCGACGCCGGGGTTTGTGGTGGGGATGCCTTGTCATAGCTATTTGTTTTCCTACTTAAACGGTTAAAGTTTAGGGTTTAGGGTTTGTTTGCCTAATTAAGTTCAATGAGGTCTTATCCTGCCCTTCCAACAGCTCCCCTACACCCTGAACCCGGTCTGGGTTTCCCTGGCTAACTTCAAACTGACTATAAACCCCAAACCCTCAACTCTAAACCCTCAACCAGCAAGGATGCATCATCCGCCGCGGCGAATATTGCTGGAGAACGTTATCGGTTTCGCCTCTTGCCTTGCTTCGGAAAGCATCCCATGGTAGGCCGGTGTGTTGTTTCGGGTTTAGGGTTTAGGATTTAGGGTTGTGCAGGGTTTCCATACAGTTCGTTGAGTTCTTTGTGCCTTGTGTTCTTCCATATGCCCTCGGACATCGTTCTGGCTCCGATTTTTTTGAAAGGATCGACAAAACGTGCAAGCTTCATCCTTGCACAAGCGTCATACGCACGCACATGCTCACAGAGATGTCAAAACCTCAAGCCCGAAACCCTGAAAGCCACAACCCTGAATAGTCCTGACCCCTGCAGCCCAAAGTCGGTACTCCCATAAAAGCAGGTTAGCACCCCTAAAACCCCTCAAGAAAAGCCATGAGACAATGAACCGCAGCGCAGCCCAAGAGTCCCCGAGCCGACGCCCAGGAGCGTTCGGAATGTCGCCGCCGTCTTGTGCAAGCTCTTTGACGGACAACTGGGCTCGGGGTTTCAGGTCTGAGTTTAAGGTTTACCGAAGTGATTTTGTGGATGGAAGAAGCTTCAACGTCCACGACGGGTAGTCATCATAAGCAGCGGCTGCCTCGGGATGTCTATCAAGTTTCTCGGGGGGGCGCTATGTTTGTTTAGGGTTCATTAGTCGAGGTAAGTAGCAGGGTTACAGGTACCTCAAGGTTTGGTTTCGAAAGGCGAGGGATCTTATTTAGAATTTAAGCTTTAAGCCTTAAGTCAGCTTCTGCTGAGTGCTGGGCTCCAAAATAGTCGCGAGCATTTCTGTGATGATCTTAGGGTATAGGGCCTCGGGTTCAGTAAAGTTTGCGACCAATTCGGGAAAGAACGAACAAATAAGACCATGTGAGAATTCTGGGAGCCGAGAGCCCTAAACACGAAAACCTTAGAATCTAAACCCGAAAATGCAATAATTTCTCATTCGTAGCCGCAGTGAGAAAAGCAGCCCTCAAAAAGCCCTAAAACACCAACACGCCACCCTTCGAAAAACAAAATAGCGAAACCCCAACACACCAAGACCCGACCCTAAAGCTCCAAAGGCCTAACGCCTAAAACTTGAAAGCCCCTAAATTCCCACCCGGCCTCCTAGAACTGGGTGCCCAGACACTGAAGATGCCCGGCAGCCTTTACACCCGCACTGGGTCAAACGGTGGGTGGAGCCATTCAGGGCGGGAGCCCTGAAACCTGACAGGAGATGGTTTGGGTGGTTGCCCGTGGTGTCCTCACAGCGGGCGGGTTTTGGAGAACTTCGGTTCTCCGAGTTCTATGACACATGCAAGGAAGGTCGCTTGACGCGTAATATGCTGCTCTCACAGACCCTGGTGTGAGGTGGCGCCATCCTAGCATGGATAACCAGCCACTCCGCAGCAAGACACCCTAAACCCTAAACCTCAAGCCCTCAACGAGGCACTGGCAACCCTGGGCTGGGAGTTGACTGAGTTTGCCCTGGACGCCGAGGACTTTGGCTTCTTGAGCTGCTTTTGGGGCCTTTGGGGGCCTTTTGGGGGCTTTTTTGGTGCCTTTGTGGGCTTTTTGGTGGCTTTTTGGTGCCTTTTGGGGCTTTTTGGGATTTTAGGGGTTTTAGGGTTCAGGGTTTGGGGCTTTAGGGGTTTAGGGTTTAAGGGTTTAGGTTTTAGGGTTCAGGGCTTTAGGGGTTTAGGGCTGTAGGGGTTTAAGGGTTTAGGGTTTTAGGGGTTTTGGGTTTTAGGGTTGAAGGACCCACCAGGGTTTTTAGGGTTTAGGGGCGTGGTTTTCGAATCAGTTCCTATGAAGGCTCCTGAAGGGGTTTAACTTGAGTGGTGTTGGGGCTTTAAATGTCCGGGGCACACAATCCCAATGTGATAGTCGATTTGTAGCTTAGCAGTCGGGGGAGTATATGACTATTGTTCGGCGCTTAGGCCCTTAAGGTCATTTTCTCAATACCTGCAGATTGGGTTATTTGGCCGCGCTATGTAGACACGGTGAGATTTTGTTGTGTCTTGCTCATGTCCAGTTGGACGGTTGTCAAAATTAAGGTCCCTTTTTGGGTACCCTACATGTTAGGTGCTGTACTATTTTAAGGGTGCAAAAAGGGACCATAATTTTGACAACCACCCAATTCCGGTTTAAGGCCGTTGACCAGGTCAGCATCCGAAACACACAGCGCAAAATCTAACAAAATCAGCATTAATAAAATACTCCTTCGTTCCTTGTGTGTTTCGGGTTTGGGCTGTCCAAAACCTACTCTCACGGAAAAAGAACGACCCTATATACATCCCGAAACCCCTAAACACCTAAACACCCCGAAACCCTCAAAACCCCTAGGCCCTAACCTTGTGAACAGTGAATGCAGGCATGATTCACCGGTTAGAAGGGCTCAGAACCAATTCCAAGCCCTTTAGCTCCTAACACGTAAACTCGAAGGGGAAAAGGAGGGACCCTTAAGAAGGACCCCTAGGTATATACCCTTAATATAGCTATTATATACCCATTATATAGCCCATTGTAGGGTAGGGGTCCCCATTAAGGGTCCCTCCTTTTCCCCTTTGATAAGCCCGGAAAGTTAAGCCCAAGCCCTAAACCCGGCAAGACGGGTGTGGGTTCCTTCTTACTCTTCGGGTTCCCATTTAAGGACTCAATCGCACGGATAACAGTAACTTGCAAGCCCACAAGGTTCGAGGTGGAAGGTGTCAGAAGAATAAGGTTCAGGGGTCCAGGGGTTTGTGGTTTCAGGTGTAGGGGTTTCAGGGTTTCAGGGTTTAGGGTCTGCTTGAGGATACTAAACCCTAAACCCCTAAACCCTAAAACCCCCTAAACCCTCAACCCTAAACCCTTACAGTGGGGGGTTGGGGCGTATATAGGTGGTACATCCCACAGCGCCATCCGCAAAATCCGGATAACTCGCTCCCGGCGACCCGATTTCTTTAGGGTTCAGGGTTTAGGGTTAGGGTTCAGGGTTTAGGGGTTAGGGTTTAGGGTTTAGGGTTCAGGGTTTCGGGTTTAGGCTTTAGGGTTTTGGGTTTAGGGGCTAGTAGTAGAGTAGGTAACCTTTAACCTTTTTGGGGTAGTATGGTCCCTATACCCGACAAGTAGGGGGTTCAGGGTTTATACGGTTTAGGGTTTACCTGAACCCCGAAAGTATGCAGAATAACTGCCTATTTTATTGGTGTTGGGCCATTATTAGCCATTTTTGTTGCCTACTTTGGGGGGTAGGGGGGGTATAGGGTTTAGGGCGTGGAAGCTTGTGTTTCAGACATGTAATATAGGGGCTGCGCGTTCCTTTAAAGGGGTCTATAAGGGCTACTCTATGGCCTAGTTTACGGATATAATGAAAGGGCTTGAATAATTACCAATACATCTGTTTTTTTGAGGGGGGGCCTTATTATAGGCATAGCATAACGGCCCCCAAAACCCTATTGCAATCATTAAAACCCCTTTCGTAGGCCAAGGGTAGGACTGAAAAGTATATGGGTTGTCGTGCTTATGAGTCTTGAAATAGCCTATCTGGAGTCCTTGGATGCCTTTCCAAGAGGGTCCAAGTGAGTCTTTTTAGGTATCAAAACCAAAAATACAGTTGATGATAGAAATCCTGCATGACCCATAATAAGGAATATACCATAATTCCCATCGTTTAGGGTCCTTAAGGTAATGCAGGACTTATACCATCAACCGTAATGACTACTTGGATCCTTAGGGTTTGCTTCTGAGGCCTTCCAAACCGTCGTCCTCGCTACTATGGCCTCTTCCGCTCTCCAATTCGGCTGGGCAGGGAAGCGCCGGAAGAAGGACAATCGGATTTCGATGGGTGGCTTTTTGGCTGCGGGTGTCGTAGGAAATGTACGGATGCGGTTCTCAAGTTGTGGGGTTTGAGGGTGTGATTTGGGTTTAGGCCTTCTCGACTTTCATGCTTCGGTACTTGGCTTTGCCAGGACGTTGGTCAGTCTTGAAATCATAGATCTTAACTACACCTTAAGGAACCTGGCAACAGGTCAGGCTGGAGGATTGAGCAGCAGCACCCTCACGCTGACAGAAGAAAGATCACCGAAACAAGCAACATCAGCTCTGCCTCTTCTAAAACTCAAGCCCGAAACCTCACTCCAGCCCCAAAGTCTGTCCGTCGGAAATTTAGGGCTTTGAGAAGCCCTAAACTCTACCCTAAGGCCCTAAAGTAGTTCCTTTTTGTGGCTCATATATAGAATCCTATTAGGTAATCCCAAAAGGAACTACTTTGGGGCCTATGGGTAGAGTCCGAAACCCCCAAAGCTCTTCAGCCAACTGTTGCTTAAAGGAAAGACTGCCGCGCCGCGACTTCGCTGGCGACAGGCAGCAGAAGCCGTACAGGCGGGCTGCAACTGCTTTTTGTACTTTACAAGGTTTCTAGGGGCGCTTTGTAGGATTTTTTTGGTAGTTGTCAAAATCAAGGTCCCTTTTTGGGTACCCTAAATAATAGGTGCCGCATTACAAACAGGGACCCAAAAGGGACGACAATTTTGACAACCACCCATATAGAAGCCGCAAACTGCCAATAATATTCCTGAGGGTTCCCTCGTTCTGATCCGACTGTCAAGCAGCCCCAAACCCTAGTCTATCCTAGGTCAGAACCCTAAACCCTTAACCCTGAAGCTCTAAACCCTTAAACCCTAAACCCCGGAAGGCTGAAGCCCTAAAACCCGAAATAACGCTTGCCTGAAGCTTCGAAGGCAGCCTTTTAGGACTTCTGTGGCATAGGGGTTTGGGGATCAGAGGGGTCCGCAGTTTAAGATTTTGAGGCTTTCGGGTTCAGGCTTTCGGGTTTAGGGCTCAGGTTTTGGGGTTTAGGGTTCAGGGTTTTACGGTTTGAGGTTTCGGGTTTAGGGGTTTAAGATTTTGAGGTTCTGGTTTCAGACATCAGCTCCATGCGGTTTTTAAACTGGTCTTGGTTTGGCTTACCGAAGTAGACATGGGACAAGACCATTCGGGGCAGCATTACAGAGTGCATCATGTTAGCACTTGTACCATTCCGATGATCACTAAATCCTAGACCGTACGTAAACTGCACTAACCTGACCCAAATACCACGCAAGTTTTGAAGTCCTGTGATTCCGGAAGAGCTAGTGACTTAGGGGTACTTAGAAATAGTTTTTAACTTTTGGTTTTTATAATCCCTAAGAAACACCTGCATTATAATTGTTGCTAGGGCTCTTATTTCAGTATAGTGAGATGTGGCCAAATGACCGAGTCAACTTGACACCAACCACAACCTCGAGGCTTAAGTCTGAGAGGCCCATGGGAACCTGTAAGTAACCCTAAGGGTCCATGTACGTAAATGGGTGGTTGTCAAAATTATGGTCCCTTTTGGGGTCCCTATTATGATAACGGCACCTATTATTTGGGGTACCCAATAAGGGACCTTCATTTTGACAACTACCCAAATAGTACATACATTGGCCTATAAAGTAGTCTTTATATGGGTACATTGGGCCCAAAGTATTTACTGTTTGGGTACATGAACCCTTAGAGTAAGGTTGTTACAAGTTACCCCGATCTAGACCCCACTATATCCTACCTGCAAGTGAGGACGAAGAGCCCGTTCTTTGTGGCAAACCGTGGCCGCTTCAATGGCCCGTGCCGTTGGGCCATTTTCTGCAGGCTTGGCATCGAGCAATCTCACGCCTTGTGGGTATGCTGGGCGTGCTTTGTTTGTTTCATGTCATGCTAAGTAACTCGCTCATTAATACGTGCACAAACATACAACATGCATACCCACATACATACATTCGAACCAGGACTACATATGCTCTCACGGTCCAAGGTGCGAGCTTCGGTTTTAGGTACTTTGAATTTGGCTTCATGTTGAGCGAATTGTGCGTGAAGCTGTGTGTCGCAACATCCTGGTGCCCTACAATAGTCGTTGCTTTGCTCAGGCTGCAGCCTGACCCAGGAACCCCGAACTGACCGTCGACAACATCATGCGAATTCGGCACCGTAGAGTGTGCCACACCCTAAACCCTAAAACCCCTAGACCCTGACTTGGAGAATGTGAGAGGATGCCATGGCCCTCGCGAAAGAGGAGTCTTCGATGGCTTGCTCTCTTGAAGTGGACCTTTGCCTTCATTCAGGGTTTAGGGTTTAGGGTCCCTGAGAAACCCTGAACTAAGACGCTGCCGGAACAGCACTCCCAGTATCGAACTGACTGGCATTTGCGATTGCATGAAAAAGTTGTGCTCTTTCTTGACGACCGTAAGAAGCCGGACCGTCTTGCAGATGTTATGTTCTACTGCCGGCGTCTGCTTTTGATGGGTGTGGCAGAAGTTCTTTCAGAACGCGACCTCGATCTTGAGCATAATGACCCTGAGTCCCGCACCACGCAATCGCCCAGCCGACTGCATGTGCCCAAAGTCCCAGCCTATCTGTGTTCAGATGTTGCCTGAAACCCTGCAACACTGCTTCTTCAGCATTCCTTGTGATGGCTTCCTGGTATCGTGCCCTTGAATATGTAGGTTGTCCGGCCTACAAGTAGCCCTACTCTAGTTATGAAGGCCCCGACATTGACACTAAATCCTGAGCCGGCAGAACTCTCCTAAAAGCGATAATCCCGAAACTCCACCCCCCTCAAAAGAAAAACAAACAAAAACAACAGCCCTAAACTCTTAACCCAATGACCTCAACCGTAAGCTTTAAACCCCAATCCCTACACCCTAAGTAAGCCCTAACCTTACTTGGAGGGTCGGGGGACTTAGTTATTGGGTAGTAAGTAGACATATAAGTACCCTAAGAGGGATCCTAATTGGGGTTATGGTACTTATAACTCTACAAAATAACTACTTAGTAGGTCCCCCGACCCTCCAAGTAGAATCCAGGGGACCCTAATATAGTAATTACCCTAAATAGTAGGATCCTTATTATAAGGACCCCCAAATAAGGTACCCCTAATTTTCGGAAACCCCCAAATCCTGAAGCCGAAGAAACCTCGGCCATGAGGATCCTGAAGTGATGCGCACGCGCCAGCGGAAGGCCCTCCTCGTTTGCTTTTCGAGTCCTTTGAAGGGAACTCCAGAAAGTTGGAATATGGTTTCAGGGTAGGATACCCTATAATTTACCATAGAAGGGTTAGGATAATCATATTCCAACTTTCTGGCTTTCACCTTAGAGTTTAGGGTTTATATAGAGTTCAGGGGCCTTAGGGTTGAGGGTTTAGAGGATGCTTTCAAAGGTTCCCAGAGACTCTAATCTCCAGTAATTAGGGAGTTTGCCTGAAATCATCCTACTAGAATTTAAAGTTTGGAGTCTTTCAAAGTTTCCGGCATGAGGTTTCTATAATGCAGGGGCCTCAACAATCCAAACAGGTGTTGCAATCAAACTTCGTTGTATTGGGATGTGGGTTAATGCGGATCCAAAAAAATCGTGTAGCGCATAATCACCCTGTTTAATAGCGTTCTTTCTTAATCCCCGTACATTTTTTTGCTCGGTTTAGGTTGAGGAAGGGGGCCGTTGGTTTCCAGATTTTGACAGCGGGGCGCTTGCTTAGAGATAGGGGGTTAGTTACACGTTCTTGTGTTGATTCCCTGCTCAGGGAACCAGGTGAAGAGTTGGGTGCTGGTTGTGTTCGGATCCTTACGTTTGGAGTGATGTTTGTTGATATGCCGATTATTCTCTTTGAGGATTTCAAACAGACGAGCAGTGTCCCTTACGTAATACGGTCTGGAGGCACACTCGAAACCCTGTCTCCAAACACTTAGCCCTTGATCTCACTCTTATTCCCTGCATCCTTCTACCGGCCCAAACAGGTTGACTCAAAATCAGGAGTCTCGAAATCTGAAGGATAGCATGAAAGAGGGTGCATCCTAAACCTCTAAACCTCGGTTCCTAAATCCTGAATCCCAAAACAACCAAATCCCAACTCCCCCTCGCCCCCCCTCCCCCCCCCCTCCCAAACAAAACACACTAATTCCTAAACCCCGAAACCTTAAAGCTCGACTTTGACAGATGGAAATTTGAAATCATAGGCGTCCACATCACCGAGCAGAAGTAGACAAGTAGATCCCTTTCCGGCTCTGACTCTGCAACTGTGTGTTTCTGCATACCCATGTAAGTATGTATGTGGGTAAACAGGTAGGTGGGTAGATAATGAGTTCATTCTTGACTCCCGAAACCCGAAACCCCATCCTACAAACATGCGTTCCGATTCCCAGTAAGGGTAATTACGCATAAGGCATCCTAGCGGCTTGATTTGGTTTGGATACCCTAAACCCTAAAACAAACCCTAAGCCCTAAACCCTAAACTCTAAAACCCTAAAACCTAAACCCTAAACCCTATTCCTAGCGGCTTGATTGGGTTTGGATACCTTAAAACCGAAACCCTAGAACCTAAAACCTAAACCGGCACCGGCATGTGAAGTGCCCCCTATAGCATGGCCCCCGCTGACCCGAAAGGATCAGCGCTACGACATCCATCTGCGAACAGACACCACAAGTGCCTGCCTCACAAAGGCGAAGCCTCTCTTGGGGGGGGGGGGTTAGGGTTTAGAGTTTAGGGTTTAGGGTTTAGAGTTTAGGGTTTAGGGTTTAGGGTTTAGGGTTTACAGTTTAGGGTTTAGAGTTTAAGGTTTAGGGTTTCGGGTTTAGGGTTCAGGATTTGGGGTTTAGGGTTTAGGGTCCACCTGCAGCCGGAAAGACCTACCGTTTTAGGGTTCCTTATTATGGTTTTTAGATATAGTTCCTTAAAAAGGTAGGTCTTTTCGGCTACAGGCAGGGTTTAGGGTGTCGCTGAGGTTTGGTTCTGTGCTTCGGGTGTATTTTGCCCGATAGTCTCAGTCCCGAGCGGGCCGATCCAAGTCCCCGAAGCAACCCGAAGCCAGTTCAAGAGCAAGAAGTGCGTTAACATTGGATCGATTTAGTCTAAACGCCTTCGACTTGCACGGGGCTATTTGTTTTTTGTTGGGAGGGGGGCGGGGGGGGGATGTTAGGCATTAGGAAAACCTGGGGTTTATGCGACATTCCGATGTTGGGAAGCTGAAACGGAGCCTGGCGTCCCTGCTTAGTAGAGTTAGTTCTGCATGACCTTGTAGGGTTTTGCTGCATTCCTGCGGCGCGCCCCTCTAGTTGATGTTCGAGAGGTGTAAAGTGCAAGGTTGAGGGTCCAGGCTAACAGAATCTCAGCTTCAAGGGTTCGCTTCAGTCAAAAAGCCCGGGGGGCCCAAAGCAGCAAATAGGGATCCATGATCAAAAATTGAATTAGGGTTATGTTGACCTGCTTCTGCATGTTACCCCTCACAGCGATTCTCTTGGTCTGGCGCTGGCAGCATGGAAAGTTTTCCCTAAACCCTAAACCCTCATGGTTTTCGAAAGAATGCCGCAGACTCCCTGAAGAGCCGGAACCTCCCCTTATAGGGTCCTTAAGGGAGGGTAGTTCGGGGGGAGGGTACAAGGGATGCTTAGGAAACCATAAGGGAACCTTAGGGAGCACCAGAGAGAACTAGGGATTAGTAGGTTATCTACCCCCCTTGGAGCCCCCTCCCATAAGGATACTATAATCCCCAACAATGACAAGCCGGATACAATCAAGCGACCGCTTTTGGAAGTTCGGGTCTTTTCTGCAACGCAGAATTATTGGCATCCGGGACCTAAGTTTTTTTTGCTCTTGGTCAACCAAAACCCACCCGACACCTCAACATCCTAAACACTTCAGCTTGAGCACGAAAAGCTGTACAGTAGAAGCCCAAAAGTTGGAAACCCCATAGCCTCAATCCTTAAGAGTAATGCATGGGCAGTCCCAGCACTATTTGGACTTAATCCGGTTTCCAACTTTTTGGGGTTTACTGTATACAGACACTGACGGAGCTTGCTACGGAGGCAAATGGCCGACTGCCCTTTGGCCACTCCCCTCTGGTCCTGGTGAACGAGGAAAGCGCTCGGACATCACCTTGCTAGAGCTTAGGGTTCAGAGTAGCTACTCCGAAGTCGTGCTGCATCTACCCCACTTTATGTCAGCCCGATGCCCTCAATACTAAACCCTGATTGGAAGCTACACGGGCACGTTGGTGTGTTTTTCCTAGGAAGAAAGCCCAAAACCCTTGTCTCCGCAGCTGTTTGGGTGCTTGCTCTCTCTCTCTCTCTCTCTTGTGTGGTTGCTCTGTGTCTCGTCCAGCCTTCCTGCGTCTCCATGTTTCTATTTCTCTCGTTCTCCTTGTCTATACTATACTACCGCCAGACAAAAGTTCGCTCTAACTCAACATATGAGGCACTGGAAGCCCCTCACACAAGATCCCAGAGGCTCCCCGTCGAGAAGGGTTTGCTTGGGGGTTAGGGTTGAGAATTACGGGCTGTTGGCAGGAAATCCAGACATTCAACACCATGGTACAGCTACCTCCTTGAATCCTAGCGCCTAAACCCTCAAGCCTTAAACCCAAGACTATATACCAAACTAAACACCAAACCCATCCCCCTAAACCCTAAGCTCGAAATAAAGACTGTGAGACCTAAGTCGGGTGATAGATAAACCCTACAACCCTAAACCTGAAATATATACTCTACACCCTACCACGTACCTGTATCCCCAAACGCTACAAAAATAGTAGGTTATGACCCCTGAAGGGTATAACCCTAAAAACCTTAGGTTTGTTGGATCCGCAGGTAAGCCCTAAACCCTAAACCCTAAACCCTAAAAACCCTAAGCCCTAAACCCATGCATAACAGGAGGATGCAACCACTCTGGAGCAGCGTCCAAAGCTGTCGAACCAGGGACCCCTCGGCTGATTTGAGTTTGTCCTTGGGGTTTATTTAGGAGGTGGGTTCAGGGTTTGTGAGGTTTAGGAGTTTAGGATTTAAGGTTTGGATTTAGGGGGTTTAGGGTTAGGGTTCAGGGTATGTCAGGGTTTCCACAAGGCTGAATGTTTGCAGCTTTTAAGGTTTAATAAAGGTTTCTGGCTCAGGGTTTAGAGTCTGTTGGGGTTTCGGGTACAGCGATGGCATTTGCCGAGTTTCGATGGGTTGCCACCGTTTGGGCAGGTGGGAAGAACCCTGTAAAACGTAAGCCTCATTTGTACAGGTCTTGCTTGCACTGTCCGGGCAAATAAACTCCAAACCCTAAAGACTCCTGACTCCTCAACCCGAAACAAAGCCTAAGATGGTTGACATGTGTGTGTGTGTGTCTGTGTCTCTGTGTGCATATTTGCTTTGGCGGTGCGTCAACTATCCATCCTGGTAGATCTCATAGCAGCTCTCATCTGTATGTATAAGTTTTCTACCCAGTCTTCCAACATCTTTTACCTGAGGAACACTCCTCAAATCCTGGTAGTAGTTTGGTCGGGGTGTAAGGCTAATTCCCGAATTAAGGTGTGTTGAAAGATCTGGGTTGCATTGGGGCCCTCGGCTCCTATACCAATATTGTAAACTCCAAAAAGTTGGAAACCTAATTAAGGACAAATCGTGCTGGGATTCCCTTTGCTTTGCTCTTAGGGATTGAGGCTATCGGGTTTCCAACTTTTAGGCTTCTGCTGTATATTGATCATGTTACAAACCACCAAAAGCACACTTAAAATCATGTGGCCCCTATGGTAAACCTTTCAGAAAGCCCTTAGAGTAACAGAGTAACCCTGTTGTCCTTAATGTTAAACCTTTCAAAAAGGCCATATAGTAACCCTTCTACCTTATGCGTATAGCAACCCGCTTATAGAAGGCTCAAAGGAACCCCTCTAGCGGACGGCTATTCTAATATACCCTTTTTCCCGTTGGTAACACCCAACAACGGGTACCCTTATGATGCAGGGGACATTCAGGAACCGAGTATATACCTATACAGCCCAGAGACTCCCAAACCCCTTAATTTTTATGGTTTATGAAATCCCTAAACCCTAAACCCCGGTGAGATTTCCGAAGTGACCTCAAGCATTAGGCACCCCAAACCCCAAACCCTAATCCTAAACCCTTAATCGAGCTAGAAGAACACTGCAAGAGATCTGCCGACAGGGCGTGGCAGGGCAGTCGCAGGAGGACTCTCTCTCCAAACAGACTTCGCATGCCTCCGCAATGAAGGGTTGCGGAACAAAAGGAAGAATGCAGGTCCTTCACAAAGGGTGCAAGTATCATTATGGTATATACTTAGACCCCCGAAATACCTTTTAAGTATATACCATAATGATACTTGGACCCTTTGGGCTTTGTATTTTAGGAAGGTTCGAATGTAGATCCTCATAAGCCCCAAACCCTAAACCCTAAGCCCCAAAACCAGGGTCGCCCAACCCAGGCTACGGGCCTGGCGCTGCGACAGACCACGTCTGGAGGGAAGGTGTCAAAGTGCGCTGTTTGGCTGGGTGAATTAAGGTTTAGGATTAAGGGTTTAGGGTTGGTGGGTTGTAGTCTCCCTGCTGTATGGTCGAGATGCTATACGAATCAGACCACGAGGCAGTTTACCAACAAGAGTAGCTACCAGCACCCCGCAAGGGCCCTTTAAGAGAGCCCTTGTGGCCCGTAGTGGGTATTTGGGGGTATATGAGAGGGTGGTTGGAGGGTTTAGGTACGTTTAGGGGTCTAAGTCCGGTTTACGTTTTGGGGTTCGACTGTAAATCTTCCTACAAGGGCTTTGAGGATTCAGGACGAGCTTGTCGGGCTCTGGTCTAGGGTTTAGTATAGGGCTTTAATTACTTGCCTACACAATTTTGGGGTGTTCCTTATACATTTATAGTATAGTGGGCCCCAAAACCCTATTCTAATTATTAAGGTCCCTGTATTAGGGTTTTGGATTCGGTAGAAGAGGTTTAGGTCTAAGGTCCAGGGTTTAGGATTCGAGAAGTCGGCATTCGGGATTTGGGATGTAGGACTTCCTCTTGAGGGCTAAACCTTCCCTGTACATCAAGGCACGTGGGGACAGGGATCCTTTGAGAACGTGCATGCACGTGTGCCCATCCTTGATGCATCAGAGTGTGTGCAGATAGAAATACGTTACGTACATAGTACATGTGTGCCTGTGCGTGTATATGTCACACTTACACATGACTGTATATTGATGTTTATCATGTGTGTTCATATAAACTTGTGTGTGTGTATATATATAGATACACATATATATATATATATATATATATACATATGCATACATACATAGGCATACATACATACATGCATACATATATATATATATATATACATACATATAAACAGACATGTATATATACACACATACATACTTATAGAGACATGACACTTACGGCTGAAGTGTCCGACTCTGCTCCCGCATAGAAGGCCCTACACTCCCTACACTTGAATGTCCTTATCCTGGTGTCGGGCTCAGGTGTGAGTCAAAGGGGAGAAGGAGGGACCCTTAATGGGGACCCCTACCCTTTAATGGGCTATATAATGGGTATATAATGGCTAAATTATGGGTATATACCTAGGGGTCCTTATTAGGGGTCCTTCCTTTTACCCTTTGAGTGAGAGGTGTGAAAGGCTCGACCAACTCCCTGTCTTCCTCAGCTGGAAGAGACTGATCCCTAAACCCTAAACCCTAAACCCAGGTTTAGGGTTTAGGGTTTAGAATGATCTTCGGGTACCTTAGACAGGCATGCTCTCAGGAGTCAGAGGTAAGGTAGGTTGATGCAGGAGTCGCAACTTCACAGGCATGATTTCCTAGGCTTCCGGACTATGATCACAGCAGAACATCTCCCACTACCTTGTTTCATATCCTCATGCCAATATGAGTCTCGAAAACGTGAACCTCATCGTAAGCTCCAGAAGGATACCTGTCGGAGTTTACCAGCCCAGGATACCTTTCTCCGGTGGAACAGCTACGCCTCATGGGTTTTCCGGAGGACACAGGGAAAAAAATTGTAGAAAGGTTGGTTCTAGGGTTTCCACCACAGGCGCCCACATATCAATTTATACAATTAACCTCATTCATTTTATCATAATTATAATATAAAATCTTCAAAAAAATCATTTTATTAACCTATTTCATTTTTAATAAAATGATTTGTAAGGTTTTTTATTTTAAGTAGTAAAATATTACAATTTATTTTTTATTATTCATCTTATTCATTTTTACCATGAAAAATTACCTCATTCATTTTCTCATTTTTGAAAATTACCTTATTCATTTTTATTTTTCAAAATTTAGGGGATTTTCAAAAATATTGGATTTTGAATTTTGGGGTTGGTTCTAAGGTTTATAGGTCTCTTATTCATTTTACATAAATATAAATTCAAATTTTTATCATTTTAAGTAGAAAAATATTACATTTTTGAAATATCTACCTTTATTCATAATTTCAGGGATTATCATAATTCCTAGATTTCTAGGGTCGTTTACCCTCTAGCGTTTTATCAAATATTCATAATAAAATTTATTATGAACGTTTGTTAGGGGTTTTGTCTTGAAGTTTATTTTAAACTTTCACCATATTCTTTTTCAAAATCTTTTATTGACATTTTAATCCATTTTTTAATAGTTTCAGGATGTGGTTTATTCTCTAAATATTTTAGATCTTCACCTCCACAATGAACTAATGTTTCAATATGTTCTATGAGTGTTGCATACTTTTTAATATTCAGTTCATCTTTTTCAAGTTTATCTTGTATATATTTAATATCATTGAAAATGTTTTCCTTGTCTTCTTCATCCATTATATCTTTGTGAACTTCCATTAGTTTATTCAGATCATGTTGTTTGAATTTTAAGACGTTCTCATTTTTTCTAATGTTATAAATAATTTTAATATATTTCATTTGCATGTTATATGTTTTCAAAGTAGTGTAGTCCATCTTTCTATACTATTATAGGGTCTTTTTTCTTTAAGTATATTTTATATTAAGATCATTATTATGTTAATTATTATAATCATCAAATACATCATTCAAATAATTTTTAAGTTCATCATTATCAATATACATCATATCATAATTTATCAAATCATGTAAATATTCATAAACAATTAATTTACACAACCATTTATCCATATATGTATTTTTATAATAACTATATCTCATTGTTAATATATTTGATTTATTTTTTATAAAGTCTATTAACCACTTCTTCTCATTCAAATTCCTAATAATCATGCAGAACTGAAAGACTATTATTCTATAACAGTTTCTAACATATGATTTTAATACTTTCTTAAATGGACTGTTTCCTCTATCAATGATTATTTTCAACTGGTTCATTTCTTTTAATATAGAACCTTCAGTAAATCTTGATATTTTAGTGCGTTTGAAATACTGTATTTGTTTTTCAATCTTACTTAAATGCTCGTTATGTTTATTCTCTCGCTCTCTTGCTCTCATCATTCCACAGTAATAGCAACAATCATAAGAAACAATTTTATTTGTTATAACTTCAGGTAATATTTTATTTAAAGTTATTGATTTTGTATTTTTAAGTTTCTTACACAAATTGCACTTGCTATAATCTAGGATGGTCATAGTTCCTACTATTATAGGGCGGTCTTTCTTTAAGTAGATACTAGCATATTATAAAGTTTAATTGTTTATAATATATTAGTTAGTGTCTCCATTCTCCCACTCCATGCCAACATTCGCTAATTTGTTCTTTTATAGGATACAATATGTCTACTCGTTCATCATGTTTTATATCTTTATTATCAAATATGTCTTTCAATATCTCAATAATTGTATAATAATTGGATTGCATTACAAGAGCACCACCTCTATTATATATCTTCTCACCGTTTGTTTTTATTAATTTTTCATCCATTATATTTTCATATATGTCTTTCATCCATTCATGGTTCGGTTGTCCATATTCACTGAAAAGATTAAGATAATGAATAGCAAATTCTTTATCATCGCTTTCTCGATATTCATTAAATTTTTTCGTTAACAGTTTAACTACAACATTATATTCAGGGTAAGGGTTCTTTTTGATGAACTTCTTAACAATCTTCTGTGCCATATCAGTGTCCATATCACTAATATATTAAAGTCTTTTTTCTTTAAGTAGATTTACTTATTTATTAACAATAGTTCATGTCGCATATATTTTTTAGGTAAACCTTCAAGAACATAATATTTATTCAGTTGTTTATCTCTTTCAACTTCTTTAACTTCATATGTTTTCTCGCTCCATTTGCTCCTTGTTTCTTTTCTGCTGGTATAATTACCACCGCTTTTAGTAAAAACTTTAACATTATCACCTTCTTTAATATTAGGGTAGTTTCTCAAATATTTTTCTTTCATTACTGAATTAGCCTTTACTTCTATGTGATGCTCGTCTTTATGTGCTTCATTCGGTGTCATTCCCGTTGTTGAATGAACCATTTGTTTATTGTATTTATCTAAAACTGGTTTTAACATTATTGTCCATGCTCCCTTATGAACAAGTGCCCTATCGCCTATCATTTTCTTCAAGGTTCTAATCATTCTTTCAGCCACATTCGCATGAGTTAAAGTTGTATTATGTGTTATGCCCTCATCTTTCAAATATTTTTGTAATGTTTTATCATTCAACGCTCCTTCATCATCACTATAAACTGACTGGGGATGACCCATTACTTTAAAACATTCCTTTAAGGCGTTTAATACTGTTTCACCATCTTTATTATACATAGGAACTACATGACATTTTTTACTGAAATTATCCACACATACAAAACCATATAATGGATAACTCTCCTTAAAAGTGTCAGTATCTTTCATTAGACTAATCATATTCATTAAATCAACGGAATAAATAGAACGAGCAAAAGGTGCTGAATAACTGTTATATTGTTTATAATTACTTCTCTGTTTTATTGACTGACTTTTCAACCATTCTTTAACTTCATTAAGTGTTATTACCAATCCCGCTTTTATAGCATCATCATATAAACTCTTTGCACTACCAAAACCGCTTTCAATATCATAATACAACTCTGCTAATTTATTATTCTTACTCATAATTAATATTATTATATGTTAGATAATAATATCAATTCCATAACAATATCTTTCTTCCTATCTTATCCATCATTTCTTTTTCCAACCTTTCCTGATATATTTCTTTACATCTTTTCGTGTTCATGTGTTTAGACTTGTTGGTGTTGCTACTTATCTTTCTTCCGCACTGTTCACATTCAAAGCATTTACTATTATTCTTAAAATATTCATTGAAGTAGCCATTCTGTTTATATTTTTCATTATTTTTATCATTGTGTGATTTCTTTTTCGCTTGTGCTATTTCCTCGCTATTGTCTTCATCTAGCGAGTTCCACAGCACATCAAAAAGGTCATCATCAATGTTTAATTTTTCGCCTTTTTCCGTTATAAAGCAGGAGTTCATCTTACTATTTAATGTTAATTATTCTTTAAGTAGGGGGCGTTTCAGCACCCCCTTAAAGGAATAATTAACTGCTTATTGTTCTTCTACTGCTTCTACTCCTTATGTATTCTATAGTTTCTTGACTTCTACGGGAACTAATAATACTTTGTGGTGGTGTTTCATTATCAACATATTCAATTGTTCTATTACTTGGAACTGAACTCTGAACTGTTTCAGGTGGAGAGGAATTAACATATTCACTTAATGCTTCTTCTTCAACTGGCAATAAAACGCTTCTGTTTGAACTTCTTCTTGAACTAGATGAAGAAGGCTCATAAGATTTTTTAACATTCATAGGTAAATCATCATCGCTCTCTTCAGTCTTTTGTTTCTCTACAGATGGGTCGCGTAGCACGCGAGCCTCTGGCGAGGCGTCTACATCATAATCATCATCATCTATTTGTTGTCTTCTATTTCGTAATTCTTCTCTTTCTTCTTTAAATTCATCCCTAAACATAGCATCATAAACTCTCCTCATTATTGATTTCTTTTGTGTTCTTTCTCGTTCTTTTTCTTGTTGTTTTTCAATGGTCTTCATACTTTCCTCGCTTTCATCTGTTTGTATCTGTTTAATCTCTTCTTCTGTTCTCATACTTTCACTTTCTGATACACTTGGAGTTTCATTAAATACATCTGTTTGAGTTCCTTTATTTGGATTATCAGGGTTATCATTAAATAAAATGGTTTTTCTATTATACTTATCTAAATCAAAATCATCAAAATTAACATCATCTAATAATAAACCATGTTGTGTTCGTTTTTGTTTTTCTGGTAAAATTTTTAATCTGTGTGTTCTTGCTTCCCTTTCAATTTGTTCAAAAGTGGGTCGCAATCTTAACATATACTATTATTTAGATTAAACTCATAACAGCATTTCTAGCACCTGCTACAACTGCTTCTTTAACAGCTTCTTTACCTGCTTCTAAAACAGCACCTCCTACTGCTTTAGCACCACCTACTATAGCGCTTCCTATTCCACCACTTGATGATGATGACGCTCCGGCAGTAGCCTCGCGAGGCATTCGCGAACCTGCCGACGGTTCAACAACTTTTGATTTTACTTGTTTTCTTATCTTCTTGAACTCTTTAATCTTACGTCTTAATTTATCACTGTTAAAATCTGCATTCCATTCATCATTTTCTTTTAAACCCTCCATGAGTGATACTAAATATTGTTTCTTTTTCTGGTCTGTTGGTATCTTATTTAATAACTCTATTGTTTCTGGAGTTAATAAGTCTCTAACATGTAGTTGAAACATTAATCCTCTATAATTTATGCTATCATCATTGAATACTTTATCAGGGTCAAAACCACTTGTAAACGCTACTTTTTGTTCTAGCGCTGTTAGTTCTTCTTCTTCACTTTCCTCTGCTTGTGGTGGTGCTGGTAATGAGGGGGGATAACCTTGATTACTTTGAGTTGGAATAGGTTCTAATGGTGGCAAGTCATCATCTCCCTCTGTAGCTATTGAATGAACGGGAACACCTTCCGGTAATGTTTGACTATGAACATCAGTTAAATCATTTTTAGCCATTTGACTAATTTCAAATTGTTGTTTTCTAACTTGTTCTCTATATCTTTCAGTATCACCTATCATTGAAGCTCTTATTATCTCTAGCGCTTTTTGTTCCTCTGCCCTTCTTAAGTCATCAGATGCTCTTAAATTTCTTCTTATCTCGTCTAATTCTTCTGCTGTTGGTTCTGGTCTTAACATTGCATCCTCATAAACTATTCTAGGAGTAGATAAACCACTTGCGAGTGATGGTTCAACAAAACCTGTTGTATCAATACCCATTAAACCCGTTGATGTTCCATGTTGTATTCCTGCGTTTCTTACTGATGCTCTTCTTAAGTCTTCTTTTGCTCTGTCTTCTTCTTGCTTCTTCAATCCTAGAAAATCAATGTTATCAAATTGACTACCAAACTGATTATTTCTAAATATTGTTGCTTTCCTGTCTATTACTTGTTCTATTGATGGTCTGTTCGGGTCGCCTTGACTTTCAATCATACCCACCAATTCATCGTAAGTAGGTCGTAATCTTAATTCAGATTTTAATGTTTTAATCATTATTATATTTGAAATTAGATTTTAATTAATTATATTAAATTTGCCATAATCGTTTTTAATTCATCTTGTTTTTTCTTAAGTTCTTCTTTTGTTCTTACTGGCATCATTGGACGCTCTAATTGTCTGTTTATATCATCTAATTGACCCTGATATAAACTTTTCTTTTGATGTTGCACCCAATCATTCCTCATAGCTATATTTTTACCTCTGTTTTCAGCTTCTTCAACTCTTAATTTCATGTCTTCAATAGCTTTTTTCCTACTTGCTACTCCTATAGTATCTTCTAAATCGTAGTATTGTTGAACCTGTGGCATTCTTTTAAACTCTGGCTTACTCTTAACTCTTAAACATACTCATTATTAATAATATTAGATTATAAATATTATTAATAATTATTTCATATTTGACTTTATTATTTCAACTGCTTCTTCAGGAAAATCAATAACATATTTATCAATTTCATTAAACATCATTTCAACAATATCATCGTCAAGGAATTCATTTTCACTGTTTCTTAAATGTTCCTTTAGTTCCTTTAAATTTAGAAGTTGTTTTGGAACTGGTTGTTCAGATTTTACACACATCTCTAATATACCTATTTGTTTGAGTAGTTCATCATTGACATCAAAATCTTTTTCTTTAGTTAAGTAATAACCATAATTAAATATTAAACTACCTTTTTCAAGTTTTGTTAAGTCTTTCATATATTATTAATATATACTTTAAACTTTAAAACATCTTTGACTTAAAATTTTGTATTTTCTGCATTTGTTCCTCTCTTTTTGCTCTCATTATTTCAGCATATGATGATGCTAGTAATTCCCTTGTTGTTGGAACTCTCTGAGGTTCTTCCATTCTTATCGGTTTACTTAGTTGATGTATTTGTTCTTCTTTAGGTTTTTTAGTTTCATATTTTGCTTTCATTTCCTCTTCAATTTCTTTTCTCATTTGTTCCTTTAATTTAGTTCCATATGAATTTTGTTGTTTGTTTACTGGTCTTGTTTCTGTTGGTTGTCCTTTACAATTTCTCGGGTGTGAGTGTCTTAATGATTTTGGTAGCATCTTTTTATCACAATCAGGACACGCTACTAATTCAACAACTTTAACACTTCTCGCTTGTTTCTTTGGTTTAGCTTTCGCTTTAGGTTGTTCTTCTACTTCTTCATTTTTAACTTCCTCTTCTTGCTTTTGTTCCTCTTCAGGTGCTTCACCTTTAAGGTCAAGCAGGCCAGTTTGGCGTGCTTCTTCATTAGTTTCAGTATTAACTACTTCATTAACTTCTTCATTTTTAACCTCCTCAACCTCCTCATTAATGGTTTCCATATTTTCTATATAGAAAATTATTTATACATTTTAACCCCTAAAAAAGGTTAAAGTGAATGAGATGTCAACATTATTCAAATTTACTACCTGATTTAAATTATTAGTTAGTCTAAAATTCAATCGGCGAAGTATTTTATTACTTACATCAATATAATCAACACTACTTAACTCATTATCATTAATAACACCAAGATAGGGAACTGTTACATTTATCTTCTTTATTATTGATGAATTACCAGCTACTGTTAATTGGTTGTAGTTGCTAATTTCATTACATTGTAAATATAAATTCTTAAAAGGGACTAAATCAATAAAATTAGTAATGTAAGGAACAAGATTTGTATAAGCATCAGGGGCAGGTGTTAAATTACCCATTACACGATTAATTGAACTTAAACTACTAACATCAACATCATCTAAAAATGATTCAACGAATGGTGCTACTTCTCCATCAGTTAAGACAACAAAAATAACAGTAGCATAATTACAAGCAATTCTAATTTTATTAGTTGTTGCATTATATCTAACTGTATATGTGTTAGGCCTATCAACTGTATCAAAATAGTTATTTAATTGTGTTTCTAATTGAGTTGTTAATTCAGACGCTGTATAATTACCTTCAGGAATTGGTATTTTACGATAAACTGCACCAGAAGGAATACCAGGCGGTAATACCTGATGTCTAAAGTATAAATTGTTATTTGTGTTGTTTATTGAATACCAAGAATGAGGAATGCTTACCTCGTGTATTTGACATAGCATATTATCTTCTAATTGAACCGTTTCAGGTAAGTCTATTACAAAATCAGATGAAGTGCCACTGACTTTATAACTACTATCAATATATACCTTTTTAAACTTAAGCATTATTAATTAATTGATAAAATAATTTTATAAGTTTATTATATTATGCATAGTAACAAAAGAAGAAATGAAGGTATACCATATGAAGCGCCTAATACAAGAAATAAAATAAATGATAAAGTTAGGGAAGAGTTAGCAGGAACTGAAACATTTTTAACTGATACTCAAGGTTTACGACTTGCTTATGAAAGCCCCGACAGGATTTATAGAAATGGCAGTATATTATACATAGCAGGAACAAAAGACCCCATTGATTTTTACGATGATTTAAAACTACCTTTTTATCAAACAAGAAACACTAAAAGATATAAAGATGTTGATAAATTTATTAAAGATGGAACTATAGAAGTTGACGGTAAAGAACTTACAGGAATTACTGATATTATTAGTCATAGTTTAGGTTCAGCGGTAGGACAACAAATAAATAACGATTATGGTAATATATTTAGAAGTAGGAGTTATGGTTCTCCTTTTGTTTCAGGGCAAAGTCCAGAAGATACAGGAACTAATTTAAGAATACGAAAAGAAGGAGACCCTGTTAGTATGTTTGATAGTGGTAGTTTAACATTGAACAGAAGTTCTTTAAATCCATTTGATAATCATAGGTATCACGATATCGGCAACGTCCATAATAAAGCAGGTAATTTACCTATAACACAAGAAGAATTTTTACAGCAGTTTAATTAATTTCTCAATTATATTAATAATGTTCGGTTATAAATCAACATCATATGAGAAGGTAGAGAAACCTAAACCAGATAAAAAGTTTAAACACAACAGTTATGAAGAAATAAGAAAATTAGTTGATGAGGGAGGAGAGATGCAACTGAAGGAGACAATAAACACAAAGAAAGGAAAGAAAAATAATGAAAATAATATTAAGTTTAAGTTTAATATATTTGATTAAATATATTATAAAAATATTAATTATCTAGTCTTGAATATATAATTATGGAAACATTCAGTCCTGAAGATATTTTAGTTGATAATTTAAGCTTTAAATTAAACAAAGGAGCAAGTTATATTACTGACAGAAGAAGTGTTACATTCTGGCCTTCTGGTTCAAATATCTATAAACCATCAAGCGGTAATCGTGTATTGAAATTTACTTTAAATGGTGAAGATAATAGTTGGTTAGACCCTCAAAGTGTAAGAATATTTTTTACATTAAATAATAAAGATGGAACAAATTTTAGAAAACTACGACCCTTATCATCTCCCTATTCTTTTTTCAGAAGAATGAGAATTATTGCAGGTTCTCAAGTTGTTGAAGATTTTGACAGTTATAACCGCGTTCATCATATGTTCTCTAAATTGATGTCATCAGGAGCAAGACGAGATGAAGCTAATGAAGGCTTCGGTTATAGATACGATGATGAACTTTTAACATTAGTAAGCAAAGGAGGAACAGCATTAACTTATGAAGTCAATAGCGCTAATTGTTTAGGCTTTTATAATGAAATGACTGTAGGATTTAAACCCTTATGTGGTTTATTTTCTCAATTTAAATATTTACCGTTAAAATATATGGGTAATTTAACTATTGAATTAGAACTCGTGACCAATGCTGTTGATTGTATTATTAATCCTAATGACTATGATGAAAGCGACACTGATATAAATGCTGACATTAGAAACCGTTTTACAGTTGTAGTTGCAGGTGATGTAGGTAAGGCTACAAATACTTCTATTGACTGGGAAATTTCTAATGCTAGAGTTGTTTGTGATGTTTGCACTCTTGATAATAATTTGAATAATGAATATGTTAAACATCTTTTAGAAGGAAAAGGTCTTCCCATAACTTATACAACATACATTACTCAATCACAATCTGTAAAAGGTCTGGATAGTATCAGTGTCAATGTTATTCGTTCTGTATCTAAACTCGTTGCTTCCTTTGTCACCTTTTACAAAGCAGGAGACCCAAGCTTCGGTTATGAATATGCTGACAAGGAATTTTGTAGATTTTATCACCCTCATCAAGCTCATAACCCATTGGACAGTGGTATTTATGAGAAAGACAAAGATTTAGAGTTCCAAATTCAAGTAGGGTCTAAATTATATCCAGAATATCCTTGTAATTCTATTACACAATGTTTTTATCACTTACGGAAGGCATTAAATCTTCCTTTGTTTCATCAACATAGTATGAATATTAATTTCAAACAATATCGCGACAGACAGTTTGTTTTCGCTTTTGATTTCCAAAAGGTTTCCGATTCTAGCTACACAGGCCTAAATCTACGTTCTGGACAAATGATGCGATTAATCGTGAAACCAGCAGGGGAACTAATTCCAGCTAATGAAATGCCTGATAATATCTATATAACGATGCTTTCAGAACAGATACTTGAAATAAAAGATTTAGGCCTCAAGGTGTATGATTAAATAAACCATTGTTAAATTAATTATCTAAATTAATTTAATAATGACATTGACTTTAAATAATACTAACACAGTATCAGCTAATAGGGTTGTTGTTAATGGAACTGATATTAGTTCTTTGTATGCTACAATAAATTATGTAGATAGTGAAATATCAAATATTAATGTAGGTAATGGAGGAGGTGGAATAACACAGCAAGATTTAGACGATGCAGTGAATCCCATAGTAGCATATAATGCAAGTCAGGATTTAGTAATTACTGATATTAATAATAATTTATCAAATAATTTTCAGACAACCACACAATTAAATATTAATTTCTACAATAAAACACAAGTTGATGATGCTATTGCTATTGTAGATGGTAAAGCATTAACTAATTTTAATGGTATAAATGCTATCAATTCAAATTTAACTAATAACTATAAAAACAATACTCAATTAGATAATGACTATTACACGAAGGCGCAGATTGATTCTAATAATTGGATTGATGCTACAGCTTTAACACCATATGCTACATTATCAACTTTAACTAATGATTATTTAACTTCCTCACAAATTACCACATCATATTATAATAAAACAGAAGTAGACGGTTTAATAGCTGGAGTTAGTGGCGGTGGTGGTGTTAGTAATCCTATTGAATTAGTAAATAATAATACAACTATTGAAAGATACACAAACGCCACAAAATCAAACATTACATTAGATTTATCAATAAATGAAACATCAAGCGGAATAAGGTTAATTAATGGAACTAATGACGATACTGACACAAACACATATTTAGAATGCAACAATACAACAAATGGAACAGTATTTTATAAACAAATATTTTTAGAGGGAGCTACAACATTTAATAATGATACTATATTATTACCCATTTCTACTAATGGTATTTCATTATGGAGAGTTTCTAATAACACTGACCCAATGTTAAGAATTAGAGACGGCACAGCACAATGGATATATGTTAATAATAATTTTAAATGCACTAACGCTAACAGTGAAGACGGGAATATTATGATTTTAAATGATAATAGCGCATCAAATAATTCTAACAGAATGAGATTAGGAAGTTTAACAAGTGCCGAAGTGGGAATAGGTAAAGCAAACGAAAGCGGATATTTTTTATCTGTAGGAGGAGCTACAAAAGTTGATAGTTTAGAAGTTGATAATAATATTACAATGAACGGAGATACAATAACTTCAACTAATGGTAATGGTATTGAAGTATTTAAGAATACTACAGACGCCTCGCCAGTTTTACAAGTTAAGAACGCGCAAGGATATATTAAAATGCATAGTTTTAATATTAACGCTTATAATACATCAAATGATAGTCAATCATTATTATTATTGAATACAGCAACGGCAGGAGGAGCAGTATATTGTAATAATTTAGGAATAGGAGCAATAGCGGGAGGAGCGACAAGATTAAATGTAGCGGGTGGTGGTAGTGCTAATTTTTCAGGTAATTGTAATTTTAATGGTTCTGATAATACATTTAATAATAATATTTTAATAAATAGTAGAGGAAGAATATATCAACAATCAAACGCCAATTTTTCATTAAATCATATAGCAACGATAGAACAAAATTTTTGTATTCAAAGCAATAGGAGCATTGACCCGACACCATCAGATATTTATATTCAATTAAACGACGTAGCAGGAATAACATTAAATAAACCAACAGTATTTAATGATACAGTTAATACAATAGGTAAATTAACATCAGAAGGAGATTTTGATGTAGATATCGGAGCGACAGGAACGCCAGAATTTAGAGTATTAGGTAATAGCGTTAATTTCTTTGAAAGATTTAGTATTACACATACAGAAATAGTCGGAGCAGTTCATCAAATATTTTTTAGAAACCCTGACACAGACGGAGAAACAATAACCGAAATAGGAACTAAAAATGTATTAACAGTTGATACTAATGGTATTGATGTTATAGGTGATATTACATATTCAGGAAGTATAGCACCCAGTTCGGATAAAAGACTTAAAGAAAACATAAAAGAATTAGAAACTAAAAAGGCAGTAGAGTTAGTTAAATATATTGTTCCTAAAACATATAAATATATTGATAAAGAAAAACACGGCGATAAATCTCATTGTGGTTTTATTGCTAATGACTTTTTAACTGATAAACTTCCTTCTGAATGGGATAATATTATTATAAAAGGAAAAGATGGATATTTAAAGTGTGATTATTCTATGACTACTCCGATTTTATGGAGTGCCTTACAACATACGATAAAAGAAAATGAAGAAATAAAAGAAATGTTTAAAGAAATGAAAAAGTCTATAACGCATTTGAAGAGTGAACTAACGAAATTAAAAAATAAGTCTAATTAATGATTAAGTTATTTAATGATAAAATTGAAAAGAAAATTAGAATTAAAATATTTAGTTTAACAAAGAAATATACAAGGCAATTATTAACATTTTATTTTAGTTTTTATAATTGGAGAGAAATAACAAAGATTAAGGTTAAAACAGAGGAAATATTACAAGAATTAGGAATAATATAAAACAATATAATATGGGTAGTAGAGTATCAAAAGGTGATAATGAGAACGATTGTATTAAGCAAATAAATAATATTAATGAAGAGGAATTAGACTTAAGTAATATTGATAAATTACAGATTAAAGCATTGAAAGAAATAATAAAAGATATGAAAGAAGTGAAGGAAAAGAAGAGTGATAAAATATATTATAAATTGCCACCTGTGAATTTATGTAATTATTCAATTGTTTAATAATATTATTAGTTAATAATATTATTAAATATCTTCATTATTATTTGTTTTTTCTTGGAAACCTTCAAAACGTGTTTGATTATTTTGACTTACTTCATCTTCTCTACCGTAAACACATCTTTTTACACATTTAAACATATAATCACCACCTAATACTAATGGAGCTATAATAGGCATAAACGGAGTAAAAGCACAATTAATAATAGTTCCAATCGTGCAACCATCTCTTTGAATATATTTTAACATCTGTTCCCCACATATATAACCATATAGCATTCCAGCAGAAATACCAGCAGAAATATAAATTGTTTCCATTAATATTTAAAGGTATTTTGTCTTTAAGAACTAATTTAATCAATTACCAATTTAGCGTCAAATCGTTTATAAAACATATCATTAACATCCCCTTTCATTAAGTTAATAAATAAAAAACTGTATGGTTCTTCAGTAGCTATATTATACACTTCTAATAATAGTTTCTTTGCTTCTGCTAGGTTTTTAGTATCTGCTACACTTGATTTCTTAATTAATACCGCGCTTAATTCTTCAACCATTGTTTCTATTTCTTTGTAGTTCCTTAACCTGAAAAAGAATAACTGACGACTGTTGACACGAATAATAGGACTTAATGCATTAAATTTCTGTGTTGATGTTATAATATTAATCGCATTATGTCTACCTCTAACATACAACTGATTTAATAGTGGACTATTACGAGAGAACGCTTTTGAATCAGCGAAGTCATCAACAATAATTAATATTGAATGTAGTTTGTTATCTTCATTCTTTTTCTGATATTCTATTACTTTGTGTTGTCTCTTTATCACTGCTTCCAATTCTGAAGGGACATATTCATCAAACATACATTTCTCCTTTTCTAAATCAACCTTTAAATTATCTTGAATGTATTTTTTAACTGGCGTCCAATTGCTATCAACTGAAATTGAAGGAGACCAAATATAAATTCTAGCGAACACATCACGATAAATATCTAATATCATTGATTGTAATAATATACCTTTACCAGAACCACTAGGACCAATAATTATTTGACTAAATGGTAGTCGTGGTGCAATTTCATATTTAGATTGTTTAAAATCATATTCTTTAACATTAACAGGTTTAACTATAGGAGTTATCATTATAAACATTTAGAAATAAATTTCTATTATTAAGCGACGCGAGAGCAACGAGCCTCGCGTGCTAACGCGTACAGGGCATTAATGCCAATAAAAAATGAAAGCCCCTTTTCCCTGCTGTGTTAAACACTTCATAAGTAAGTGTCAATTAGAGAATTAGTTTGCTGTGGAGAATGACGCGCTAGCACGCGTGGCTCGTTCCTCGCGAACCCCTATCATAACAAGTTTAAAACATATTATTAATATTTATTTCTGAATGTTAATAATATGCCTGAAGTTGTTATTCAAAAGTCATCAAATCCTAATAAAAAATACGATGCTGTTATAGATGGAAAGAAGAAGGTATCATTTGGTGCGAAAGGCTACAGCGATTTTACAAAACATAAGGATGAAGAAAGGAAAGAAAAATATATAGCAAGACATAAAGTTAATCAAGATTGGAAAGATTATGAGACGGCGGGAATGTGGGCTAAAAATATATTATGGAATAAGCCAACTATAGAAGCATCTATAAAAGATACTAACAAAAGATTTAAGAACTTAAATATTAAAAATAATATATAAAACTTTTTATAAAAACTTTTATATAAAAACTTATTTTCTTAATATACATATATGAGTAATACAGAAGAATTTGATGAAAAATGTTATGTCAATACAATGGATATATTGAAGATGCTAGAGGAAATGAATGAAAAGATTGATAATATAGAAAAGAACACCAAACCAAGATACACGAAACCAAATACTGATAAAGATGCAACATATGAGAATAAGAAAAACGTTTATTTGACAAAACTGAATAACAAGGAAATATTACAACCTAAACAAACCACATTGGATTATTATAAAATTAAATATAATCAAAAAGATAAATTATATTATAGTCCTAATGAAGAATGAAATAGATTTAAATAAAGATATTAATGATGAAGAAAAATTTATAATGTGTAAAACTTGTGGTAATTATTTCCCAACAAATATGTTTATTGTAAATAAAAATAAATGCAAATCTCGTTCTTGCAAGTTCTGCAGACAACAACAAATGAAATCAAAAGTTATAAAAGATTGATTTTATAATGTTATGAATTATAAAATTAATCTGTTAATTAACTATATTATAGTGCCCATAAGGTAAACTGTTTACTTTATCTAAATAATAACGCTTATTGTCATAGGAACTCAGAGCCATCTTTACCTGATTTATTGAATATATTTGATGGTTTTTACTTCTTATACTGTTAAAACTTACTGTATCACATTTGTTATCTTCAAGTGTTTCTAAATATTTTTTGTAATTCAGTTCTCGCTTTACCTTATGCTTTACTATTCCTTTTGATTTCTTTTCTTCCTTGTCTTGCTTGTATATTTTGAATGCATATGATTTAGGTTTTAAGCCTATGAAGTTGGTAATTATTTTACCGTCTACTTCATCTTTAAATTTTCCTAGCACCTTCTTATTAGTAGCGTCATAACATTTATGTTCTTTATCATAACCACTAAAATCCATATGTTTTTTAATCTCATTAAAGTCATCATATATATCTTCTGTTTCAGTGTGTATAACAAAACTATCTGTATCTGTATATATTAATCTTACCTTATCTTCATACTTTTTCTTTAACACATCATAATAGAATGAATACATATGTAATTTTGATAAATCTAATATACTCATACCTACATATATAGGCTTATTGAGTTTTACTGTTTCTTTTAACTTTTCTACTCCTACTAGATTTTCGTTAATGATGTGTCTGTGTTTATAAGTGGGTGCATTAACTACTTTTTGAAAACGCTCTGGTGTATCAACTAATTCAAAATTAATATGTTCTCTTACATTCTCCATCGTTTTTCCATACACCGCGTTATTCATTAATTTATACATATCCTTTTCAAAATCACTTGTGGCTTCTTTTCTTTTATTTGTGTTAAAATCTATCCATGGTTTTAACCACTCTTTCTGTTTGAACATTATTGTTCTGTTTATCTTCTTTAATTTTAGTCCTTGTTTCAAATAATATTTTAACATCTTAATGTGTAATACATAATTCTGTTTATCATAAACATTTAATATTAACTTGTTTGTTTTTTCATCTCTAGGCTCCTTGTTGTGATTGTATGCTTTGTAAATGGTTTTCTGTGTTTCACTTAACATACTAGCCTCAACATTCATAATCTCCGGTGCTAGTGGATAATCAACATGTTTATCGTGTCGTTCTTCAGGATACTCTAAATCAACATCCAATATAAAACCTACATTAGTATCATTCCAAGAGTTAATCTGTTCTTCTGTAAAATTATCAACAAATTTAATATCTTTATATGGTAATTTTTGACACATTGCTAATCCATACAAGTTATTAGCATCAAGATAATTTATATAAGAAGACGGTTTATTTTCGTCATACATTTCATTCATATATTTGTTGTTTGCTTCTGCTCTTCTCTTTGAAACTTGACACATACCCCCGCGTAAGCCCTTCTCAACCATTTTATATAACTCTTCATCATATATTAAATCTAAAGAAACACCAGTTTTTAATAGCATGGCATCCCAAGCAAAATTAGGTAATGTGTAATAATGAGCAGGGTCTAAACCGTAATCTTCTAAACATTTTGTTCTGAAATTTTCAAAAACATCTGTTATTAATAAAACATCCGTTTTAAGATAAAGGTCATGATACTCACCGAGGTTTTTAATGTTGAAGTGTTGCCATATGTGCTTTGCTTTTTCATAATCTTCATCTTTAATATCTTCTTCGGCTAGTTGACTGTAGAATTCTTTTTTAGGTGGCAATTCTGTTTCATTGAATTTACTAAAATCATTCATATAGTCATATGGGTAAATACCCTTATCTGTTAATAAATCTAAATCATAATCATCCTTAACATATTCGCTATTTTTACTGTATGTAAAATGGTTTGTCCAGTTCTCCCTTTTCTTGTTTTCTTCATACTTGGTAAGTTTTACAAGCTTATCTAAAGATGATGATAAGAAACTAAAACTATCTTTGAATTCAAGTTGTTTTAAACAAAAGGTAATAAACTTTTCGCTGTTCTGTGCTATTACGTTTACATCATCTTTTTTAGTATTAAGTTTATCAAGATTTGATATAATGAGGTGTGCATCATAATTTTTAAGGTTATGAAAGAAGATAGGAATTTTAAAGTGTTTGAAACAATAATCTAAATTACACTTGTTATGCGCACAACCACGATATAATCCTGTAAAATGACAATGGTCTCTAACTTTCTTCTTATCTTTAGAATTGTTAAATGAACCACCACATATAAAGCATTTCTTACACTCTTGGAATTCTTTTTCTTGTTCATGTGTTATAATCATTGGCTTAGGTGTTTTCATCTTCTCAAATATTTCTTCTCTAATTTCATTTATCGTTTCACAAAATTTATCCATACAATCCTCACCCCTATAAAGGTATGGTTTAACTTCATTTGATATTGAATTAACAACATTTAACATAAAACCTGATGGGATATGATTTTGATAGCTACCTTTAATACATGCTTGCATTGGTGCTTCGTTTTTTGTCATATGTGATGTTAAACACTCAAAATCACCATATATAACATAAGGACATCTCAACTTTTTGTAGTGCTTTTGAAACATCATTTTTTCTTTTTCTTCAGGCATCTCAATGGCTTGAACTTCATTAGCCATACATCCTTTAACAGTGTGAGAAGTTAATAACCTTTCATGTTTAAAACCTTTTTGACAAAAATGACAATGAAACATTTTATTAGTTGTTTTATTTGTTTGAGAACCCATTAAACGAGAATAGTCTTTAATATAAACGTAATGACTTTTATCATCCTTATCTAACCGTAGAAGGTTAACATGACAATTTGGTTTTACTATTTTTGTGATTTTGTCTACTCTTATTTTGTTGTTATCATTATCAACTGTATAAACATTTACTGAAACGGTATTGTTGTTGATTTCTTCAAAATGTTGAATATCTTCATTTGAAGCTGGAAAATTAACACCATCCCATTTTATTAAGCTTTCATTATCTAATAGCTTTGCATAATGAAAAAGTCTTTCTGGATGGTCTTTTTTGTAGATGTCATAAAACCTACACAAAATACAATATTTTAAACAAAAGTCATCATCATTTTTAATATTAATACACGCTTTTTTCTTTGCTATCCAGTCGGGTAGTTCTATAAATTTTCCCGCTCTTGTAGGGTCATATTTGTCATAATGAACTGTTATTTTATCCACTTTCTTTATTTTTAATCCTGATTTACTTAAGTTCTTGTTTTCAACTAAAAGTTCAATATCACTCGCCATATTGTTTATGGCATTGTTTAAATCTTCTTCATTTAAAATATTATATCTTCTACTTCCTATGTTGTGTGTTCTATCTTCATCAACATCGTCTTCATCTTCTGCGAGATATGTAAATACTAAATCAACTGTTATTAAAACTTTCATACTCTTGTGTTTCTTAAGATAATCGTTTAAGCGTTCTTTTTGATATTTAAGGTATGATAAACCTTTAAAACCTGAAAGATTTATATTTGTAATGGAATAAGAATTAGCATATGATTTTAAGGCGGACTGTTGGTTAGTTATTAATGCTTTATTTTTGATAGCATAACTTTTTAAAGCTTGACGAACCATAACTTTTTTAGAAGCGTCGTTTAAAATTTTAAAGCGTTTGTATTCTGGAGTTTTAGATATTTTGTCAAGCTTTTTTGTTAAACGTTCTGTAAAAGGCTTTGATTGATTATATGGATATTCTTTACCGTTTATAATAACTTTCTTTAATTGTTTTCCTTTATCATTAACTTTAATCTTACCTATTTCTGAAGATAAAACATATTTCATAACTGATTTTTTTAATGTTTCTTCCATATAAATATAATGGTTTTCTCCCTTTAGGTCGGGGTTTCTGGGGTCTAGCGCCATACCCTATAAGGTGCCTTCCCTTTAAGTAGGATACCCTAGGGCGGTCGGTAGGCGGTCTGTCATTCAAATGAGGGGAAATGTGAATTTAAAATGGTAGGTATGTGATTTTTACATATGGTGTATGTGATATTTACATAATGGTTATTGATTTTTATTATATTTGATACATAAAGGTATGTGATTTTTGCATAGGGGGTATGTGATTTTTGCATAGGGGGTATGTGATTTTTACATAGGGGGTATGTGATTTTTACATAGGGGGTATGTGATTTTTACATATGGGGTATGTGATTTTTACATAGGGGGTTATGTAAATTGATTGTTTATGAATATTTAAATAATTTAGTGAGTTATGATAAAAAAATATATTGGTAATGATGAACTGAAAAATTATTTGAATGATGTATTTGATGATTATAATAATTAAAATATACTTAAAGAAAAACGACCTTTTTAATATTAATTGAGTAATGAGTGATAGTGAAAGTGTTATTAGAATATGTTATAACATTGAGAAAGAAATTGAGCATGGAAGAAAATTAATAAAAGATGACATTAAGAACTGTAAGAAATGTAAATTACTACACTATCAATTGAGTAATAACTTTAATCTATTTTCTGAAGGTTTAAATGAGAAAATATTCTCATATATTGGTTGTTCTAATTGTGTTGATAGAATATTATATTTAGATTATGATGTTGCTGTTTTAATATATTGTTTAGTGGGACAAAACTATTATCCAACACATAGAGAAACAATAATGAACGTTTTAAGAGGATATGATACTAATTTTTGTATTGAAACAATTTATTGTAATATTTACAAAGATGAAGTTGAAGAATATGAATATGATTTTTATGTTAAATATACTGAACTATATGATAGTTCAATACATGATAAATTTGAGGAAGTGTATAACCATTATTTTAATAAAACGAAAGTTAAAGAACTAAAAGAACTATTAATAGTTAAATATAATCATGAATATAATGATATTGAAACAAACCAATACTTATATCATTATTTAAGAATATTTTCAATGATTATCACATACTTAAACAAAAGAGAAGTTTTTCATGATTTAGTAGAGTGGTTAGAGTTTAATATTATTACTTAAAGATAAAACGCCTTAATATAATAGTTAGAAGTAATGAGTGATAGAATTAAAGAGCAAGAAGAAAATATTCATAATTATGAGATTGAACTTAAGGAAATTAATGAAGATATTGATTATTATAAAAACAAGATAGATAGATATAATAAACAGTTGATTGAGTTAGAAAATGAAAGTAATGATAAAGAAATAATTAAAAAGATAGGGATTATATCATCTGTTTATAGTGATATGTCAAGATATCTAATGAATAAGAAAATAAAAATGGAATGTATTCAAAATTGTAAAAAAATAATTGGAAATTTAAGAACATAAACTCCAAGACAAAACCCCTAACAAAGCTTCATAATAAAATTTATTATGAATATTTGATAAAACGTTAGAACCTAAAACACCCCAGAAATCTAGGAATTATGATAATCCCTTAAATTATGAATAAAGGTAGATATTTCAAAAATGTAATATTTTTCTACTTAAAATGATAAAAATTTGAATTTATATTTATGTAAAATGAATAAGAGACCTATAAACCTTAGAACCAACCCCAAAATTCAAAATCCAATATTTTTGAAAATCCCCTAAATTTTGAAAAATAAAAATGAATAAGGTAATTTTCAAAAATGAGAAAATGAATGAGGTAATTTTTCATGGTAAAAATGAATAAGATGAATAATAAAAAATAAATTGTAATATTTTACTACTTAAAATAAAAAACCTTACAAATCATTTTATTAAAAATGAAATAGGTTAATAAAATGATTTTTTGAAGATTTTATATTATAATTATGATAAAATGAATGAGGTTAATTGTATAAATTGATATGTGGGCGCCTGTGGTGGAAACCCTAGAACCAACCTTTCTACAATTTTTTAGGGAAACCCCAAATCCCAAACCTAAACCGGGTTTAGAACCCAAAACCCAAAACCCTAAATTGGCTTTATCAGGTTTTTAGGCCTCACGCCGTTTCTTGGCCGCAGGACTACGCATTTCCACCGAGTCTTTCGCTTCTCGGATTCTGTACAGGGCTGCTTAGGGTTTGATAACGCACCAGCAGCGATTACGACAACAGCACTAAATAACAGTTCGAGATCTATTAAGCAAGATCTCTGAAGCCTTTGAACTAAACCCTAGACCCTAAACCCAAGCTTTTACCCAAACCTCCCGAGAAGAGTCCTACGATGAACCCCGTAATGCTGGGTCGACACACTGAACCGCCCTACATCTGGAAAGCTGTATCCTAAGCTTGAATCTCAAAAGGTTCACCTGTAGTATCTGTTTTGTTCGAATTAACTTGGGAACGCTGATCTATGACAGGGGGTCACGAAGGGGATACTGGGGGCCAAGAGCCCAGAAGCCACCAGCTGAGGTTTAAGGACCGCTGCTCCCTGATCGGAAACTCTCTCAATGCCTCTTGGCTGTATTTGGGGTTTAGGTGTTTCGAGTTTAAGGGTTTAGGGGTTTAGGGTCTAGGGCTGTAGCAGACCCCTACACCGGTCTTTGCGGCGATATCCTCCGTGTTGGTTCGTGAGAGAGCTACATGACGAAGCTGCTGGTTTTGTGCAGAGCGAGCAGGAGAGGAATCTCAATGTTCATAAAGCAGTGGCTCGCCTGAACACCGATAAACATAAGATAGAGGATCTCATTACTACAAGTTGTCCTGCTGAACATGGAGAAAAATTAAGCCATCTTGACTCCAAACCCTACACTGCACCCCAAGCCTGAATTGCCTGCATGCCTCCAGAACTGCTTACCCCCACATCCTACACCTAAACCTAAACCCTACACCCCAAAAGCTTAAACCCTGATTTCAGAACCCTGAACCTCAGCCATAAAAATACGAGGACCACTGAAACAGCAACATGTGTTTTGGCCGAATCGTACGCCCCTGCTCGGCAGCCCTTCCTCAGAGAGCCCAATACTCCTTAATCAAGAATATCATAATATTAAGGCACCGATAATTCAAAGTGTACTCCACAAGAAAGGAGTATTGAGATTTCTGGGACTGGATCTTGGAGCACCAAGATCTAAACCTGGGATGCTGCATCCCGAAGCTGGAGGCTCTCAAGGCGTTAAACTCTCTGCCGTAAGCCTCGTTGTCTTGAATCCTAAACCCCCTTAGCTGAAGATTGTTAGGGTTTAGAGTCTGGATCCTAAACGTCGCTGCCGTAGGTGAAGATTGTGGGGAATCTGCTGCCGCTGCTGTTGAACCCGAGCGAAGGGGAAGCATCCGAAGGCGCTGAGATGTCCGAGGAGGCAGCTCAGAGCATACAGGGCTCAAAGATACTCATGTTCAGGGCTTAGGATTTCGGAGTTTAGGGCTTAGGATTTAGGAGTTTAGGGATTAGGATTTGTTTAGGGTTGTCTTAGGCTCGGCCGTCTCAGACCACGGAATTCAGGCAACGGGTTTGCCGGTTTCGGGTTTAGGGTTCAAGGCAAGAGGCGATGACAGACTCATCTGCTGACCCGACGCGGCGTAGTAATATAAGGGCCTCATTATGTACCTATACTATTTTGGGGGTTCCTTAGTTTAACTATAGTATAATCGGCCACAAAACCCTGTTCTAATGATTAAGACCCCTATGTTAATTGCGATTCTGGCTTTCGCTGATCCCTTTAGTATGGTTATGATTCTTGTAATGCCAGACCGACACACCGAACACCCTAAACCCTAATCCCCAGACCTTAATCCTTAGGCTTGAAATTGTTGAACCCTATACCCTCAGCAAAGCCACACAGAATTGTCTTTGATGTGAAGCTTTATGATGCTCGTGCTTGCTATCGGAAGACATTCCCCAAAATCCCAATAATGAAGGATTAATGAAGGTCAGGAATAAGGGATGTCATCCTACTCCAGAGCAACAATGAGGGCGAAATCACAGGGATGTCATCCTACCCCCCAGAAACATTGAGGGCGAAATCAGGGTACATTTCATCTTCACAGCATGTCTTCTTTCGTTGAAAAAGGGTGGACGTGCGTGTATGGTCGTCCGTGTCTCTGTGGAATCATGGCTGCAGTTACTGTATATAGTTTCCTAACCCACCGACTGTCCGCTATTTCGAGAGGGGACTTCCTGCGCTGATACTGCCCGGCCACTCCACTTTGCGTATTCCTGTTAAACCAGTTGAAACACTGCCCTGATTTTGCCCTCATCGGAAAAATGGAGGCAAATGGCTGCCCTGATTCTGCCCTGACCCGAAAATGGAGGCAAATGGCTGCCCTGATTTTGCCCTGATTCCTGACCCTGATTTTGCCTCCATTTTCCCTAGGAAAATGAGGGAATAATGAGGGCAGAATCAGGGCAGAATCAGGGCAGGCCCGTTCCAGGAATGAGGGCAGAATCAGGGCAGCGATTCCGTGCCCCGTTGGGAATCAGGGAAAAATGAGGGCAGCCGCCGTACTCGTAGTCAGGGCAACATGAGGTCCGCTGTTTCCAGGCTTTGTGTCATGTAGAATCTCAGGCGGTTCGTGCTGTGGCAAGTTCATCTGAATTCATAATAGTGGTCCTCAGTTACGTTCATGTCCACGGACGGGCGTTATTGCCACTCCTACTTCTAGCAAAACTCAGCTCTTGTGATTTGCAGGGGTCATGGTTGAGCGTACGCAAACACACGGCTCCTGAAAGTCCTGCGTTCAAACTGCTGTCGTGCACTCGACGTCCGAGCGAATCGAAGTGAAAAATGCAGGCGCCAATGCCCTCATTTGTCAGCCCTGATTCTGCCAGGGTCTGCCCTGATTCTGGTATATTTGGGATAGCATGAAATGATCCTTATAAGTGAAGCTTTACAGAAGCCTCAAAAGAATCATTGAAGGCATCTCTATAGCATCCACGCAGCAAGACTGACAGCAACCCTCAGCGGAGCCCTCTTAAGGAACCCCTTCAAAAGGAACCTTGCGAGACTAGGCAGCTGCGGCCGCAGCTGATCGGGCAGCAGATTTGGTGGCCAAGGTCTTTTGGGTTGTGGAAGGGTTTGATAGTGTTTATGTTGATTAGGGCTTCGTGGGGTTTGGTACAGTTGCAGAGGGGTGTGTCTTTCTTTGTCACATGTTTGTGCAGGCGGGTTCTGAAATGGGTTGTTCACCAAGTTTCTTCACAAAACCCTGAATTTGTTACGGGTTCCGTCAAGTGCTCTATTGGGGCTTAGAGTTTAGAGTTCGGGGTCCAGGGTGCTCGAAGATTTGGCTTGAAGAGTAGTTTTGGACGAGAGGCAGTTATCAAGAATGTCCTCAACGTGTAAGCCCTAGCGTTATTCTTCTATAGTAGAAGCCAAAAAGTTGGAAACCCGATAGCCTCAATCCTGAAGAGTAATGTATAGGGAATCCCAGCACTATTTGGCCGTACTCCGGTTTCCAACTTTATGGGGTTTACCGTAGCTGCAAGTGCCCCAAGCCCCGTTACCACCAGAAGTCGACTTCCAGATCTCATAGCAATTATAACAGTACATTATGTTAGGGTGCGTTTGAGGAGGGTTTGTGGGTTTCTTTATGGGTTCGGTTAGAGGTCTAGATGAGCTGCCCAGGTAAAAGGCACGATCGAACAGAGTCGCCGGCATATCAGTGCGTAGCAACCCATCCACGCAGCATGCTGCTGTGCCAGCCCTTGCTGTAAATATATGTCGGGGCACAAGCCTTCTGGGACAGTTTGCGGAATCATTGAACTCTTATCTTCCAGTTGTCCTTCAGCGTGCAATGAGTGCGAGTTCGATGTTGGCAGACGAGTCGAAAGCTGACCTGCACACGTTTCTATCGGCTGCAAGAGTGTCCAGAGATTTCGTAGCGGCTCTCGTGATAGCTTGTTAGGACTCCTCCGCCATGCCAGTCAAGAAAACGGCAGGGGAAAAGGTTGCTCAGGCGGCCGCAATTCGCAAGAAAGCTCTCGCTCTCGAGGTTGACGCTCGTTGCGAAAAGATCATGCAGATGATCCGTGGCAATGCTGAGCTTTGCTCCGTGTGCGAATCGGCGCTCCAAGCTGCAGGAGTCGACTTGGAGAAGGCCTACATGAGCGAGCAGCCTGCCAAGAAGAAGCAGCGAAAGGGCGACCTGGAGGGTGACGACATGCTTCCGCGATGTGAGACTCGCTTTGGCGACTTGAATGTGAAGGTGCTTGTCGGGATGATTTGCTCGATGGAGAACATTTTCACCCCACATGCGCTCAATGCACTGAAGGACGGCCCAAAGCGTGCGATGCCGAAAGACAAGGTTCTTCAGGTGCTCGAGTTCTTGACGGATGTTGGTGTCGGAGACTACATCGGCACGGAAGGCCCGCTGAAGAACGTGGACAGCCTGAAGAAGATCCTGTCGGAGCTCAACAACGTGAACGGCCACCGTGGGCAGTCGTTGCGCCTGCCACCCGACTGGAGCCAGTCCGGCATCTATGAGGTCACTTGGGCCGGTGATTCGCTCACGATCCGCCACAAGTTTCTGGACAAGGAAGCTTGCCGCAAACTGCCGGAGGACCAGCAGAAGCTCATCAAGGTGCCTGCGAATGTCACGATCCTCGACAACTTCTCCGCTCGCCGTGCCAGCTTGGTGGAGGAAGGAGGGCTTCTGCGCTACACGGTGGCCAGCTTGTTCAAGGACGTCGTCTCTGACAACCCCCTGGAGAATGCCGCCGCCGTGTACGTGAAAGCCGCTGAGCGAACCCCTTCCAGCAATCCAGCCTTGTTGGATGCACGTGAGACACCCAGATCCAAGAAGCCGGTCGCTGTGGAGACTCCTGTGAAGGTGCCATTTTCGGTGGCGAGGCTCGGATCTCGGACTGCGATGTTTGGTGCTAGCAAGCGTGATGTGGATGGGAATTCGCCCACAGATTCCTCAAAGCCACTGCTCAAGGCAGACGGTGCTTCCGCTTCCTCTTCGCCTCTTTCTTCCAAGACGCCCATGGGACGTTCGGGGTCTTCCGTGGACCTGACGGATGCTGAGAGCTTCGAGGGTGAGAACTTGGCCACGAAGTTTGCCGAGGCAGCGGGGGAGGATGAGCACAAAGCCCGAACCGAGCTTGACTTGGACATTCCTTCCCCGGCTGAGTGAAAGTGACCTGTACGTTTCGGCTCGCTTCCTCACCGAGCTGGCCATGGCAGAGAAGTGCTGTAGCCCGTATCGGTGTCATGATATGTTCCGTGTCCGATTTTATGACTGATTAGCGTGCAAGCATGTGTAGCCAGTCTTACGTAGTGACCAGTTGTCGAGAGTCAGGAGTAGGTTGTTTTGTGGCAGTATGTCAGCTTACCGTGTTTACGCAAGTCTCCGAGCACCAGTTGGACTCTCGATGTAATAACCTCGTGTTTTTCAGTCCGGCATAATTGCGATGCCAAGGGGCATGCTGAAGACTCATGCTGGGCGAGTCCTAGTTCAGCGGTGTAGCGTAGCAACTCGACTCTGGGGCCGACGTTCTGTGAAGAACATCCTGTGTGTGGCCGCTGCTTCAACAAGTCCGGTAGTAGTAGCGGTAGTTGTAGTACTAGGCCGTAGGATCGGAGCGTAGACAGCAAATGTTTGTGAACAAGGCCTTGATCGCACGTGCAGTCGTTGAACGGAAGGCGAAATCATAGGTATCTTCTAGGGTTTGTGAGAGTATGGAACTTAGCTATGTAGTCCGCCGGAAACAATGCTCAGGTCACATGCGCTTGAAGCCTCATGTCCTACCGTTTCTGTGTGTCCGTTTTAGGAATTTTTGATGGAGTGCATAGTTAGGAACTGTGTTCGTGTACGATGTTGTGTGGAAATAGCCAAGGTTGCAATCTTTGCATCGCTGTCAGAAAGTGTAGGCAGACCGGGTCTGAGTGCCAGACCCCCAAGTTTTCAATACCCCAAAGGCTCTAAACCTGAAATACACCTAAACCCGAAACCCATAATCCCAAAAACTCCCCAACTTCCAATGCAATAGGCAGTGGGGTCTATCGGATTTGGGCGTAGAGCGGATCGCTTGATGCGCTTCGTGTTGCAGAGCAACGGTTGACGGCATGGCTTTTGTCGGGCATTTATGCCCAAAGACAACAGTTTTAGAGTGTAGCGGGGGTTTGCAAGAACAGAGCCTAGCTTGCTGACAGAAACAGACGTGGATATCTAAATCGAGTTGCTGGAGCCTCTCGTCTTGAAGTTTTAGCGAGGTTGGTTTCCGGATGTTTATGTGTGTGTAATATAGACCCCTGCCGACCCGAAGCCGAACCGACTAGGTAGCAACCTCCTTCGTTCCACCTCAAAGCCTTGAAGCCTAAACGTGTCAGGTCAAAGGGTTAACGCCCGCACCGTCATGGAACAGACGTAGTTTTAAATTCACCCATGCAAATCACTCGACATGAGCCATGTTACTTCGGTTGCAGCAAGCTGGAAGAAGGAAGGTCTGTATCAGTACAGATAAAAGGTTGGCGATACTTTGTCAATGATTCGTCCGAGTTCGTTTTGCTGGAGCTTCGCGGACCGGCAGAATGTTGCAGCAAGTTGCCCAGTCTCGTTACTTGCACCAGCTAGTGAGAGAAGGCATTTTGCCTGACGGTGAGTGGAAGAACTGCTGGGAAACAGTGGGGCTCGGTGTGAACGATTGCCTCGTCAAATCAGAAAGGGCATCACAGTCCGACAACAAACTGTTGACAGGTTTGCAAATGCCAGGGTTGTGTCGAACGGAGTGGCAGATCATACCTGATGCTTTGCTGGTGCTTTTGGTTCAGTGGTCCTTGGCAGCTGGCAAGAGAAAGCAGCAGTCTGCTTCGAAGGTATTTTTGTGCAGCTTCATTTCTGCAGTTGCGTCTGGGAGCTGGTTGAAGCAGCTTCTTACTCGAGTGCCCACTGCACAAGCATGGAGCTTGTGCCCGCAAGGTTCTGAGAGCAAGCAGTGCCCTCACTTGGAGCAGGGTTTCCGCGCACATCTGCAGGGAGACGATACAACCTTACAGACGGCTTTCGTGGAGTGTTTGCTCAGCCTTTGGGCGTGGGTGGACGAATGTCCTAGCTGCAAGGCCATCTTTCAACAGCTCATTTCCGAAGTGACAGAGCATCTACAATCTCGTGTGAGCACCGTTGCTCATCAGGATGCTCTTGCAGCGAGGCAGTTCGATCCATGTGCTCAAAAGCGCCAACATGTCGACGAGGATGCTGTGAGGCAGAGCAAGCGACAGGCCGTGGAAAGCAATGTCTCCAGAGCTCGCATGAATACATGCCTGGGCTTGGCAAACCCTGAGGCAGCAGCTGCTTGGACGAATCGCGATGCCTGCTTGTACTTGGCTGCATCGTGGCGTGCTTTCGAGCAAGTGAAAAAGGGCGATGCTGTGGTTGGCATGTGCTTGGATGCGAAGCGCCTTGGCAATCCCGCGGAGGACCTGCTAGCTGGTGTGGTGCAGATTGGCTCAGTCGCAGCATGGATTCCCCCACAGGCAACAGGGTATGAAAGATGTTGTGCATGGGTTGAGGATGCAGTTCTTTTTCCAGGTTTGTGCCGCACGACACTCCGTAGTTGCATTCTAAGACTGCGTCGGCGAAGTATTAGATTTTTTGGGTCGGTATAAGACTAGATGTTTTCTTTAGTTGTTATGTTGACTTCTAGGTCTTATACTTAGTGCTGGGGTATAAGACCTACGGTTGCGGTATTAGACATATGCGTGTTGGTATTAGATGTGTTGTGTTGTTGTTTCGTTTTCTCGTGTTCAAAGCAAAAATTATTAGCAAGAGAGTTTTTGCAACTTGAACATGGAAGGAAGCTCTCATACTGAAAACCTGTTGCTAACAGGTCTTGCCAGACACAACGTCAGTGGTGCCGAAGCACAGCGGCAAACAATCGGACTTGAATGCCGCCCTTCAAGCTTTCGTGGAGAGGGAAGCAGCTCGAGCTTCGCAGGATGAGGAGGCTGAGCAAGCGTTGCGTCCCAAGCGAGCTGCCAACATGCATTTTTTGTTGGCCATGGATCATGGCTTGGAGGCCAGCACAGGGCACACTTTGAAAGACTTTTTGCCACTCAGAAGGCCCGAAAGGCTGAAGGAGCATGAAGAGAGACAGCTCGTGAAGATGCCAACTCCGGATGGTGAAACATCCAAACGTGTTGTGATTCGCAACAAGACAACTGGCAAACGGGTCCTGGAATGCCCAAAAGATCTCAACAGCGAGGGACTCGCGATGTCCAGGCCCAGCCTTGTGTGCACTATCGATCAAGGCTCGGTGGGTTGGCCAGCGCTGCAGATGCTCTTCCAAAGCTGCGGAATCGCGGGTTTCTATGCCCACGATCCATGGCACCGTGTTTGGAATGATCTGAAAGCTGGATGCGTCGCGGCGGGCTTCTGGAGCATTGTGCGGCAATGCACTTTGGTGATGAACGTTCGCAGCGGCCCGTTCGAAGGAGCTGCTTTTCATGGCCAGCTCAAAGAATCTTTAGCACACATGCGAAGCCTGGACATGTCCAACAACATCTGGTTCTTGTCCTGTTATGAAAGCATTTGCAAAGAATGGGGTCTTCAGGCGGACATCGCATTTGGTGACTCCGAGCACATGCTACATGTGCTGGAAATGGTGCTGGCGAGCAAGGCTCTCCAGAGCAAAGGGTCGACAGTCAAATGGGCACGTTGGGCTTCTTTCTTTGACTGCGGGCAAGATTTCCGGCATTCTTGGGCAGCACACCTTTGCATCATGCTTCATCATGGTTGGCTGGCAGGGTGGTGGGACTCCTTAAGCGATGCTCCTGTGGGTGGTTCTTCCCACGACGACTTCGGAGTTCAGGGCGTGGTGGCGCTCAGCAAAGCTGCTGGCTCTTCTTCGGGCTCCAGCAGCAGAAGTGTGAAGCACTCCAATGATCAAATCCGCTTGCTGCGAGGCCAGTGCCGCAATGGCTTGGAACTGTCGACCCTCATCATGGCCAACGATGCTACCAGGCGCATGTTCAACATGCTGCTCGAGATTTGTGACCCGATCCGCGCCCGCATGGGGAAGGACATGAAGACGATGGAAAAAGGCCCGACTGAGCAGCTGCAAGTGCTGTTGCAGTGGAGCACGGGCACGAAGTACAACATTTGTTTCCGCGATGTTTTTGTGAAGTTGTCCGATGTGGATGCCTTAGACTGGATGGGATTTGAGCAGCACTGCGTCGATGAGGATGAGACTGCAGACGAATCCCTTGTGCTTGAGCAGGACGAGATGGCATCCAGGGCATTGCTGCTGGCAAGAGAAGTCGTCGCGGCCAGAGCCTTCAGCATGATGGAATACACAGATGCCCTGCCCATGCTCCTTGTGTCTTTGCTGCAAGATTCTGGCGATGCGGTCTCTGTTGCTTTGACAAGGTTGAAGCAAGTCTGGGAAGCATTGCTTGATGCAGAAGATCGATGCCGAGAGGATACATTTTTTCGCAGCTTCCTAGATTCACTTGCTTGGCCCAACCTGGTGACAGTGAGAAGCGTCATGACAACACTTGTGGAGAACGATTGGGCGCTTTCTGCCCAGTTGAAGCAACAGTTGACGAAACTGTTCTCTGCAATGGCTCACACAAAGCTTGTAGAGGAAGCCTTCAACAAGTTGACGGACATGGAGCGTCACACCAAGTCTGGCAGCACAGGCAAAGTAGCTATGTGGCAGGAACTTGCAGAGTGCAAGTTGCTGACGAGTCAGGGTTACAGCCATCCCGAGGTTCCTCCAGGCTTGCAAGCTCCCAAATCCCTCCCGCGGAAAGTTTTCTCCCCTCCGCAGATGGAAGCGTTCAGCTTGGGCAAAGATGCATTGTTGGAGCTGCAGTGTGAAGATACGTGGGTCAGCTTGTCCCCGCAGGGCCATTCTTTGATCGGATTGGCTTCTAAAGCCCTTGTCTTGTGCGTTGGCCAGCCGCAGAAGCTCAAAACGTGTTTTCTGTCTCTGCTTGCACAGCCTGGCACTGTGATCTGGCATGCCGATCAACCAGAGCGGGTAATTTGGGTGCTCAAGGCCACAGCTTGGGGCGTCCTTGGCTGGCCGATTCAAACTTGCAAGTTCAAAGGGCCTTCACGCAAGATGCTGCACTTCGTCACCTTGAGCATCGAGGACAAGGCTGCTGTGCAGACAGTTCTAATCCACAGTCTCAACAACTGGCGTGTCGGCGTTGTTTCAGTGCGCAGCCCCTTGAACCTTTCACAGAGGAAAGTGAAGGACCAGAAGCTCAAAGGCATCGTGTTGGAGTTCCAAGAGACCATGCCCGCCACTTTACTGGAGCATGCAGCCTCGTGTGGTTTCAGGGGCGTCACGCTGGTCTACCTGCAGAAGCTCTTCACTTCGCTGAAAGTCGCTTACACTGGAGCCAAGCCCACCACAGTCAAAGGCGTGTCGCTTGCACTGATGAAACACATTTTCCCAGCTGGATCTGACGACGATTTTGCAAAGATGTTGGCAAGAAGAGATGCCAGTGAAATGACGGAGCTTCCATGTCTGATACGCGACGAGCACAACCTGAACCTCGCAGAAGACTTCCTCGAACCGGAAGAGGTGCAACAGTGTCGAAAGCAGCTGCAGAAGCGCGCCGTGCAGAAGCCGGCGCATGCAGAGGGCGGCTCTGCAGCTCCACCTGCTTCCCACTCCGCCGCTGGCAGCCCTTCCGAAGCGGGTGCAGCTGCGGCCTCCACCAACTCGGGCTCAGTGAAAGAACCTTTGAAGATCAACTGGGCGAAGATCCAGTTGGCAGAAGTGCGCATACATGTGCCGAAAGCTCCGGGGGTGAGAATCAACCAAGAGCTGAAATTGGCAAACAGATGGAAAGCTCATTATCCTAGGGAGAAGTACCCCAGGTGGTTCAGCCTCGTGTATAGCGATGCTGCTTCGGAGAAGCAGTCGGTCCGGGCATGCCTGCAGTTCTTGTGGCAAGTCCACGAAGAAGAAACTGGGCAGAAATGCCCTTTCGATCTCGAAGCGGTAGTTTGACAAGTGCACTTGCTCCAAGATTCACAAATGTCAGCGTCGCCCACCTGTGCGCCGAGTGTCTCCACGAAGTGCTTTGCCAGCCTCCGCTGTAGCCTTTTGGTGCATTTAGGAAGGCTCTCAACAGAAGCAAGCAGGTCCTGGCCAGAGTCGTGTTGCGACAGTTGTTGTACTCAAGCTTCTGCAACTGCAACGTCTTTCGACAAACCTGTAGCATCTTCTGACAGATGCGGCTTTCTTTACGAGGTAGTTTGCCGTTCAACAGTCAGGCCCTTGCAGCTCCCGACTTTTCAGCTGTATCTTTGCAGTGTAAGCAGCAATTTAGATTTACTGCACTGGTGTAGTGTTTCAAGAGATGTACCTACATCATTAAACCAGTAGGACAACTAGAGATCGTTCACACGAGCAGCTGGCCTGTAGTCTAGCTACGTCGTCAGAGACCGTGCACTTGATCATGTAATTGTTCAGTCATGTCGTGAGGCAGTCTTGTCACCTTTCACTTGCACGTAAGCTAGCCAGATGAAGTCGAAAGCAGAAGCCTCATAGTTCTTAGCATGCCATAGGTTTTGTCTTCGTGTCGTGCAAGCAGTTGAATCAACACGGCGGCGTTCATTCCCTCATGGTATTTCGGTGTAATGCGTTGGTAGGCCGTCGAAGGGTCAGTTTAGGTAAGATTGCATCGTTTTCCTTCGCATCCAGGAAGCAGTGAGTTATTGGCCACAGCACCCTCAGCATAAAGTACGCTTATGATTTGTATCAAGATCAGAGTTCGAGGAAGAATCCCCACAGCTTTCTACCGAAGCTTCCTCAGAATGGGGTCTGGTACGGCTGATGGACTGAATCCCGCATTACCCATAAGAAGGAATATACCATAATTCCCATAGTTTAGGATCCTTAAGGTCATGCAGGATTTTGTCCATCAACAGTAGGAACCAAGATGGGTAGAAAACGATTGCAGTGCTAACAGACAGTGATGGGCCAGGAGATGTGGGAGGAGGTGAAAATGATCACAAGCCGTCTTATTGCGCTTGTTGAGGGATCCCATTCTGTTGCAGATACATGGGTTTCTCCAAGAGTGTCCTACATATACTGCAAGCGATACTCCACAAGAGCACCGGCGGCCTTGTCCAAAATCAACCATAAGCCGTCTGAAAGGCTAAACCCCGAAATCCTAAACCGTAAGCCCTGAACCCCTAAAGCCTAAAGTTCTAGACGCCAAACCCCTAAACCCGAAACCCTAGGCTCCCGAGGCTCTAAGCCCCCAAACTCTCAGCCCTAAACCCCTAAACCCCTACACCCTAAACCCCTGAACCCGAAACCCTAGACCCCTGAAGCTTTAAGTTCCTAAACCCTAAACCCTAATTCCTACACCCTATCCCCTAAGCCCTTTGTCTTTGGAAGGCCTGGGGCCCTCGCGAGCGGTGGAGCGATGGATCACCCTCGGAAAAAGACGATCCCAGAAAGCCCGGTCCTACGGTTGATGATAAAAATCCTGCATTACCCCTAATAAGGAATGTACCATAATTCCCATAGTTTAGGGTCCTCAAGGTAATGCAGGTTTTATATCATCAACAGTAGTAGTAGAGTAGGTGACCTTTTTATAGGGTTTATGGGGTTTAGAGGGTTTAGGATTATTAGTTACCTATACCTAGGAGTAGAGTAGGTAACCTTTAACCTCTTTTGGGTTGTATAGTCCCTAAAAAATCCCTATATGCCCAAAAAGGTTGACCTTTAGTCCCCCCATGATACCCGACAAGTAGGCGGTACTCCGTAACTACGGTTGATGATATAAATCCTGCATTACCTTAAGGACCCTAAACTATGGGAATTATGGTACATTCCTTATAATGGGTAGTGCAGGGTTCATATCATCAACAGTAGGAAGCCCAGGACTTCTTAGCTAAGGGAGATGCCTTAAAGGCTTTAGGGTTTAGGGGTGAAGTAACCCAGGCAGCCCAACACTAGTTAACTACAGAAACCATCAATCCTGACAGATGGAGAAAGATGAGGAGCTTCGCAGCGTAGAAGAGGAGTAGTTCAAGAGGTGAGCCCGACACATCGCATCTCACAGCTCAGATGCTCAGGAGGGCTCCGTGTCCAGCGCGGCAGAGAGCCGCGTGCAGCGAGCTAAGGCACAACAGGACTCAGACTGGTGCCTCTCATGCCGTTTTCAAGCATTGAAAGCCACGATATCCCAGGCGCTTTACGATCTCAGGGGTGGACGTGCGGCCATTCCTCCCAAAAGTCGGACCCGCAGAACATTGGCCAAGCCTCTCCGATCTGTCAAAGTGCAGATCCGAGGTGCTCCCTACTTCCGAAATGTACCTGAATTCATAGGGGCCTTGATATTTTGACTTGAGGGAGTATACAAGCCGAAATAATTTACGGTCCCTTGCTATAGCCCTACTTTTAAGGAGTCCCAAACCCTATTCAAATGGGTCAGCCCTTGCATTATGTTCCTTTGTTCAGGGGCCCTCTGGGAAGTCCCTGGGGGATTCAGGATACTTTTGCTCGGAGAATTTGGTGTATTGGGCATTGGGTTTAGGGCTTTCAGGGTTTAGGGTTTAGAGCTCATGATGTTGAGGGATGCAGGAGAATTCTAGGGAGAGGAGGATCAGATGTGGTGATACGCAGGGTTCAGAGATGGAACATTGTTGAAACGAAGAACCTGATGATGGTGGTGATGATGGAGATACCCGAAGCCCTGAACACTGTTGGCTAAAAACCATGGACCCATCAACCTTAATCCCTGAGTCCTAAGCCCTAAACCCCAACCGACAAGCTATGCAAATCGAAGGTCGACGTTTCTGAGCACAAGACCATAGGACCCCAATAGAGTGTACGGAAGAATTGGGAGTACGATTCCGTCATGTCCCAGATATTGACTGCGGTACAGCATGCCGAAAATCAAAGTCTGAGAGTCTAATGATTGGGGCTTCATGATGCAAGCATACACCCAGAGATCCAATACCCGTTAATTAAAGAATATACCGTAAACTACAGGGAGCTTAGTATTATGATCTGAGGTATATTCCTTAATTAAGGCGTATTGGGATCTCAAGGCAAGGAGCCTTAGACTTCAGGGTTTCAGGGGGTAGTAGGCTTTCAGGGTTTGAGTACTTCCGGCTTAATGTAGGAACCTGATTAAGAAACCTTGGGCCTTTGCTAGGGTTGCTTATATGAATCCCACTGTTTTGGGGTTATAGGCCCAGTGTTTCTTAATCAGGTTCCTTCATTAGGGGTTTGGGGTTCAGGGTTGCGGACTTTGGCTTTTGCATACGGAGGCTGCAGGATTTCACGTGAGTTGTAGTTTAACGATTTATTGTTTCAGATGTTGTCTATCAGACTGCTTGCTGTGGGGCTCATGAGAAGCCGGCGCGTTCTCAAATCTGGCTCAGGTGCTCCATAAATTGCTGAGCCCAATCAGCTCTTCAGCTGAAGCCCTCAAGCATGTATCTAGGCTCCAAGAAAAGGACTGCAATCTGGCATGTCGACCTACCCCCCTTCCAAAAAAGCCTGAATCGTTCTATGCCCCCAAACCTTGAGACATTGAACCCTCAACCTTAAACACCATCAAGTACGAACGGCGCGATAGCTCAGTTCACGCGGTTTACGAGTTTACAGGGTTGAGCTTAACCTTCACTCGTCCACCGGGCACCGCGTTTCGACGAGCCGCTGACCCCTCAGACGAAATTGTTAACAAAGAGCTGGTCTTGACAGTAGACAACAACGGAACAGACGACGATAATAATGATTACAATACCAGAAAGTTTATCCTAACCTCCGTCGTAATAATCTAGCAGCATAAGCAACAGGAAGCCCCCAAAGTGCGCAAGCCTTGGGATCATGGGAAACTGCTTACCGCAGTCTCTCCCTTTGCGCGACAGCGTCAGGAGCCCTTTTTTCCAAGGATTTAGGGTGTAAGATTTAGAGTGTTATAGGGTGTGGGGTAAGGTGGGTTTAGGAGGAGGGTGTAGGGTTTGGCGTTCATTGATGGTTGAGGATCTAGCGCCCTGGCTGATTCTGTGCTTTTAGGCATAAGCCTAGGCTGGTGCTCGTAGTCGGGGTCATTGACATGGAAGTTAGGGTATAGGGTGGAGGGTATTTAGGGTAAAGCACGGATCCAGGGTTCGGTTTGTTGTTTTAATAATTTTGGGCTCAACGGCGTTCGAGAATTGGGCTTGCGTGTGTGGAGAGTTTGCGATTAGTTGCTTGGGGTGAACATGTAGAGTTTCACAGCTATGCCGTCGGGTTGAGGGCTCAGAGGGTTTGTTTGGGGCACGTCCAGGCGTAGTATTTTAAAGGTTTTCGATCTCCAATAATATCACTGTTCGGTTTTAGGGTTTCAGTCCCGCTTAGTTCCCTTTACTTCCCTCGACCTTTGTTGTTTTTGTGGCTTGTGGCCTCGGGGTTCAATGACTGTGTACGTTCGGTGGCACGTGCAGCATGTAGATTGCATGCTTCAGGCTGATGGTTTGCAGAGCTACCGGTACTTAGCGAGATGTTGATGTCATTCCACCTCAGGCACTGTCGCTGCTATTTCCAGCCCCCGTGTTTGCTTGATTGATGTCCCAGGCTTTGTTCCGAGGCTTCGGCCATGTCGTGTAAGGGTTTTCTTGGTGTTCAGATCCAGGTGTCCGCCGCGGTACGAACCAGTTCGGACCAACACATTGAAGGTTTCTGTGTTGGGTATAGCAAGTCGTGCAGCAGTCGTTGTAGTAGTAGTGGTCGTCGTAATCGTAGTCGTCATCGTAGTCGTAATCATCGTCGTTGTAGTCGTGATAGCGGTTGTCGCAGTAGAAATAGAAGTAGACGTAGTAGAAGTAGTCGTAGTCGCAGTCGTAGTAGAAGCAGTGGCAGTAGCAGTAGCAGGAGCAGGAGCAGGAGCAGGAGCAGCAGCAGCAGCAGCAGCAGCAGGAGCAGGAGCAGGAGCAGCAACAGCAGTAGTGGTAGCAGCAGTAGTAGTTTATGTAAGAGTAGCAGTAGGAGAAGCAGCAGCAGCAGCACTAGTCGTCGTCATCGGAAACGCCGTACCTGTGTCGTCCAAAGCCGGATCGGTTTTTGACCCTTTCTAAAATGTGCGGAACAGGCAGATCCCGGGCAGAAGGGGCTTAAGTTAGCGTAGGTGTGTTGAAGTCAGCCTTGCAAGTAAGCATCCAATGATGGTTTCAGAGTTTCAGGCAGTACTGAGTAGTAAACAGCCCTAAAGTCCGTACATTCCCGCAGCGGCTGGAAACCGAAATCGTAAAACTGCACCAAAACACAGAAAAAGACGCAAGACCTGCGTAAAGCCAAGACCAAAGCCATAAATTACGAAGGGATCCCGAGTCTGCAAGGAGCTTAAAGTCTAAAAATACATCGTAGAACGGCCAACAGCATGCAATTATGCGTGTTGTCTCCAAAAAACCAAGCCGGGGGGACCATCAATCATCAGAAGCCCCACACGGCAAAAGCCATACACAAGTGAACAGTAGGAAAGCCGTAGAAGGGCGTATCAAGACGTAGAAAGTAGACCGATGCAGAATACCAGAGTCGAGAAGGCTGTCAGGGCAAAAACACCGAAAAAAAACACAAGGACATAAGCAAACACTTCCCGAACGTGGAACATTTAAAAAAGTAGGAGCGTGCATCGGGATGCCCCGGGTAGTGGTAGTAACCACTCCCGCCTCCATCGTGTACCGCATTTCCACCGCCATGGTACCGGCAGTTACTTCTGGATCACCTGCAACATTAGCAACGAACGTCATACATCGACAACAGCCGAGATGAGAAGGCCTCCGTCGTCGGCCAAACGTATCAGCACGTGGTTCAGTCAGTTTGCACCACTTTTCCTGGACATTCATCGGTGCAAGGCTATGAAAAGCTCGAAGCCCGATGAATTCACTAACTAAACTCCTTCTCGACCTTGGAAATTGGAACTTGATGTGTGCAATGCCGTTCGTCCTCAATCCTCAATTCCATCACAGTTCATCTGAAGAGGAGCACGATCCTCGTGGACCACAAGCCTGCCAAGTTGGAATTGCTTTCCACTCGGGACTGGGACGCAGTCGTGGATGTCGTCGCAAAGGCCAGCAGCTCGTTTTGAGCTCTCTGCGGAGAGCTGGGACCCAGACAGCCCGGTTCTCTTTCGTTAATATAAGCGTATGGATGAGGCTTGTCTGAGATGTTGCCAACAGGCCCAGTGTGATGCACTCTTGAAAGATAGGCTCTACCTTAACCCCGAAGCTACCGATCTGATGTAGATCACGGGAGTCACATCAAGGAACCCTAAAAATTGCAGGTTGCTTAGGAGCCCTAAAGCCTAACCCCTAAACCCTAAACCATCCTGAACCCTAGAAAGGATAGTCCTAGCCTTGAACTTGAACCCTCAAACGTAAAGCCACACGAGCTCCAAACCCCGTGCAATCGGAGCCAGGATATAGCTGAGGGTTCGGCGTGTAGGGCTTAGGGTTTAGGGTTTATGGACTTCATACTAATTGGTCTAGCTTGCTCTTGGAGTGTCTGGATTTGATTGTATGCTCTTTTGGAATCTTACTTGCTGCACATGACTATCAAGGGCTGCGAGGTTTCATGTAGCCTGTGTATCCCGCGTGATGTGGAATTTCAATGCAGGGACGCATGTCGGGCATTTAGCTCGAAACAACAGTAAACCCAAACCCCAAAACCCTACTGCAGCATCTTTGTTGAAGCACTTGCTGCCATGCTCAAGGGATTCTCTGACCCTTATCCCCGAAACCCTAAACTCTGAATCACCCTGCCCCTGAATCCTGAACAATATCCACTAAGCTCCCAAGCCCAAACCGAGGATTTGGGTAGTGGGGGTATGACAAATACCATCATGGTGATGATGAGCTTCTTATGGTTGGAAATGCATAAGTATACTAAATTTCAGAAAGAGCTATGTTTCCATGCCTTCCTATCAAAGTTTCCTCATACACAATACCTGAGCCCTAAACCCCTCAAGCCTAAATCCGAAACCGTTCTAATCATTTAAGCCTCAGACCTAAATCCGCAACCCCAAACCCCTAACCCCTCATAACCCTAAGCCCCTAAACCCTGAACACTAAACAACTAAGCCCTAAGCCCAAAACCCATAAAACCTAAACACTAAACAACTAAGCCCTAAACCCAAACCCCACAAAGCTTAAGAGGCCATGTCTGGAACGGAGACCTCGGCGGCCGATCCGCTCTTCGACTACGTCCTGGGCCCCAGCCTCGCAGACAAGAGCGATCCGAGGAGGAGAGGATTTAGGGCTTAGGGTTGGGATTTAGGGTTTGGGGTTCTTAGGGTTTAGGGTTTCTGGGTTTTAGGGTTTGGGGTGTTTAGGGTTTAGGGTTGGGGTTTTTGGGGCGTTTAGTGTAGGGTTTACAGTTAGAGTCTAGGGTTTCTCGGGTTTGATCCGAGGAGGAGAGGATTTAGAGCAGGGTTTGGGTTTACGGTTTGTGGTTTTTGGGGTTTAGGGTTTAGGGTTGGCGGTTTTTTGGGTTTGGGGTTTGTGGTTTGTAGGGTTGGGGCTTTTAAGGTTTAGGGTTTTGGTTTAGGGTTTATGGTTTTGGGGGTTTTAGGGTTGGGGTTTAGGGTTTGTGGCTTTTAGGGTTTTAGGGTTTTTGATGTTCAGGGTTTAGGGTTTTTAGGGTTTAGGGTTTGTGTTTTTTTCGGGTTTAGGTTTAGGGTTTAGGGGGTTTAGGGTTTGTGGCTTTTAGGGTTTAGGGTTTAGGGTTGGGTTTTTTAGGGTATAGGGTTTAGGGATTTAGGAGGAGAGAGTAGAGCAGTTTCCGGTCTAGACTTTTCAGCTCAAAGTTACTTGTGTAGGGTTTTTGCTATACTTACTATACTCGGTTTTAGTATACTATGGTATCTATCATACAACTATTACACAAGTGGCCAGGGTTCAAACCCTCAAGGCCCTCAATTCTTAAACGCTGACCTTCAGCCTACGACACCTCGGCAAGGATGGATTTCCTCCGATTCCTCGCTACTGGCATACTTGAAGAGGACAAGGGAGCCTATGCGTGGATTGAGGAGTCAGGGTCAGGTTAGGGGTCCTCATAAATAACATGAAAATTCTTAACTAAGCCATACCTGCGCGATTATGGTAGGCACTTTGATGCAGTTCTTGTACCAACTCATCCGACCTCGAGCATTGCTCGATTTGAGTTTAGAGGTCAGTTCTTCGTTGTCAAGGTTCCGAGTGCACTTCCGTTCAGCCTCTGCTCTCGGCAACAGGGCAATGCAAGCCCTCCAGAATCCGCTATCCCTTTTTGATTTGAGTGGTTCTCTAAATTGAGATCCATCTCAGGGTCCTTTGTACGTGGGTGCCGTACTACTTCGGGGAAGCTACTAAAGAGATCCGAATTTAGAGAACCAGCCATATGGGGACACTAGGGTTTTTATGAGCTATACCCAGCAAATAATGGTGCATAACCTACTATTCTGTAGGGTTTGGGGCTACAAGAGGGCACAAAACCCTCAAACCCGAAGCCCATCATGATTCATCGAAACCCCTGTACCAACCGTCAAGCTTCTAGCAAGGTCTATGGCCTACGTCCTAGTTTGAACTAACGCCATGCCCGGGCTTTCTAGGCTTCCTATTTAGAAGGGTTGCCACAGGGGTTCAGGGTTTAGGGACAGTGTAAGGGTTCCGAAAAGGGTTATGCAGTCATCTACCCTGAGTCCTTGCTCAGGTTCCCGGAGGCCTAGACTCTAAACTCGAAGACTTTTCTTTTGGGGGTTCAGGGGTTGAGGTTAGGCGCTTAAGGCTTGGGATCTGAACTTGGGGTTGAGGGCTTTTGGTGTTTGGGGAAACCTTGTGACGCAAGATCACCCAAACCGACAGGACTGGCGCTACTGCCCATCCAGTTTGGGCATCGTTGGCCTTGTCGAGGGACGACTGGGTGCGTGCTGCGTAGTGCGACGTTATGAGCCTCTCAGCTGGGTCTTCACGGATTGGGTCTTCGGTTGAGGGGCTGTTGGGTTGGGGATTAGGGTTGAGGGCTTTAGGGCATGACCTAAACTTACTCCGTGCTTTCAAGAAAAAATGAGTCGCGGTGCAGGGCTCGGCAGATACCGGCAAAAACTAATGCGACCTGACATGCACAAGGAGGAGTACTGTTTTAGCAGCCTGTTCCGAATGATCACCAACCAAAACCCTAAGTGTTAAACTCCGAAACCTACAAGCCTAAATGCTATAATGAACCCTAAATCCTACAACCGAGCCCTTATAGGCCCTAAGCCCCATGCCTATACCCTAAATCCTAGAAATCTTCTCGCCGTGGGCCTTATAAGCCCCCTAAGCCTCTAAAACCCCGACCCTAAACATTGAACCCCGAGCCGTGAACCCTGTACACCTTCTACTGAAACGCAAGGAAACAACTTAACGCAAGCCTGGACCCTATAAACCCTATAATTAAACCCCCCTTGAAAACGGAAAACAATTGAACCTAAGGCATCTAAACCCCAAACCCTTAAAAAAATAAAATCCTTAAACCAAAGAGCCCAAGGCATGGCTACACCACGGAGCCGCGAAGCTGGGGAGAGAGGCTTCGCGAGAAACTGCTGCCCTTCTGGTCCCTGCTGCGGTGCAACAGGTGGGTTTAGGGTTTAGGGTTTTTGGGGGGTGTAGGGTTTAGGGTGTTAGGGAGCGTCTTAACAACGAAATGCTTTTCGAAGTGGTAGATCGAACTCTTCCAGAGTCAAAGCAGGGATTCAGGGTTTTCTCGCAAAGTCCAACTGGGCCCTGGCTGACCTACCGTTTTTAGGCATGTGTGCTTCGTTTAGGTGATGTCAAACGCTAAGAACAGGCTGCAGAGTCCACTCACACCCCTGAGGTCGCCGCGGGCAGAGAAACCTTGGGTCATTACTAGGGTTCCTTATCTGAATCCTTATATATTGGGGGTTATAGGGCCACGGGTATCTTAATCAGGTTCCTACGTCAGGGCAAATACTACTATTTGCTTAAGAACCCCCCAAAAAATAAAAATAATAATCCCTATATTACCCCCATAAGGAATATATGTTTTATTTTTTGGGGGTTCTTAAGCAAATAGTAGAATATGCAGTTCTGAAATGGTCTGAACCTGGAGATCCAAAACCCTGCCGTTTCAAGGGTTCTACCCTCTACTTCAGGGGGTCATAACCTGCTGTTTTGTACTTGGAGGTTCATGGGTAGTTATAAGTGGAGCTATAAGTAGGGTGACTATAATTATCAGCCATATTAGGGGACTTATTTCTCCAATTATTTCTACCCATGAACCTCCAAGTAGGGTTTGGGGGACGCAAGAATGTTGTAGTTTTGCATCGCAGCTTGCGTAGGAGTTTGTATGGTCGTGTACAGTCATCATGTTGTGTACTATATACCGCTGACTATTGTGCCCAAGCCCTCTGAGTAAAAGGTTAGCGCGACCGCTCATGGCTTAACGGTTTTGGTGTATTCTATAGGTTATCAGCCGTATTCGCTGACTTTGTCTCCGTGGTATTCTTACACTGGTATTCACACTGGTACATGAGTACTTCGCCCTCTCTGCTCACTACTGAGAAGGGAGAAACAACCGAAGTATCATCGGACGAGATGGACGACGAAACAAGAGATCGACTGCTTGATGAACAACTTACAGCAGCTGGCGCGGGCCCTACGGCACCGAGCTCAGGATCCCAAGCACTTGATAGGATCTTCGGTCCAGTGGGTCCTACCCTATCTCCATTTGTCTCAAATCCAACGGTCGACATCTCAAACGTGCAGTATACCTTGTACAATGTTGTGAACCAGGGTGAAACAGCCGAACAACAAAGAATGGCAATAGAGCGAACGGAGGCAGATGCTGAAAGAAGACACGCAAGCATTCTGAACCAACAATCGCATGATAATCTTGTGAGAATGGCTGGCATGGCTGAACAGGCCGAGCGCCTTCATGAGGTGAAGATGGCAGAATGCGAAGCACAGTTTGCGGAATTTGAGTTCAACGCATCCCAAAGGGAAAAGTTTTTGTTGAACGAAGTTGCAACATGCAGGAATGAAATGAACATTCTGGAATCAATTTTCCAACAACGACATCAGTCGGAAATCGCTAAGCTCAGAACCACTCTGATTGCTGAGAGCGAACGCAACAAAGCACAACATCTTGATTTTCTTGGAATCCGATTCAAACAAGTTCTTGAAGAAACCGAAGCGAGTATGGAACGGCGTTTCATTACTGAAATCGCTGAAATGAGTGCACAAAACGACAGACTGCAGGATGAACTGGCTGCCGCAGAACGAGCCCTAAGAATGGAAGCCAATGCGGACGAAGCGGGCAAACAATATGCCACGCCGAAGCCAGGACCTAATCCTGCTGTCCCGTTCTCAAATCCATTTGAGATTCCCGAGAACATGAAGGACATCTTCGGAAGAACGCCGCAAGCTCAGGAACCTCCGCAAGGAACTTCTGTACCACCTGGGTTTGAGAACAGAGAGCCACAAAAGGAAAAGTCTCCTAAAGCTGCCCAAACGGGTAAGCCGGCGACTGTTGATCCAGACGGGGTTCCACATGTTGATTTCGGAGCTGAGGCGCTGATTAGGGCAGCACGCTTGCTTACCCCTAAGACCGAAGATGAAGAGGGCAAACCAAAGGTGAAAGAAGCCGAAAGTATCAAGCTTCCCGATTACCCTAATCCAGAGACCTACCGATCGTGGCGAATCTCGGTCCGCGAGATTGTGCGGGCTGCGAGCGATCGCCCGGATGAGGCATTTCGCTGGGTGCAGGAAGTATATGATAAAGAGGCTACCCTCAAGTCCTTACATGACACTGGGAAATTCTTAACATTGGACACGAAGTTGTTGGCTGCACTTACCAGAGTCGCTAGAGGAGAGATTTCAAGGCAAGTCCTAAATTTCAAAGAAACAGAGGCCACAGGAGGACGCGCCGTCAGGGGACGACAAGTATTGTGGATGTTTCATCAACACTTTAAGACTAATGAAGAAGTCGGAAGCCTCTATAGCGTAGAAGACCTTTTAAAAGTGAAGTTGGTTGGGGACGACTTGGCTACCTTCCTTTACAACTTCGAGTCGGTGATTGCTGGAATGAGTCATGTTCCGGATGAAGTTACCTTGAGGGACATTTTGCTGAGGGAAATTCGGAAATCCCACCACATCAAGTACGATCTTCAGCTGTACGACAGGGCAAAGGAAGGAAACCCCGTACACACATGAATTCCTTGTCAATGCCATTAGGGAGCATCTAACTAGAGAACGGATGCGTAAGAACCGTGACCGCATCGCTAAGTCGCATGGCGATAGATACGGGGCCCCAGCGTACGGATCTGAACGTCGCCCCTCTTCGCGAGGAGGCCGTGGAAGAAGCATGTCCCGAAGTAGCTCAAAATCCAGAACAAGCAGCAAAGGATCGAGCCAACGAACACCGCCTAGATCTCAGAGTCCCAAAACACAACAGGTTTGTTACGACTTCCAGAAAGGAAAATGCACAAGAGGCGACAAGTGTAAGTTTCTCCACAAACCAAAGTCAAGATCCCCAAGTCCTCATCGAACGCCTCAAAAGAAGATCAACGCGATTTGCACCTTTTGGAAGAAAGGCAAGTGCAACAAAGGCAAAGACTGTAGGTTCCTGCATCAAGATAAGCCCAATCCAACTGACGCCGCTCCTACCGAGCAGGCCGCCCCTGCGAAGAACGATGAAAAGCCTAGGAGCCCGACCCCGGATCCTAAAGCAAAGAAGGAAAAGAAACACAGGGGCAGGTCCAAGAGCAAGGAAAAGTCTGGCGGACGCACGGCAGCTTGTTGCATTTCGTATGCGCTGGCAGCTGTGCCCAATGGGCAAGGCGTTAAGGGTGATGCTTCAGGAACGTTCAAGAAATTAAGGTTCAAGGAGAAGCCAAGCATTCGGGAGATTCCATTGGATGGTAAGGGTAAGAAGCATAGGACCAAACCGCGAACTTTCGAAGTTTGTTACTTGGATGCTGAAAGCTGCCCAAAGCCTCCAGTTCAGGACCTAAGCACGGCCATAAGAACAGCGAACGAGCTTGCCAGGATCATGTCCTGTATGCTCAATGGGATTGAAAGCCACTGTGAGTACGAGTGCACAGATGACTGCGAAGAGGGTGAGATCCCAGTTGCAGTGTTGAAGTGCGAGCTGTGTTCTAGCGTGGAAAGAACAGCATGCTCTAGCTTTAATGCGGGATTAGAATTCCTCGCCGATACTGGCAGTGAAGAAGATCTGATCAGTAGGCACGATCACTCTATCTACTATCCCGAGGCTCCCATCGAAAACGCTAGTAGGCCGGTCAACTTGATTACAGCTAATGGTCCAGTTCAGGGAATCAAGTCAACCAACATCCCGATGCCTGAACTGAAGCAAAACATTGAGTGCTATCTACTGGAAAGCACGCCACCGGTTTGTTCTGTTGGGAGAAGATGCATGGACGATGGATATGATTTCCATTGGCCTGCGGGCAAGGTTCCATACTTCATAGCTCCCGATGGTAAAGTCATCAAGTGTAAGATGAAGGGTAGAGTCCCAGTGATCTCAAATGATGACTCGGTAGCGAGCCCAGCAAGTGCTGATGATTCCCAGAAATCTGCTGGAACTCAGGTGTTTAACGCCGGTACAGTCAAGGTTGAACTGGCGGCACCTGCGGAGGACGAGTCTTCGGGTTTCCAGTAGAAAGCCGTCCGAGAGGACCGGCCGGGGATGAAAGAGTCGTTCATAGCGACTCCGAGATAGAAGAAGCAATCAATGCTGCACCACCAATTGCAATCAAGCCTAAAGATTTAGCCAAGCCAGGTTGGATCACTAGCAGTGAAATTGCCGCATCAAAGATCATTATTGGTCATCGGCCAAAGGCTTTGCGAGTACCTGCACCTCGTCATCCAAGGTTCGTGCTAAGGACCACTTGGATCTACAAGGACTCTGCTTGGAGCAAGATTGAGGATTCTGTTGACATCAGAAGTCTAAGGGTTAAAAATCAAAAGATTGATGGATCGCCAATTCTGTCGATTACTGCTTTCAAAAGACCCGAAGACGACCCCTTAATCGAGCCCGATAGTGACAAGGAAGAAGATGAGGGAAGGGAAATCTCGCAAGAAGCCCGGCTTCGCGCCGAGGCCGAAAGCATCCATCATCAATTCTGCCATCGTCCTAAGAACCCATTCTGCAAAGTGTGCCAAAAGGCGAAGATGCTATCTCCCCAAGCTCGAAGAAAGGGGGGATCTTCGACCATACACAGTGAAAAGTATGGGGATCATGTTACCATTGATCATCTCGTGACAAGAGATCTGAGGGACTTTGGATTTCAGGATGAGAGGGTGGCGCTTGTTATCAAAGATGTGTTTTCGCAATTTAGGTATGTGTATCCTAGCGCAACAAAATCAACGGAACAAGTGCATGAAGACCTTCTGCACTTTTTCGGTACGCAAGACGAAGTTGGGGTTATTTACTCTGACAACGCGCCGGAGTTAGGAGCAGCTGTGAAGGAACTCCGATGTAGGCACAACACCTCTAGAGAGTACGTGGATGAAACTAAGGCCGTCATCGAACGGGAAATCCGCACCGTACTAGAGGGTACGCGCTCGAACTTGGAGCAAGCCGGTCTTCCAGAACGGTTTTGGCCTTTAGCAGCTCAGCACCACTCCATTGCGCTCAATCTCACAAAACGAGTGGATACTGGTGAAATCCCATGGGAGGCACGCTTTGGGGAGTCCTTTGCGGGATTGATTGTTCCTTTCGGAGCTAAGGTCTTGTATTGGCATAACCCTAAACAGAATGTTCCGGAGACTTCCAAGTTTTCGTCAACTGGGGTTGAAGGGATCTTCCTGGGATACCATATCCAACCAGGGTTTGTTTGGAAGAAGGAGTATTTGATTGCACCCGTGAAAGACGCACAGTTTGCCATTGAGGACGGAAACCTCAAGGTCATCAGGGCTAAGCGCGTTGAGTTGATTGAGGGAAGTTTTGAGTTCCCACTTCAATCGGGAAGGATCAAGGATCGCGAGGCACACGAGGTTCCACTGTTGGATGATCAGAACATTCATGCTTCAGATGAAGAAAAGGAACGGGGACTTCGTGAGGCAGGCGAACTTCTTGATGAAATCGGCTTATCCGAACCCGAACCCGATGACGATCAAAGCCCACCGAAAGGTGAGGCCGCGCCTAAGCCCAGTGAGCCATCATCTAGTTCCAAAGGTGACCTGTTTGATCCCACGAAATATCCTGATGGTAGACCGGTTCCTGCTGGTTACAATTGGGATGGGGTTAGACTCGTGAGGAACAAGAAAGGCTCCAAAAGACCCCCTGATGTCCCGTCTGAATTCTGGCACATGTATTCCGCACAACAACGAAAAGAGGAAATCGAACGATGGGAGAAGAAGGTTGCGCGGGAGGAAGCTAGATTAAAAGAAGAACGAGAGAAAGAAGCTCCCGCTATGCCTGTTCTCCTTGGACATCGAGAACCTCATCGACCGAGGACGCCTGAGGATGGGAAGAGGTTGCACGGTTTATTTCTGGATAAGCTTGAGGAAACTTGCGAGGATCTTTTCGCTGCGGTTGCCAAGCTTATCAATCAGAATGATGTTGCCAGAAACCCTGAGGCTCAGGCTGCTATGGACAAAGAATGGAAGAAACTTCTTGATAAAGGGTGTTGGCTTGAGAAACAAGTTCGTGAGTACGACGACGTCTTGTCTGAAACCAAGGCAAAAGGCGAAAAGGCTCACTTCGGGAACGTGTTCGAGATTTGCAGCCTTAAGGGTTCCGAGTTGCAGGATGGTAATCCGCTTAAGTACTACAAGGGACGCTCTGTGTTCCAGGGGAACCAGGTTCGAGATGAAAATGCGGATCATGCGATCTTCGCCGAACTGGGTTCTAGCCCTGCAAGTATGGAAGCGGGTAAAATCATCGATGTGTTCGGAAGCCAACCAGGCTATGCAAAACAGCAAGCTGATGCCCGACAAGCGTATACTCAAGCTTTGTTCAAAGGGATTGCGACTTGGGTTCGACTTCCCAAGAATCGTCGACCGCCCGAGTGGCGCAATTTTCGCGACCCAGTTTGTCCTCTCAGACTCGCTTTGTATGGACATCCTGACAGCGGCGGCATCTGGGAACGACACTGCACTGCTCAGTTGAAGAGCATAGGGTGGATCCCGGTTCTTCCAGATATATGGCAAAGTATCTTTTACCATCCGGAATTAGATCTCCTCCTCGTCGTCTACGTCGACGATTTCAAAATGGCAGGACCAAAGGACAATCTTGCTAAGGGATGGGAGGGGATTGGGAAGGTTTTGGATATGGATCCTTCGGAACCATTTGGGAGATACTTTGGTTGCAATCATCGAGAGCAGAACGGTGTTATGCTTGACCGTAGCGCACATCCTTTTGCTTATGTCTTCGACAAGAAAATTGCAGCACCAGCAGCCGGAGGAAACTCCAGGCCGAGTAGAACAGAAGATTATTGGGAGGTTGATCCGGATGCTGCGCTTGCAATCAGACATCACAGGTACCCCAGAAAGCGTTTGTACGTACCAAGTGAAGACGACATGAGACAGTTTCCCACTCTGGGAACTGAACGCATAACAGAGTTTGAGAATGGAGATCAGATACAGGATGATTCCAATCAGGGGGGCCCTGCTAGGCGAAACGAATGGTGGACGGGCAAAACAATCTTCTCCATCATGCCAACGACGGCAGACGACTTTAAGCTCGCTGCTGCCGCCCGAAAGGGCAGGCCGATGAGAAGCAAATCAGACGCTAAGCGTGAAGCTAAGCAGTCTAGATTTAAGAGCACTGATACGATCATCAAGGAACCCGTCCCCGCTATGACTAAGCCTGTCAACGTTGTGACGTATGACATGAAGGACTTCCTGGTCTCCTGTGTCGACAAGTACTGTGAATTAGCTAAAGTTTCACGTGATTCCCTGAAGTTTGCAGCTACGCCGTTTCATGAGAACAGAGTAGCCAAACCTGTGGAAGGCAACGAACCCCAGGGGAGGTTGCAACCGATTGCCAGTCGGGTCCTCATGAAGGTATTGTTTGCAGCAAGAATGGCAAGGTGGGACTTACTTCGGTGTACCCAGTCGCTTGCTTCTAGGGTCACGAAGTGGTCAAGAGACTGCGATGTCGGTTTACATCGGCTGATCTGCTACATTAATTCGAGCTTGGACATCACGATGCAGGGTTTTATTGGCGATAAGATTTCGGACTGTAAGTTGTGGCTCTTCTGTGACGCCGATTGGGCAGGAGAATTTGATTCCAAATCCACATCAGGATGCGCACTGTTCTTGGTTGGGCCCAACACTTACTACCCGTTGAACGCTTTTTCAAAGAAACAGACCAGCATCACGACGTCTAGCACCGAAAGTGAAGTAGTTTCAGCGAATCACGGCATCAGAGCACAAGGCCTGCCTAGCTTAAGCTTGTGGTGTTACCTTTGGGGAGAGGTTACCGCTAATGCAGCCGGTCGAAAGACCAGGCCGCCGGCGGAATCACCTAAAGTCACGGAAACAATCGTTGCAAGGATTGACCCGGAGCTTGATGAAATCAGGTATGGTGAACTCAGTCATGAAGGACGCTCTGTCGCGGATATAAATGGCTTGGATGTTCATCTTTCTGAAAAGTTTCAGGTTCAGTTCTTAGAAGATAACCAAGCTACAATCACCATCATTGCGAAGGGTGACAGTGAAAAGCTTCGTCACACCGATAGGACGCAACGACTTTCGTTTGCATGGATGAAGCAACAGTTCGAAAAGGGCCATTTCAACATGATAAATGTTGATACCAAAGAACAGGTCGCAGACATCTTCACAAAACCGTTTGCTGAACGTGGTAAGTGGGAACACGCGCTTAGGCTCATCAACCATGTGCCTGATGCGCAGAATGCGAAGCCGGCTGAAAAGCCAGGCCGCTCTCCTACACCACACGAGGTTCAAGGCAAACGTGCTAAAGCAGCTGCTGCCATTCAGGAGGTTGAGATGGTTGCTTCAGAACTTTCCCGCCTGAAGGAGTATGGCTGTGATGCTTTGGAAAGGTTGTGTGAAGAGATTGCATCAAATCATACAGCTAAGAAATCCAAGCGACCTCGCATTGCATCAAAGAAACAAGGCTATTATCAAGTGTACGGAACTTGGACACACGGTGGAATGCAAGGTGTTACCAGAAGCACCACTAGGTATCCCGCAGTTGCCAGGTACTTGAATGAGTTCGTGAAAGCTCATTCTCCCGACTCAGGTTTCACATGGACTTCAGTGGTGATTAGCAAGGACAACATGGCAAAGGTTCATGCTGATTCCCATAACTTAAAGGGTTCTAAGAACCTGATGGTTAGCTTTGGTGACCACAAAGGAGGTGGATTGTGGGTTGAAGATCAGACTGTTTCGGATACTAAGGCGCAGTTCCAGAAAGACGCTCAAGGACGTTCCATCAAAGGGGATGTGCATGACACCCATTGCAAACCTCTTGTCTTTGACCCAGCCAAGAAACACTGCGTGTTGCCTTATACCGGAAAACGTTTTTCTATCACCGCGTATACCTCTCGTGGTTTTCCCAAGCTTTCCACAACTGACCTTGAAACCCTCAACAAACACGGCTTTAGGCTCGGGTCTGCGGCGGCCGCTCCTGCAGACGCCCGGCTCGCGCCGAGGCCGATGGACTTTTGCAGGGTTTTGCTTGACTTTGGGAACGCTAGTGAAACCACCTTGTCAGGAAATGGTTCCTGTCGTGTTGTCCCTGTCCCGAACAACCTTGAAACTATGAATCCGAAAGCAATGTCAAAAATCGCTAACAATCTTCGTGCCCTCTGCGACGAGGGGGGAAGCACTAAACCGATTCTCTACTTTGCATCGCTGCCGGACCACGAATGGAACAAATGTCTGAAATCGTTGATGTCGTTATGCCGATTAACTAAACGTCTTAGGCCCCACCTGCTGTTGGAAGCTTCAGCTAACAACGAGATGTGGTGTATGCCTGTTGTTGTTAAGTTGGCACACGATTTCGGTCTTGAGAAACACAAGAGCGGGTCGCTGATCTTTGCATCGTCTTTTCGATTGAAGCGGCTGCTGCTCGAAGCTACCCAGGACTGTGGACGACTAAGGACATCGAAAACCAAGGTTTCGGCATTGCATGCTGATTGGCAATTGCATACCACTAAGGATAATGATGGACCTAAGGTACATGAAGGACTGGCATGCGCAGCTTTGTCATCGCTTTACTGTACAACTAAAGCCCAGCTAACGCTGAGGCCGGGTCCTAGTCCCGTGGTAGCAGCTGAGAGTAGAAGAGCGATGGCGACCTACGAAGAGCAGTTGGCCGATTTTTGGGGCCGCCAGCTTTGGGCGGCCGTCATCAGTCACGAGTCGATAGGCTTCCAAGAGTCGATTGACGAAGGAGAGTTGCGAGCACTTTTTCAGTACATGCCGGTACAAGTGGCTGCTCACAACTGCTTTGAAACGGATCGATATCCAGGGCTCAACCGAGTGGCAGCATTGACACAGTCTGGCATGTCGCAGCTAAAGCCCGATGAAAATCGAGGCCGAAAGCGGGTGCTCATCCTCCTCTCCGACTCTACGACTGTTTTCGTTGCTGGCAAGAGAACGAGGACAGACCTTTCCTCGGATTTGAAGGCAGCGAGCTCGGGGGTCTATCTGCAATACAGGGAGATAATTTACGAACCCCTGTGGGGCAAAACATTGTCCGAACTTCGGGAGAGGGCTCAGATCCTCTGTGACCAGACGGCTCTGCGCTACTCTGGCGACCAAGAGTTGCTGGTGGACGTGCAGATTGTCTGGATGGCGAATGAGATCGTCGGCAGATACGGGATATTTTGCAGCCCCGGCGTCCCGACGTGGTGGGACCATCAATCGCCCATAGAGGCCCGCGGAGATTGGCAAAAGATCTGTCGGAGAGTTTGCCAAAATCTTGAAGCGCTTGCAGACCTGCAGCGCCGTTCTCCATATGTGGGGTCCATTGTGATCTGCACAGGAGTTCGCAGCTTCGTCTACGGGTTGCCAAAGCAGTTCGATGAATGCATTGCGCGATTCAAGGACGAAGCGGTCCGTAGAGGACTCGCCGCCTGTGACATCCACCCCTTCCTTGGAGATTTGGCGCTCTATAACGACAACGTCCATTTCCGCGAGGACAGTGAATCCCGCCGCAAGATGGTTTCGGGTTTAGCCCACATCATGCAGATCGAGATCGCCGAGCGCTACGCCTCCAGAGCGATAGCGAAAATGGGCGAAACCGCCTTCCAATCACTGCTTGCTGAAAATTATTTTGATTCCCGTGGTCGCTACGCAGTCGATAACCATGTCCTGCAAGCGGCTCTTGCGAGGATGACGAGAAGCAAGCAGGTCAAGGCGGAGCCAACGGAGGAGGATCCGTGGGACGACGCATACTGGGAGGAGAAGCGTGACGAAAGTCACGCCGAACTGCCTGCGCCTGAGGTCCCCGACTTCCTCAAGGAGATGAAGATTCAGAATGTCATCAGCGTCGCACCCGGTGTTTTCGCAACAGAAGAGGAGATCAATTCGCCGGAATGGAACAAAGCCCCACCTAAGGTGGAGGCCGTTACCCCGGCGAGTACTGCAGCTTCGTCTTCTGGCGATATTCGACCGATGCCGATCGACGCATCCATTTATGGTGGAGGCATTCTGTCTGGCGACTCTGGCACCGAGCACGCTGCAAAAAGAGCTCGCCTTGCAAAGGCTGAGGCCGACAAGCAGCGATTGACCAAGCTCGCAGTGCAGGGTTCGCGCGGAATGAGGTTCATGAACGACACCTATGACTTCGCCGAGATGACTGGCATTACCCTGTATGATTACTGGAACGAATGCCCCTCGCAAGAGGAGGCCGACCAGTACATCGAAGTGTTCCAAAAAGACATGACGCCAGGCCTACACTACCCGAGATGTGATCACAAAATGGTTACATTCGTCACTGGACTTATCAGAGGAAACTTCGAAAACAAGGGTAATCAATTTAAACTGCGATCGTGGAGCGGGCCATGGGTACTAGCCATGGAAGTGCTTGAGGTTGCTAATCGATGCAGACCTGGAAGCGACATTGGTTTAGGAAGCCTCCTCGACATGATCGCTACCGACAACAAACAGCGCCTTATGTTTCGCGGACCAATGGACAGTGCTGCCGATGCAATTGGGCAACCGGCTTTTCCGGTCTACGTCGGTTGTACGCAAGGCCACTCCAGCAATCTGCAGCTCGACAATGCCTCTATTGCAAAGGCATATCTTACGCTGCAGCGTTCTGAAGAGCTGGCTAATGCCGCCCGAGAGGGCAGGCCGTTGATCCCGATTGACAAGGCGCCGCCCAGGCTCTATCACCGCACAACACATGATGCGGCGTATGCGATTCTGGAAGATCGTTTGTTGCCGGGTTTTGGGGGTTCTGAGAAGGCGCATTGCTATTTTGCGCCGCTGCCGCTCGAAGAGCAGAAGGCACGTTCAGGACTCCGTGCGAGCGCACCAATCGAGATCGTCTTTGACACTCGGGAGGTCCTCGAAGCTGCTTGCGATCTATTCGTTACGGAATCTGATGGCATATTGTGTTCCGAAGCAGTGCCCGGCTCAACAATCCTGTTCATCAACGATACTCAACGCGATGTCGTACTCTGTTCCCGTGCAGGAGGTGCTGTACCTCCTGACGAAGAGCAGGGAGAAAGCCCAGCTAACGCTGAGGCCGGCATCGATATCGTTCTTGATGAACCCGAGCCCGAGGAGACGACTCAGGACAATTTCGCGCCGCCTATTGATGAAGAACATGGTACCCTTCCAGCTGAGGAAACATCCCTACCGCCCATTCCAGATGTCGCTGATGTGCTTGAGGGATCGTTGGCTATCACCGATGCCCCTGCAAAGGCTGACGACGATGAAGCTCCTGATGATGAGCAAATGCCCTCCGTAGAGGAGAGGCCGCTTGTTGAACCAGGCACCATCATTGCACAGCCGGGTCCTCCAATCAGGACTGTGTACATCGGTGACGGAATGGCGACAACGGTGACGCTGGATGCTGAGGGTACACCAGTTGAAGCAATCCAGGAGCCGGTGGGAAGGCCAGAACCAGTACTTTATGCTGGTAGTGAGACCAAGCCATCCGCCGCGTTTTTGGAGAAGATCAAATGCTACCACTGCAAAGCTGAGTGTCTTCAAGGCCAAAGGATTTGCTCTCAATGCGGAGGGCCAGTTCGACCAGGTCAATTGAAGGCACAGGGCAGACGGACGCTGTTGGCACGTGGGCGTGAAGCTCTGCTTCAGGAGATGGGTGATGCCGCTGAACGAGTGGGAGTGAGGCCAAGCCTTCAAAGCGCATCGAAAGATGTCGCCGGCCGTGGCATGAACTCCTTAGAAGGCGAGGTTATTCGGAAAGCCAAAGTGGCAAAGCAGAGAGCCGTGAAAAAGGGCTACACTGATTGCGTAGCGAGGTTCAATCATGACAATGAATACGCAATTTCAATGGCCAAAGAGGGATACACACGCAGAACGATCCGTGCCCTCGACTGCCTCTGCTTCGCCTACCTTCCGAACCCTGGCCGCACTCGATCGCAACGCATGCTGGCTATTGGATCCTCCAGAGCGGCGAGTACCACGCACCAGATCCGCACGGACGAGGTTCCAGAGTGTCGTATCGTTTTCTTTACCGGAGACGATGGCATTGGCGGTAAGTTGTGCGCAGCGGGACTAACGTCCACGCCGGAGGATACGCCAGTAGCATTTACTTGGTACGGAGCCATCCTTTCGTTCCAAGATTTCGCTCACAACATCGCCAGGCAAAAGGGGGGCATCCGTCTACAGACTTTTGGCCACGGCAAGGTGGATCTTCTCAACTACGATCCCGCTGCAGTGGGTGCGGACCTACAGACCGTTTTGGCAAAGGACCTACCCTTCATGGTGGAGACGGTTGATGAAACCATCAAAAAGGCCAATCAAAGTCGTGCTGCCCAGCCGAAGTATGCCCAGCAGCATCCGCCAGGTGGTGGCAAGGGCTCTACATATGCCCGAGCAGCAGAGAAGGGAAAAGGCAAAAGCCCGGCTAACGCCGAGGCCGCCGATCGCACCAACCGCGACTGGGACTGGGATAATCAATCCTGGTGGCAGAATTGGTCTTCGTCATCCTGGGGATCATGGCGCGGCCAGAACTGGGACAACCAGGACTGGCGTGAGTGGCGCAATCGCGGATGGCGTTGGAACTGATAAGCCGACCCAGTCTGATTCTTTCGAGCAAGAGGGATGTTCACCCGGCCTGTGATATTTTTCAAGTGGCTGTGCGGCGAACTCCTATCGTCCTTGCTCCACGCTGAAACCAGCGTCTTGCATTTGAAGAAAAGCTTGCATGCAGTTTTCGCACCCTTCCTCGAGGCACACGATAGTCACATGTACTTTTGCTGATACAACTGATGACGCGGGAGGTAACTCCACGCCGATCGTCGAACTCCGAGCCGAAGCGCTCTTCCACCTGCAGGCGAAGGTATGCTGTGTTTTTGAATGCAATGACCGTGCCTTTAGGTGAGGGGGGTGTAGTTTTGCATCGCAGCTTGCGTAGGAGTTTGTATGGTCGTGTACAGTCATCATGTTGTGTACTATATACCGCTGACTATTGTGCCCAAGCCCTCTGAGTAAAAGGTTAGCGCGACCGCTCATGGCTTAACGGTTTTGGTGTATTCTATAAATGTTTGGACACCCGAAACACTCATAGCACTTGGCAGCTGGGGCGGTCAGGTGACTGTGGATCTTCAACTCAAAGTTCCTGTGGCCCTCTTTTGTTTCAAGCGCAGGACGATGCCAGAGCAGGGCATTCTGGATCAAGGCCTTCTGGGCTACTGTTGGTGCAAACAAACCCCTGGTCCTAAAACACCCCTTAATCCCTAAACCCTAAACCGTAAAGCAAGAAGACCCTTTCTCTTGTGGTTCTTTGTGGTGTGAATCGGCCTCTGAGATGTTCGACCGCCATGTACCGGGCTCAGCGGTACCCTCCGTTCGGGGTTTGAGGGTTTTTAGCATGGAGGGCTTGTCATGGACTCTTCTTGCCCTTCAAAGGGAGCTACACTCAAGCAGGGAATGCAAGCTTCTGTTGCGAATCATGTTGCTAGTTTTCAGCTGCCAGACATGAAACGTCGATAAGAAGGCTTGTGTTACACAGCATATCTTCCGCAAACCCGCCAATCGGAACCCATCGCCCTACGATAGCGGCCTAAATACTTACCTATACTCTTTTTGGGGTTCCTTATTGTAGGTACAGTATAATGGGCCCCCAAACCCTATTCTAACCATTTTGGCCTCTAGTCTATATTACACCCTCCCCAACAACAAACCGACGACCCGAAAGATTTGGGAACCGTCCCTTAAAAGTGCTTTTGCAAAGGCGCACTACGGTTGATGATATAAATCCTGCATTGCCCTAAGGACCCTAAACTATGGGATTTATGGTATATTCCTTATTATGGCTTATGCAGGATTTATATCATCAACCGTAGGGGCCTCGAATCCCTGAGCGGCATAACGTTGATTCCTGTGCCCGAAAGTCTCAATGAAGCCAGCAACTAAGTCCAAGTCCCTCAAACCAGACCCCCGGGAGGATCTAGAAAGTAGATCCCCTAATTTGGGGCCCTATACTACTAAGGGTACTTTATAGGAACCCCCACTAAGGGATCTACGTTTTGGATCCTCCCGGGGGTCTGCGAAACCATCAATAACGCCTAAGTGCGCTCGAAACATCGACAAGCTAGTCGGCCCTAAACCATTCCCCGAAATGAGGGTGCTGATTCGGCTTTTGCGTGCCATCTCGTGGCTGACTCTCCGAAGAATGTATTGGGGAAGCTTAGATTTACTCCTAAACTCTAAACCCAAGCTTAAATACTTTAACCCTAAACCGAAAGCCGAAATTTCCGAGGTTTCCTCCATCGCACTTATGGCCCTGAGGGTGTCGACACTCAGCTGCGGCTGCGAAGGAAGAAGTATGCTGCTGTGCCACACCTCTGCGTGCAGCTCAACCGATTTCGGTTTGATTTCTTTAGGGTTGGGGGTTTAGGGCCTGGGGTTCGGGTTTAGGGTTGAAGGTTGGGGTTATTTAAGGGGTTGGAAGCCTGGGCCTCAGGTTTCACATGTGTGGGTGAGGGCCTTTGTTTTTTGGTTTCTGTGCCAGACTGGAAGCCTCCTGCCCGAACGTCGGAAATGCCGAGATTGGAAACGCTCGCTGAAGAACATCCCAAAGTCCTAAGTGGATTTAAAGGCTTACAGGGCTTCAACCACACCCACGAGCAACGCAGATTTCACCAGGTCTTTGATGATGGTGGACCCGGCTTTTCAAGGACAAAGGGAACCAAAGAGTCTCGTACATATTTGGGAGTTTCCGAAAACAGGGCACTAGTATCGCACCCGAAATCGTAGGATCCTTATTGTAAGGACCTCCAAACAAAGTACCACTAAGTTTCGGAAACTCCCGTTTCGAACCTCTCGAAATACGCACATCCCAGGATTCTCAGGGAGCTGAACCCTGAAGCCCTTCTTACACTACCCATGGCGTGCCTGTGCGCTTTCGACTGTTTGAGCCCTACATAAGGAGCCCTTGAACACCCGATACAGCAGGATCCTATCATATTCCTCATTATGGGAGCATTGGGCAGTTGATCATTATGGTTTCGAGAGTCATTGCTTTTTTTCACGAGTGTGGTCAAGGGTTTTCTTGAGAACTTTGCAGCGCCTTATGGGAGACTTGAGTTTCTAGCATTCAGCTAGACTACCCAACCAAGGTACTTTAACGAAAACGGTGTGGTTCAGGGTTATTTCCTTTTTAAGGCTAACTTGGATGCTCTTGGTAGGTAGGCCCGTTTTTAAGGGGCTGAACTTCCAATATTGAAATAGGAGTCACCGCCAGATGACAGGCCTGTCTCCTCTGAAAGTCCCTGTGAGAACGACCTAGCTCTGGTAAGAGCGGTAATCCCTGAGACAAACACCCTGAATCGGCCCAAGCCACAGCATTGCATGTAGGGTGCTGAATTTTAAACCCACTGCTAGAGCCTATCGTGCCGTTCACAGACTGTCGCAGGAATGGGTCTCTGCGGCCAGACGATGAGAGCGGTGTGTCGTGCCGCTGATCAGCAGCGTCTCCCGTGCTACTTAGAAACAGGCCACTATTCCCGGACTGCCATGCGGGTTACATTTACTGTGTCGAATACTGTAGGAACCTGATTAAGAAACCGTAGGCCTTTAATCCCCAAAATCGTAGGATTCATATAAGGGACCCTCAGAAAGGCCCAAGGTTTCTTAATCAGGTTCCTACATTAGCTTTCACGCTTGATGCCTTGACTCAGCTAGACTGCACGAGGCACGAGCCTCGACCACTCCAACAAACACGTACTGACGAGAAACACCACCCCACCACCTATCTTCATTGGGATGCATGGTGCATTTGATGTCCTCTAAACCCCGAACCCTGAGCTGCTTTCAGCTTTCCCATATCTTGCCAAGGCAATCTCCTTACTGAGCCTTACTGGCTCAAAATCCATACTTAAAATTCAAAGCTGATAAACATAAAAACCCTTAAACCACTCTGTAGCCGACAAACTCCACCGTTTTAGGGTTCCTCATTACGCTTTCTATATACAAATCATTCGAAAGGTAGGTTTTGGGGGGCGTAGGTAAGGCCTCACAACCCTAAACCGTTCCCCGGAGGGGGCCGCAAGAACGCGGCTGTCTATGAGCGATTCGGATTCAAGGTGGCCGAGCAGCTGCTTGCCACGCAGGTTATTGCCGGGCCTAATATCTGTACTATAAGGCTCTTGGTCACGTTGGTTCTGTTTTGTGCTTTCTCAGGGGAGTAGAGATGTTGCTAGAACAGGGCTTCGAGATATAATCTACTTTAGCCATGTGGGCAACTATGGCGGGTGCCGAAGAAGCAGAAGACTGGATTCGCGACGAGGCGTGCCGTGCTGGTCGCCCTCCAGCAAAACGATGAAATTCGAGAACTGCGGGCACAGTTGGAAAGACTGCAAAGCTTCAGCCCTATCCAGACCCAGCTCAACCTGATCAACGAGGCATATGGGCGGGGATACGAAGTCGGCTCCACCATTGCGCAGCCAATTGCAGCAGGATCTTCAAATCCTCCACCCAGAGACTCCAACATCCCTTAATTAAGGAATATACCTTAGATTATAGTAGGATCCCTAATATGATTTAAGGAATATCCCTTAATTAAGGGATATTGGAGTCTCCTGGCAATTAACAACCAGGTCGAGAGCAACATTGCTGTGATGGATCCTGCCGACGACCTTCAAGTGACGATTGCTCGCAAGTGCTGATCGATTGCTGCACTGGCGCAGAACAGAAGGGGGGGGTGCTATGAAAATTTTCTCCGGCCCCCATAGTAGTGGTGATTTGGGCTTTAGGGGCTTTGGGCTACATGGGTTAATTATGGGGTCTCACAGGATTTTGGGCGGCTTCAGGGTTTTGGCGGGCATGGGGCTCTGTATGTAGAGCTTAGGTTCTGTCTGAGGTACAGCAGCCGACGGCTTGTGGCATTCGCTCTTGGCAGTGCGCGGTTCAGGGTTTAGGGGTTTAGGGTTTAGATCTCTCGGCAGGGACATTGCACACCTTAACCAACCAAGAATCAACTTGTTAAAAGGCTCCTGAAACATTCCATCTTAGGGTTAACCACAAGAGCCTACAAAAATGTAGGTTTTGCTAGGTTAAGGGTAGGGGTCAGCAAGTCCCAAAGCAAACACTGCTGTCCGGCTTATCACGGCCAAACTTTAAGACGCTAAGGCGCTAATGGTAGGGTTTGGCACATCGTTTCTTCAGGCATCTATCTATCCAGAGCACGAGACCCTAAACCCTGAACGCCGGACCCTTATATCCTACACCCTCAATCTTATAAGCCGTAAGTCCAAACCCTAAACCCCAAGTCC